>SJYA01001837.1:942374-990990 GCA_006410615.1 Neotragus moschatus | reverse complement strand
GGGGCATAGACTTGGATTACTGTGATATTGAATGGTTTGCCTTGGAAACGAACAGAGATCATTCTGATGTTTTTGATATTGTAGCATATTAAAAGAGCTAAGACATCACTTTGGCAACAAAGGTCAGTATAGTCCAAGTTACAGGTTCTCCAGCAGTCATGTACAGATGTGAGAGTTGAACCTTAAAGAAGGCTGAATACCAAAAAATTGATGCTTTCAAATTGTGGTGCTGGAGAAGACTCTTGAAAACCCCTCGACTGCAAGGAGATCAAACCAGTCAATCCTAAAGGAAATCAACCCTGAATATTCATTGGAAGGACTTTATTCTGAAGCTCCAATACTTTGGTCACCTGATGCGAAGAGCCAAGTCACTGCAAAAGACTCTGATGATGGGAAAGATTGAAGGCAAAAGGAGAGAGGGGCAGAGGATGAGATACTTAGACAACATCACCAACTCAATGAACACCAATCTGAGCAAACCCCAAGAGACAGTAGAAGACAGAGGGGCTGAATATACTACAGTCCATGGGGTCATAAAGAGCTGGACTGACTTAGGGATTGAACACAGTTATCATATCAGGGTATTTGACTTAAGAATTTTCTAAGCATGAGCAAAAAAACCTGTTATCCTGTGCAGGTTTTTTATCTGAGTCTAAGATTGACAGTAAAATTTTTTTTTCACTATATTCCAAATCAGAGTTAACACTAAACATCTCTACTGAAGAACACTAACTCAATTCTGTCAACACAATGGTCACATTATACAACAATATTTTCTTCCCTGTCAACTGCACTTTTTTCCTTATTCACACTAACTGATGTTACATATTAAATCAGTTGACTAATTCCAAACAAATATTTTGAGCAAAAAAGCAAATGTGAGCAATTTCCAGCTGTCTCATAGAATTAAAACATTTTGTCTATAAACACACATATAAATCTTGTTAAAATTTAATAGGGAAATATGCCATGTCAAAAATCACACTGCTCTGGAAGAAAATGTTTCTTTTCACTTAATACTCATATACTTGTATTTGTTTTCTGTTACACTTCTTATTTACTTACTTTTACAAATCCTAGAAAGTCAGTGGTTAGATAGCATTACCAACTCAATTGACATGAATTTGAGCAAACTCTGGGAGATACTGGAAGAGAGAGGAATCTGGCGTGCTACAGTCCATTGGGTCGCTAAGAGTTGGCCATGACTTAGTGACTGAACAACAACAAAAGAAATTCAGTACCATGTTCTTCTCATGTAGCAAAATTCCAAAAGAAAGCAGAGGCATTACTTTGCCAATAAAGGTCCAGCTAGTCAAAGCTCTGTTATTTTTTTCCAGTAGTCATGTATGGATGTGAGAGTTGGACCATAAAGAAGGCTGAGTGCCAAAGAATTGATGCTTTTGAGCTGTGGTGTTGGAGAAGACTCTTGAGATGGTTGGATAGCATCACCGACTTGATGGACATGAGTTTGAACAATCTCCGGGAGCTGGTGATGGACACGGAAGCCTGGCGTGTTGCAGTCCATGGGGTTGCAAAGAGTTGGACATGACTTAGAGACTGAACAACAACAAGTAAAATACAGATTATTTCCTTGCAAGAGGCTGGATCCAGAAGTTGACATAATGGATGCTTCTGAAGGCAGTGTAGATCCTTGACCAATGTCCTACCACCCACCAGCTACAAATCATTGAATTAGTTTTTGGTTTCCATACTGGTTTCTTCATCCAAGAAATGGGTTGGAAGAATACTAAACATTATGAATAAATTTTATGGCTTAAGTAAGTAGTGGGGATTCTTTTTTTTATTTCCCATATCCCATGGCTTCTAGGATCTTAGTTATCCCACAGGGGATTCAACCTGGGCCCCAGCAGTGAAACCATCAAGTCCTAATCACTGAACCACCAGGAATTCCCAGTGATGGGTATTCTAATTGTTCTTAATTGATGATCAGCTACCTTACTTGCCAACCAACAATTCAGGATCCTGATCAACTGGAAATACTAACTTTCTAAAGGAGACAGTGCACAAATCTGTTGGAAATAGACAGAAAGCTATAATTACACTTAAAATATTCCAGCTCCCAAACCAACTTTTTATGGAAAGGGGCAACAGTTTTCAGTAGAAATGGGCTTGTGACCCACCTACTTTGTTAATCAGTTCAGTTCAGTCTCTCAGTCATCTCCAACTCTTTGTGACCCCATGGACTGCAGCATACCAGGCCTCCCTGTCCATCACCAACTCCCGGAGTTTACTCAAACTCATGTCCATTGAGTCAGTGATGCCATCCAACCATCTCATCCTCTGTTGTCCCCTTCTTCTCCCACCTTCAATCTTTCCCAGCATTAGGGTCTTTTCAAATGAGTCAGCTCTTTGTATTGGTGGCCAAAGTTCCTGAACACAGGAACAAATATTAAACTGATTCTCAACACTGTATCCTAAGCCTAAAAATGACCATCTTGCACAGCCATAGTGAGCAAACAGGCTTTGATGTATGAGTGGAAATTATTTTCCCATATTGAAGAGAAAAGCAAAGATCATATTCTGCTGACATCAAGATTACAGAACATTTTCAGAGAATGATAATAAATAATGAACACTATGTTAGCAAATGATAACATTAACATCTTCATGTGTGAAATTATTATTTTTAAAAAAAGAATAAAGATATTTATTTATTTAGCTGTGCCATGCAGCTTGCAGGATCTTAGTTCCATGAACAGGGATTGAACCTGGGACTATGGTAGTGAAAGCCCAGAATCCAAACCACTAGGCCACCAGGGAATGCCCGTCATGTGTAAAATTAAAGGGAATCATGCGTAAAGATAAGGAACATGGGATCCATCCCTCAGGAAAAATGGATACCAAACCAAGAAAACCTATCCAACCAAAGAGAAAGAACTAGAAAGTTAGATCTATTTATATTTTCCCCCAGCTTTCTTGAGGTATAACTGACAAACTAAAAAACTGTTTCTACTTAAGCTGTACCATGTGATGTTTTGATATTTAGGATCTATCTTTACATGAATGAAAGGAGGGGTAAGACTACCACCCCTTCCAATGTAGGGCCATCTGGCACCACAAGAGTCCTTTGAACGAGAGACCAGCCAATGTCAACCTCAAACCAGTTGCGGTAGACTTGGCACCTGCCACTCAATGAGAAGCCCACACACTGCAACTAGAGAGTAGCCCCCAGTCGCCGCAAGTAGAGAAAGCCCACATGTAGCAATGGAGCCCTGGTGCAGCCAAAAATAAACAAATCTTTTAAAAAGGATAAGAGGGTTCAAACAAATAATGACATTCCTTCACTTTAGCAATAACTCAGAAACACCACCTCCTGCAGACAGAATTTCAAGTTAAACCTTTTTAGATTATTTTCTACCAAAATTTCAATCTATATACCCAAATAAGAGCTAAAACTTGATGAAGCAATGATAAAGAAGATGACTGAGATTCAAAACCTATAATCCTGGAATGGAATTTTGGTCAGGATGGCTAGGGAAAGTGAAACTGGATATATATATATATGCAACCTTGAGATTTATACAGGTGAAGGAAAGAAATTTGGAGAAGGCAATGGCACCCCACTTCAGTACTTTGCCTGGAAAATCCCATGGATGGAGGAGCCTGGTAGGCTGCAGTCCATGGGGTCACAAAGAGTCAGACATGACTGAATGACTTCACTTTCACTTTTCACTTTCATGCATTGGAGAAGGAAATGGTAACCCACTCCAGTGTTCTTGCCTGGAGAATCCCAGGGACGGGGGAGCGTGGTGGCTGCTGACTATGGGGTCACACAGAGTCGGACATGACTGAAGTGACTTAGCAGTAGCAGCAGCAGGAAAGAAATTGCAAGAAGCAATATTATTGGTCCTATGACTTTATCTTGGTTCATGGCATTGTATTTACCAAGACAATTATGACAATAATGTGTCCATATCTGAAATATTGTTGAAAATAAAACGAGTTCATGGGATTATAAGAGAGAATCATGGTCTACCAAACCAATTACAGGATAAACCTTAAAATCTACAGAAGGGAGAAATGACATTCTTACAGAAGGGAGACATGATTCTTCTTATATGGAAAGACAAGAGTCTAGTCCGCAGGGTGACAGCTTTTCATGATGGCAACCCACTCCAGTACTCTTGCCTGGAAAATTCCATGGATGGAGGAGCCTGGTAGGCTATAGTCCGCGGGGTCGCAAAGAGTCAGACATGACTGAGTGACTTCACTTCACTTTCCATAGCATCTACAGGAAAGGAAGACAGGAGGACTGGCCATCAAATAATTAAGCCCATTTATGTATTAGGATATAATAAATATATGAAAGGAGTTGATTGATCTGACAAAATTCAACATCTTTTCCTGATGGAAAGTCTCAAGAAAGTGGGTATAGAGGAAATATATCGTCAACATAGTAAAAGCCATATATGACAAGCCCACAACTAACATCTTACTCAACAAATGAAAATTACTGTTTTTTCTCTAAGATCAGGACCAAGACAAGGATGTCTACTGTCACTGCTTTCCTTCAGTACAGTACTGTGAGTTCTAGTCAGAGCAATTATGCAAGAAATAGAAGGCTCTCAAATTCTAAAGGAAGTAGTAAAACTATCACTATTTGCAGAATACAAAAATCAATACACAAAATGATGTTGCATTTCTATATACTAATAAACTACAGAAAGAGAAATTAAGACAACAATCCTATTTACACTCACATCAGAAATAATAACATACCCAGGAGCAAATTTAATCAAGAAGGTGAAAGACTGGTACACTGAAAATCTAAGACATTGATGAAAGAAATCTAAGACGCAAATAAATGAAAAGATGTTCTGGGCTCATAAACTGTAAGACTTAACAGTATTAAAATGTCCATTTTAATACCCAAAGTAATCTACATTTCAGTGTAATTCCTATGAAAATTCCGATCACAAAAAATTCACAGACACAACAGAAGAAACAATCCTCAAAGACATGGAACAATGAAAGACCTCAAATAGCCAAAGCAATCTTGAGAAAGAACAAAACTGGAGGCTTGCTGCTTCTTGATTTTAAATTATACTACAAAGCAATAGTAATCAAAAGAGTATGGTATTTGCATAAAAATAGACACTTAGATCAATGGCACAGAGAGCCCAGAAACAAATTCACATGTATATGATCAACTAATTATGGCAAAGAGGCCAAGAATATGTTGATACAACAGGGAAAGAATAGTCTCTTGAATAAATGGTATTGGGAAATCTGAACCACTACATGGAAAAGAACAAAACTGGATCACTATTTCATACCATACACAAAAATTAACTCACAACAGATGAAAGATTTGCACATAAGACCTGAAACCACAAAACTCCTGGAAGAAAACACAGGCAGTAAGCACCTTGACATCAGTCTTAGCAATGAGATTTTTTTGGACTTGACACCAAACGCAAAGGCAACAACAAAACAAGTGGGATTACGTAAAACTAAAATCTTACGCACAGAAAAGGCAACCAACACAATGAAAAGGAGCAACTTACTGAACAGGAGAAAATATGTGCAAATCATATCTGATTAGAAATTAATATCCAAAATACATAAAGAGCTCATAAAACTCAAGAGCAAAAGATCAAACAACCTGATCTGTTTAAAGAGGCAGAAGAGGGACCTCCCTGGTGGTCCAGTGGTTAAGAATTCACCTGCCAATGCAGGGGACATGGGTTTGATCCCTGGACCAGGAAGATCTCACATGCCTCAGAGCAACTAAGCCTCTATGTCTCAACCACTGAAGCCCGTGTGCCCGGAGTCCATGATCTGCAATAAGAAAAGCCACCGCAAGAGAAGGCCAAGCAATGCAACTAGAGAAGGCCAGAGCACACCAACAAAGATTCGGCACAGTGAAAAATAAATAAAAGAATAAATAAAACTGTTTAAAAAAGACAGAAGACTTGAAGAGACATTTTTACAAAGAAAACATACAGATGACCAACGAGTATATGAAAAAGTGCTCAAGATCACTAGTCATCAGGGAGGCAGAAATCAAAATGCAATACCGAGGCACAGCTGTTACAAAGGTTGTTATCAAAAAGACAAGCAGTAACAAGCGTAGGTGAGGACATACACAAAGCAAGCCCCTGTGTACTGTCAAGAGGGATGCAAGTTGGTGCAGCCATTACAGAAAATAGTATGGACTGTCCTCAAAAAATTAAAAACAGAATTACAGTATCATATGATTTAGCAATTCCCCTCTGGTATTTATCCAAAGAAAATGAAACCACCAAATGAAAGGATATATGCATCCTTATGTTCACACTATAACATTATTACAATAGCCAAGATGTGGAAACTACTCAGTGACCATCGATAAATAATGAAAATATGGTATACATTTACAAGGGAAAATTATTCAGCCATAAAAAAAGATATTGCCATTGTGATGGTGTGGCTGGATCTTGAGGACATGCTAATTGCAATAAATCAAGCAAGAAATACAAATACCATATGATTTCATTTATAGGTGAGTTTAAAAAAATCCAAGCTCACAGATGCAACACACAGATTGATGGTTGCCACAGGCAAGTGTTGCAGGGTGGGTGAAGAGGTCAAAAGGAACAATCTTAACGAATGAAAAGACAACATACAGAATGGGAAAAAATATGGGCAAATGATGCGACTTACAAGGGCTTAACTTTCAAAATAAGAATAGCTCATATAACTCAACAACATAAAAAACCACCCAATCAAAAACTGGGCAGAAGGCTTAAATAGACATTTCTCCAAAGAAGACACATACATAGATGGCCAACAGCATGTGACTATATGCTCATCATCGCTACTTATTAGAGACACACAACTCAAAACAACAATGAGGTAGCACCTCACACCTTTCGGAATGGCCATCCTTAAAAAGTATACAAATAATAAATGTGGAGAAAAGGGAACCCTCGCACACTGTTGTTGGAAACATAAACTGCAGCCAGTGTGGAAAACAGTATAGAGGTGCCTCAGAAAACTAAAAATAGAATTCCCATATGGCCCAGCAATCCCACTCCTGGGCATACATCCAGGTAAGACTATAATTCAAAAAGATCCATGCACCCCTATGTTCATAGCAGCACTATTCACAATAGCCAAGAGATGGAAGCAACCTAAATGTCCACTGACTCATGAATGGATAAATAAGATGTGGTACATAAATACAATGGAATACTACTCACTCGTAAGAAAGAACAAAAGAATGCCATCTGCAGAAACATGGATGCAGTCAGCGATGATCACACAAAATGAAGTCAGAAAGACAAATATAGTATGATTTCACTTATATGTAGAATCTAAACTATGTCACAAATGAACCTATATACAAAACAAAAACAGGATTATGGACACAGAGAACAGACTGATGGCTGCCAAGTGGGATAGGGTTAAGGGAGGGATGGAGTGGGAGCCTGGGGTGATATAAGCTATTGTATATAGAATGGATAAACAACAGGGTCTTACTGTATAGCAGAAGGAGCTATATTCAATATCCTACGGTAAACCATAATGGAAAATAATATATGAAAATAGAAAAATAATGCGTGCATATACATATATATATATTTAGTTATATATACAGGAGAAGGCAATGGCACCCCACTCCAGTACTCTTGCCTGGAAAATCCCATGGGTGGAGGAGCCTGGTAGGCTGCAGTCCATGGGGTCGCTAAGAGTCAGATACACTGAACAACTTCACTTTCACTTTTCACTTTCCTGCATTGGAGAAGGAAATGGCAACCCACTGCAGTGTTCTTGCCTGGAGAATCCCAGGGACGGGGGAGCCTGGTGGGCTGCCATCTATGGGGTCGCACAGAGCCACATATGACTGAAGCAAATTAGCAGCAGCACAGTTATCACTCAAATTTATCACTGTATCTAAATGAGAACTAACTTAGGTGAACACCTCACACAAACCAAGTTTCCAAGAGTGTGGTTTATAAGTGATAATGCCAACTCATTTTTCTTGGGAAATCTGCCTGCATCAAAACTTGGAACCACACACACACGGGCAGCAGCAGGTCCTTGTGGTGGGAAGGGTCAACAGGAGACCACATAGTAGTTCACACGGTAAGCAAAGAATCAGAAAAAAGGAAACTCTGCGTTGTCAAAGGGGCATTTTCAGCAAACTAGTAACACCCAATGTGTCATTCCCCAAGTCGAAGAATATTTCCATCTCAATCTGTGAAACTGCCCATTAGATTTAAAGTAATGAGCCCTCTGGACAGTGCTAGTCAGAGAAAACAGATTTCACTCTCTAAATTTCTTCTTTAAAGACTCAGGGTGGGCCTTCCCTGGTGGCCCAGTAGATAAGAATTCACCTGCCACTGCAGGAGACACGGGTTCCATCCCTGGTCTGGGAAAACTCCCCGTGCTGCAGGGCAACTGAGCTTTCACGCCACCACCACTGAGCCCAAGTGCCACAACTGCTAAAGCCTATGCACCCTGGAGCTCGTGCTCTGCAACAAGAAAAGCCCCCAAATGAGAAGTCACACACCACAGCAGAGAGCAGCCCTTGCTCATCACAACTAGAGAAAGCCCACTTATGCAACAAAGACCCCGCAGAGCCCAAAATAATCAATTTTTAAAAAGACTCAGCGTGAATGTATGCAATTATTATTTCAAAATTAAACAATACCAGGTTACCAAGGACACACCGCCTGCTAGTTTAAATTGCTGGTTTCTGGATGAAATTCAAGGATATTGGTATCAATGGCAAAATACATACATAATGCCTCCCAGTTGATTAATTGCCCAAATACATTCACTTCTTGATGCTTCTACTTAGCATCAGTTATACAGCCTGGAATGTACCCTATGGGCATAAAATTTGAAAACAGGTGTTTAGAAACATCCATCTGGCATCACCCTCCAGAACGTTAGGAAAATATAGAAAGACAAAAGTAGGAAAAATAGATCCATGGTGGGGAAAAAAGAATCTGAAAAATCAGAGGAACAAATAATGACTCCAAAATATTGATTTAGGAGTTTGAACACACTGGAATTTGAGGAAAATCATTTAGAATTGGATGGAAAAACACAGGATGGTGACTTATTGGAAGAGGGGAGGGGCTGTGAGGGGCTGTATGTATTTACTCTACAGATACCTATTTTTAATTTTATTTATTTTTGGTTGCACTGGGTCTTCATTGCTGCGTGCAGTCTTTCTCTAATTGAGGCAAGCAGGGCCTACTTTCTAGTTGCGGTATCCGGGGCCTCTCATCGGCACCTTCTCTTGTTGCAGAGAATAGGCTCAATAGTTGCAACATATGGGCTTAGCTGCTCCACGACATGTGGGACCTTCCCAGACCAGGGATCGAACCCGGGTCCCCACATTGGCAGGTGGACTCCTAACCACTGGACCACCAGCTAAGTCCCTCTCATTCTACAGATATTTTTTGAGCTCCCACTATGTATTAGACACTGCTCTAAGCTCCAGGCTCCGGTGGGGAGTAGGATCCTGTCCTCAGGGAGCTCACATTCTACTGAAGAGTGACAGACAGCAAACATATAAGCAAATAATTTTGGGTAGTAATTTATGAATGCCACAAAGAAAACAAAACTAGGAAATTGGAGAGAGAGTGGATGGGACTGTCAGGGGAGGTGAGAACCACGCTACCTCAGGAGGTCAGGGAAAATCTGAGTCCTGAAGGGTGAGGATGAGCTGGCAAAGGGAGTATTTGGGGAAAGCATTGCAGGCAGAGGGAACAGCAAGTGCAAAGGCCCTGAGTGGGAACTAGCTTTGCATGTTTGAAAGTTGGAAATGGAGAGAGGCAGGACACTGGTTTAGGGAAGGGAGGCATAGGTCAGATAAAACAGGAGCTTTAAGTAATGGTAAGAAGGATCGATTTTATTCTGATAGCAATGGGGCATCCCTGAAGGATATTATGTAAGAAATTTATAGGATCTGCTTTTAAAAATCACTTGTGTTGCAATATATAGGTGTATGAAATCAACATGTTGTACACGTATCTCAATTATACCTGAAGAAAGCTAAGGGGTAAAAGATTATTCTGGCTGCTCTATGGAAGATGTGTCACTAAGCAATAAACAGGATGAACTTATTGCCAAGCAGAAATCGAGACACAGTTGCAGAGAATGCCAAGGGGGAAGAAAGGATGGGATGAATTGAAGACTGGGGTTGGCACACATCCACTACTATGTATAAAATGGGCTTCCCAGGTCCCGCTGATGGTAAAGAAACTGCCTGCCAATGCAGGAGACACGGGTTTGGCCACTGGGTTGGGAAGATTCCCTGGAGGAGGGTATGGCAACCCACTCCAGTGTTCTTGCCTGGAGAATCCCATGGGCAGAGGAGCCTGGTGGGCTACAGCCCGTGGGGTCGCAGAGTTGGACATGACTGAAGTGACTTAGCACACACATATGCACCTATAAAATAGATAACTAAGGAGAACCTGCTGTATAGCACAGGGCACTCTACTCTGTGCTCTGTGGTGACCTCAATTGGAAAGAAGTCCACAGCAGAGGGGATATATTCATACACACAGCTGTTTCATCTTGCTGTACAGCAGCAACTGACATAACAATGTACGGCAACAATACTTCAAATTTTTTAAAAAGGGAGTAAAAGTGGAGGCGAGAGACCAGTTTGGAAGCTACTGCAGGTCTCCAGGGAAGAGGTAGTGGTCTAGAGGAGAGTCCCAGCAGGAGAGGAGTTGAGACATATTCATATCCTGTCAGCGGATATATTTTGATGAAGATGCGCTGATGGATCCAAGGTGGGGTGCGAGGAAAAGAAAGTAACCTTGCAAGACTAGCTCCTGCAGAGCCCAGGGGGAGACACTGACGAGCAAGGCGAGANCGGCAACAATACTTCAAATTTTTTAAAAAGGGAGTAAAAGTGGAGGCGAGAGACCAGTTTGGAAGCTACTGCAGGTCTCCAGGGAAGAGGTAGTGGTCTAGAGGAGAGTCCCAGCAGGAGAGGAGTTGAGACATATTCATATCCTGTCAGCGGATATATTTTGATGAAGATGCGCTGATGGATCCAAGGTGGGGTGCGAGGAAAAGAAAGTAACCTTGCAAGACTAGCTCCTGCAGAGCCCAGGGGGAGACACTGACGAGCAAGGCGAGAGACACACAGATTCTGAGAGGCAGTAAAAGAAAGCATTGTAAGACATTTAAGATGGAGCCATTCTCTAGGTACCTGGGAACACAGGGCTAGAATTTAGGTGAAAGGTTAGGACTGGAGCCATGAGTTTGAGACTTCTTGGACTATGTATGATGGTTGCACTGTTCACACATTCTAATAGACTAAGCATAGAGTGGGAACAGGAAGTCATGGCATTCTTACTTAGAAACTAGCAGGATAGGGCTTCCCTGGTGGTCCTGTAGTTAACAGTCCATCTGCCAATACGGGGAAACAGGCTCCATCCCTTGTCCGGGAAGATCCCACAAGCAGTGGTCAACAAAGCCTGTGCACCACAACTACTGAGCCCGTGCACCCCAGAGCCATACCCCACAAGAGAAACCACCGCCATGAGAAGCTCATACGCCACAGCTGGAGGGCAGGCTGCATTCACTGCAACCAGAGAAAGCCTGCATGCAGCCGCGAAGACCCAGCGCAGCCAAAGAAAGCAAAGGGCGGCGGGGAGAAACTAGGTGGATGGCTTTGGGATAAGGATGGTGAAATCGAAGGACCTGAGCTTACTTCTTCCCATGAAAATACCAGAATCACAACTAACTGCTAAACAATGATTGACAAAAAATGACCGAAAACTACCAAAAAAGATACTCCACTTCCACAGAAACTAGTAGAATGAAGAACAGTTAGGGGACCAGTTCCAAGAGAGAAATGACCATAAGAGGGAGAGAGCTGAGTAGCCTGAAGCTGCATAAACACAGGCTCCGGGTGACTTTATCCACTAGCGATGACTTTGTTTGTTAGTTTGTCTAAGATGACGCTCCAAAGGCCTTAGTGATGCAGGAGGATGATGGCATGGAAAGCGCCAATATATCTTTAAAAGGAAGTCTTAGCAATCACTGAAAATGGAGTCAGCTGAAATATTAAGATATCACGGAACATCCTGACACTGGAGCATTATTCAGCACTACAAAGAGCTCTCAAGCCATGAAAAGACATGGACGATCCTTAAATGCATACTGCTAAGTGTAAAAAGCTAATCTGGAAAAGTTACACAGTATATGACATTCTGGAAAAGATAAAGCTATAGAGACAATAAACAGAGAAGTGGTTACCAGGCATTAGAAGTGAGGAAGGGACAAACAGCGCACAGAGGATTTCTAGGGCAGTGGGAGGATTCTGTAGGATACTACAAGGGGGGTACACAAGCGCCCATTCTACAGCAATGTCCTAGTGGAGCTCTGCCACATAATTTTAGAACAAACGCCATATTTCACTATTTTATCAGCTACAGAAGTTCTGTCCCTTTGATTGTTCTGCACTGACTGATCAACCTGATATATGTTTTATATCTTTGATATTAAAAAAAAAAAGTTTAAGCTCATTTGCTTAACACAATCTTTAAGGACCAAATTAAGTTTTTAGAATGCATGGAACTGATTATCAACTTCATCAAAGCCTGAACTGTAGAAAACCTTTGCCATTCAGTGTGATATTTTTGGATGTTTTTATTAGAACACTGCAACAGAAATGACCACAAAACAATGCTTGTGTATATTAAAACCTGATAAACTTTTCAAACTACATTTATCACTAGTCTACAGCCAAAGAAAATTGCAAACAGGCCAAGTATGCTTTTGGTAAGACAGGAATTTGCTGCCACCAAGAAATTATAGCAAAATAAGAAGTCACTTGTCTTTTTTTCCCCTTTCTTTAAACAAGTGTAAAATAGCTTAAATTACACTTACTGAGCAAACAGATAAAACTAGCTCAAGGCAACTAACAGCACCGCTAAGCAAGGGAAAATATTTATCACTGCAATTAAGCAATGCCACTAATATTTTATCTGTAACTACTGTTAACATCATCACTAAGGATAAAAAGGAAACCTTGGACTACTCCATTGAGACTGTGGAGAATGGGACCACAATTCCAGACTGGGTGATACCCTTACAATCGCAGCTATTTCTTTTCTATAGTTTTGATATTGCTATTCTGTCCCCACCATCCCCTCAAGCTCCCTTGTTTAGCCATAAAATACATGGAACCTAGTAAAATAGAAACAGGTGAAAGTATCTCAGTATTCTCAGTGTGAAGGAACACCAGAAGTTCAGATGTTCTGTCACGTTGGGCTGTAGCAATAAAACAGACAGGCTAGAATAAAATAAATAAAACAGGCTAGAAGTTGTCTGTTATAGCTATTAAGAACTTTACAAGGTAAAATCTTATTGTAGGACTTCACAGTCTGTCTCTATGGGAACTGCAAAATATCAACATATGACTTTGAAATACACAGTGTTCCTCTCACTGAACACAACAAACTCACTGGAGTTGGAAGAAATCTCCTATGGCTAAATTGTTATTTATAGTCCAAACTTATTCTCATGGTTTCTAAATTAGGGTTAGGTTTAATTTACATGTCTTCTACTCATCTGTGCTCACAGGAGAACTATAACACCTAACACAGGGTGATACACACCCAGGCACAGAGAGATGAATAAAGCAGGATGGAACATTCAGAATTGTGTGTGTAATACGTAGTAGAAAATTTCAAGTCAAAAGGAAAAGGCTGGTTGATTCAACTGCATATCTATATACACATATTTAAGAAAAAATTAGTTCAATCTCTCCCGCATCCCCTATAATAAAATATATTTCAAAGGATTTTATATTGGAGTTCCTGGCGGTTAAGCATCTGCCTGCCAATGCACGGGCCATGGGTTCAATCACTGCTTCTAGAAGATTCTACATGCTGTGGGTCACCAAGCCTCCTGTGTGCCACAACTACTGAACCCACGTGCTGCCAATACGGAAGCTCACTTGCCCTACAGCCCATGCTTTGCAGCAAGAGAAGCCACCGTAATAAGAAGCCTGCACACTGCAGCTTGATCTGCTACAGGAGACCACTCCCTTAAGACTGGAAGTGGTGACTTTTATCTAATGCACAAAAACCACACAGAATCTAGGAAAATGAAGAAATAGAGGAATATGTTCCAAACAAAAGAAAAAGAATTCAAGAAACAAACCTTAATGAAACAGAGATAAGTGACTCACCTGATAAAGAGCTCAAAATAATGGTCAAAGAGAGGCTCACCAAGCTCAGAAGAATAATGCATGTATAGAGTGAAAATTTGAACAAAGAGGTAGAAATATATAAGAAAGAATTGAACAGAAATCATAATGCTAAAAAATATGATAATTAAGCTGAAATTTTTAATTGAGGGATTCAACAGCAGAAAAGATGACGTAGGACAAAGATCAGGGATTTCCCTGGTGGTCTAAGGGAAAGAGCTTAGAAAAGCGGAAAGTGGCCATTCCAATGCAGGAGATCTGGGTTTGATCCCTGGCCAGGGAACTTGATCCCACACGCTACAATTAATAGTCTGCATGCCTCAACTAAGGATTCTGCACAGTGCAAAGAAGACTGAAGATCCTTTATGAAGCAACTAAGACCCAGTGTGGCCAAAAAATCAACTATTAAAAAACAAAAGAAAAATGAAACATTAGCAAACTCAAAGACGGGACAGTGTCTGGCTCTAGGTGAGTGATCACACCATCGTGATTATCGTGATGCTCTAGGTGAGTGATCATACCATCATGATTATCGTGACCAAGATAATCACGATGGTATGATCACTCACCTAGAGCCAGACATCCTGGAATGTGAAGTCAAGGGGGCCTTAGAAAGCATCACTATGAACAAAGATAGTGGAGGTGATGGAATTCCAGTTGAGCTATTTCAAATCTAAGCATACTACTAGAGAAAATCATTAAATCACAAAAGAAAAGAATAACAGAAGAAAGGAACAAAGAACTTCCAAAACAGTGAAAGAACAATTACAAAATGGCAATAGTAAGTTCATACCTATCAATAATTACTATGATGATGCTGTTATAAGTGCTGTACTCAATCTGCCAGCAAAATTGGAAAACTCAGCAGTGGCCACAGGAGAAGACTCTTGAGAGTCCCTTGGACAGCATGAGATCAAACCAGTCAATCCTAAAGGAAATCAACCCTGAATATTCACTGGAAGGACTGATGCTGAAGCTGAAGCTCCAATACTTTGGCTACCTGATGTCAAGAGCTGACTCACAGGAAAAGACCCTGATGCTGGGAAAGACTGAAGGCAGGAGGAGAAGGGGATGACAGAGGACGAAATGGTTGGATCGCATCACTGACTCAGTGGGCATGAGTTTGAGCAGGCCCTGGGAGTTGGTGATGGACAGGGAAGCCTGGTGTGCTGCAGTCCATGGGGTTGCAAAGAGTCAGACACAACTGAGCAACTGAAGTGAACTGAGACTAAATTCACCAATCGAAAGTGACAGAATGGCTGCATCAATAATAATAATAAAAACCTCAAATACACATGGCCTATAAGAGACTTACTTCACCTTTCAGGACATACACAGACTGAAATTGAAGGGATAGAAAAACATATTTCANGAAGTGAACTGAGACTAAATTCACCAATCGAAAGTGACAGAATGGCTGCATCAATAATAATAATAAAAACCTCAAATACACATGGCCTATAAGAGACTTACTTCACCTTTCAGGACATACACAGACTGAAATTGAAGGGATAGAAAAACATATTTCATGTAAACAGAAACCAAAAGCAAGCTGGGGTCGCTGTACTTATATTTTAACACAAGCTATAATAAGAAAGGTCATCATATAATGATAGAGGGGTCAATGTGAAACCGAGCAGGACCCCGTGGTGCCCAGTTGGTTCAAGTCCTTTCTGTCCCCCATTTCTTGTTTGTAGGAAAGAGACTTCATTTAGCCTCCTTGGCAGATTCAAACAGTGGCTATTCAGAAAATGGAGGGAAAATAGAAACAGAGGAAGGGCAAGCAAGTAACAGTAGCATAGGGTTGTGGCTCCTTCTCAAGGAAAATATACATACTCAATATGAACTCAGATTTTTTTTGATGTGGGCCATTTTTTAAGTCTCTATTGGGTTTGCTACAAATATTGTTTCTATTTTACCTTTTTTGGTCTTGAGGCATGTGGGATCTTATCACCCTGACCAAGGATCCAACCTGCACCCTCTGCATTGGAAGGTGAAGTCTTAAACCACTGGACCACCAGGAAAGTTCCTCAGTATGAATTCAGTATCTTTGAATTCTTCTGCAGGAACTAAGATCCCCACCCAGGTGGAAGATGGTAACTTCAAACACAATACAAAATTTGAAGACCACAACCCTATTACCTCCCCATCAACCAATCAGAAAAAAAGTCTGCATACAAGGGAAGATAATGAAGACTCTGATCTCTTTCCCACTGATTAACTGTGATTAACTTCTCCTTTCTCCCTTTAGAATTTTCATGGTCAAGTAGAATCTTTGGAGTAGGCTCTTGGATATGAGTCTGCCTTCTCCCCAGGTTGTTGGTCTCTGGAATAAAGCAAACTCCCAATTAATACTTGTATTGGCTTTCAAGTAGCAAGCAGCCAAACCTGAGTTTGGTAACAAATTTGACCAAAGCATATAATATGCTTTGTTATATACAACCAACACAGGAACACCTAAATACATAAAGCAAATAATAACAAACCTGAAGGGATAAATAGACAGCAATACAATAATAGTTGCAGACTTCAATACCCCCACATTCAACAACAGTTAGATCATCCAGACCAAAAAATCAATTAGAAAACACTGCGCTGGAACTACATGTAAGACCAGATGGAATTACAGGACATTTTATACAATATTCCATCCAAAAGCAACAGAACACATTCTTCTCAAGTATACATGGAACAAAACCCAGGATAAATCATATGTCAGACCATAAAAGAAATCTTAATAAACTGAAGGCTGAAATTATGTCAGGCATCTTTTCTGACCACAATGTTATGAAACTAGAAATCAATTACCAGAAGAAAGACAGATGAAAATGTAAATACAACAGACAAAAACTCAAAGGGTTACAACAAAATAAGTTCTAAGATAAACAGTGATAAATGCCCACATTAAGACACAAGAAAAAAATCTTTAAAATCCTAACTTTACTCAAGAAACTAGAAAAAGATGAAACTAAGCCTAAATTTTGTAGTAAGATGGAAGTAATGAGATCAGAGCAGTAATACATGAAATAAGACACTGAAAAGGCGACACAAGAGATGAAATCAGGAGTTGGCTTTTTGAGAAGAAAACTGGAAGACTTTAGCTAAACTCACCAAGAGAAAGAGAGGAAACATTAAAAGTGATACCACAAAACTACAAAAAAAGAAACAGACTATGAGCAATTATGCCAACATACTGGACAACTTAGAAGAAATGGCAAGATTCCTAGACGCATACATGATGCCAAGACTCAATGGTAAAGAAACAGAAAATCTAACAGAATGATCACCAGTAATGAGATCAAATCAGTAAACAATAATCTCCTAACAAACAAAAATACAAGACCACCAACTTCACTGAACTTCATCAAACATTTCAGAATTAACCAATCCTTCTCAAACTCTTTCCAAAAAAACAGAAGAGGAGGGAACACTTTCAAAATGGTTTTATAAGGCCAGTATTGCCCTGATATCAAAATGAGACAAGAACGTCCCTGGAGGTCCAATGGTTAAGAATCTGCCTGCCGATGCAGGGGACTCTGGTCTGATCCCTGGTCTGGGAAGATCCCGCATGCTGCAGAGCAACTAAGTCCGTGCGCCACAGCTGCTGAGCCCAGGCGACCCCAGAGCCTGAGCTCCACAAGAGGAGAAACCACAGCAATGAGAGCACTGTAGGTAGACAGCAGCCCCCGCTCGCCGCAACTAGAGAAAAGCCTGAGCAGCAATAGAGATTCAGTACAGCCAAAACTAAATAGCTGAAATTATTTTTGCAAAATAATAATAATAATAAGGTTAAAGCTTGGGGAAAATACCCCTGGAAGAGACAATATCCTTTAAAGCCTAAGGCTCTGATGGGAATCCAACCACTGCTCAGCAAATTCCTAAAACCCGATTCATTACGCCCTGCCAGTGCCCCTGCAACACCTTGCCTCTCCCTGTTCAGAAGCCTAACAGGGAGTTATCGGTTTGCGCAAGACTTTCGAGCAGAGAATGAGGCCGTCATCCCTTCTCACCCAGTGGTGCCAAATCCTTAACACCCTCCTCACCCAAGTGCCAGGGAGCGCCCAGTGTTTCTCTGTTTGGACTCAAAGACGCATTTTTCTATATTCCCCTACATCCAAACCCTCAATACCTTTCCACCTTTGAAAGGAGGGACCCTGAAACCCTGGAGGCTACCCAATATACATGGATGGTGCTTTCTCAGAGTTTTTGGAAGGGCCTCCACTTTTTGGAAAAGCATGAACATGAGAACTGAGGGAACTGAGCCTTGAGAAGGGAAATCTGTTCCAGTATATTGATGATTCGGTGATAAGTGGTGAAAACAAACAAGATTAGTATTAAAATACTGTTGAGTCCTAAATTGTCTAGCAAAACCAAGGCTTAGATCTCACAGCAATGGGTTCAATGTTTAGGATTTGTTTTCACCTGGGAAGGCGGGACATGGCACCAGCCCTGGTCACAGATGGGGAAACAGCAATGAGTGTATTACCAGTTCCAACCACAAGGCGGCAACTCTGAGGCTTTCTCAGGATGGCTGGGTTCTGTCCTAGCGAGTGAAAGCGGCTCAGTTGTGTCCGACTCTTTGTGATCCCATGGATTGTAGACCACCAAGCTCCTCTGTGCGTGAAATTTTCCAGGCAAGAATACTGGAGTGATTTGCCATTCCCTTCTCCAGGGGATCTTCCCAATCCAAGGATCAAACCCAGGCCTCCTGCATTGCAAGCAGATTCTTTACTGTTGGAGCCACCAGGCAAGCCTGGGTTCTGTCCTTTCTGGATTCCAAATTATGGCCTTAGAGCCAAAAGCCTACATGAGGCTCTAAAGGGAGGAGAAAAGGAACCCCTTCAATAGAATAAGGCCCACCAGCTTGTGGGAGGCAGGAGGACTTTGAGACTCTAAAGCCTGAGCTGAGTAGACACCAGCACTGGGGCTTCCAAATTTGGACAAGCCCTTTACCCTCTATGTTCATGAGAGGTCAGGGAGAGCAGTAGGAGTCCTGACACAAAGCTGGGACCCGATTAGAGAGCAGTGGCTTACTTTTCAAAACAACTGAACTTAGTTGCCCTGGGTTGGCCAAGCTGCCTGCAGGCATAGCAGCCACAGTCCTGGTGGTTAGTGAGGCTTCCAAGCTCCCCCAGGGCAACACTTAGATGTGTTAACCCCTCATCGGGTACAATCTGTGCTGGAAATCACTGGTTGACTGGAGGAAAGGTAACGAGATATCTGCTAAGTCACTTCAGTCATGTCCGACTCTGTGCAACCCCACAGACGGCAGCCCACCAGGCTCCCCCGTCCCTGGGGTTCTCCAGGCAAGAACACTGGAGTGGGTTGCCATTTCCTTCTTCAATGCATGAAAGTGAAAAGTGAAACGGAAGTTGCTCAGTCGTGTCCAACCCTTAGCATGGACTGCAGCCTACGAGGCTCCTCCATCCATGGGATTTTCCAGGCAAGAGTACTGAAGTGGGGTGCCATTACCTTCTCCGAACAAGGTATCAGGCCCTAATGGCCGCCCCTGAAATTACCTTAAAGGTGTGCCAAACCTTGAACCCAGCAACTCTGCTTCCACCAGTCAAGAGAGGAGACTTAGAGAATCAGGGTGTAGAGAGCCTAGAATAAACTCAGTCCAGCAGGTCTGATCTTCTAGATGAGCCTCTTGACAGCCTTGAGGTCAGCTGGTTTATTGATCGAAGCAGTTTTGTAGAAATGGAACCCAAAAGGCAGGGTATGCCATAGTTAGTCTAGATGAACTCATAAAAACCAAGGCCCTGACACCCTGGACATCAGTCCATAAGGCTGAACTGACTGCATTCACAACAGTTTTGTAGTTAGGGAAGGAGAAGAAATTAAATATTTTTACTGACTGTAAATGTGGGTTTCATGTGCTATATGCTCACGCTGCCATTTGGAGAGAGAAATGTTAACCACTAGAAATTCTGCCATAAAACATCAAGATTTGGTCCTGGCCCTTTTAGAAGCAATGCAGCTCCTGACCCGGGCAGCAGTGATCCACCGTGGGGGCCATCAGAGGGCTGGATCCTTCATGAGCCAAGCACATGGCACAGTTGACCAAACCGCAACCCAGGCAGCTCGACTACAGGAANAGAAATTCTGCCATAAAACATCAAGATTTGGTCCTGGCCCTTTTAGAAGCAATGCAGCTCCTGACCCGGGCAGCAGTGATCCACCGTGGGGGCCATCAGAGGGCTGGATCCTTCATGAGCCAAGCACATGGCACAGTTGACCAAACCGCAACCCAGGCAGCTCGACTACAGGAACCTGAACAAGTTGCGGCTCTAGTGATGGGCCGCCCACACTCCCCGGCCTGCCCTAGCGCTCCCCGCAGGAACGCAGACATGCTGAGAGACGGGGCTCTGAGAAAGGAAGCACAGGCTGGAATGAGGAGGAGGACANAACCTGAACAAGTTGCGGCTCCAGTGACGGGCCGCCCGCACTCCCCGGCCTGCCCCAGCGCTCCCCGTAGGAACGCAGACATGCTGAGAGACGGGGCTCTGAGAAAGGAAGCACAGGCTGGAATGAGGAGGAGGACAAGGTTCTAATTCCTGAGACCCAACGATGGAAACTCACTGAGAGCTTACATCCCACCCACTATGGGAGGGATGCCCTATGGGACTTAACACAAAAGGATTTTTCAGGGAAGGGGCTTAAAAGAACAGTAAAACAGTAACACGTGCCCATGATTTATGGACCCATAGTAACCCGTGTGTGCGTGCGTGCACGCTCAGTCATGTTCAACTCTTTGTGAACCCCATGGACAGAACCTGCCAGGCTCCCCTGTTCATGGAATTTTCCAGGCAAGAATACTGGAATGGGTTGCCATGCCCTCCTCCAGGGGGTCTTCCCAACTCAAGACCAAACCCACATCTCCCATGTCTCTTGCACTGGCAGGCAGATTCTTTACAACGGAGCCACCTGGGAAGCTCTGTGATAACCTACAGATCCATCTAATCCCTCCTTCATTACTCAGGTCAGTTCAGTGCCAAGGGCCATAACCAGAGAAAGACTGGCAGCTAGATTTCACTCAAATGCCCCCATGATCAGAATGTATTAACATCTGCTCATGTTTGTCAATACTCTCATAGGATGGGGTGAGGGCTTCCCCACCTGACCTGAAAAGGTTATGGAAGTCTGTAAGTACCCCCCTGGTTTTCTTTTTTTCACATTTTTTTAATGTGGACCATTTTTTTTTTTTAAGTCTTTATTGAATTTGATACAATACTGCTTCTGTTTTGTTTTGGTTTTTTGATCACGAGGCATGTGGGATCTTATTTCCTCAACCAGGGATCGAACCTGGATCCCCTGCATTGGAAGGTGAAGTCTTAACCACTGGGCCACCAGGGAAGCCCCTGTAAGTCCCTTTTAAAATAAATAATTCCTTGGTTTGGACTTCCAAAGTCCTTGCAGAGTGTTAGCAGGCCCTCTTTTATACCCAAAATCACAGCGGGCTCACAACAGCCCTAGGGATACACTCCAAGCTAGACACCTTGTGGCACTCCCAGTCTTCAGTGAAAGCAGAGAAAATGAACCACACTTTAAGGAAAACCTTAGCAAAAGCTTTACTAAGAAACTCACAAACCCTGGACCAGCTTGCTTCCTACTGCACTCCTCAGGGTCTGTGTAGCCCCCAGGAGTGGTCTGAGGCTTAGCCCATTTGAGGTGACCTATAGGCGGCTTTTTCTTGCTGATATTCTACCAGAGGAGGATGTGAGCCAGAGCCTGAGAGATATCATTAATCTAGGAACACCCTTTCCCAACAACACAAGAGATGACTCTGCACATGGACATCACCAGATGGTCAATACCAAAATCAGATGACTACATCCTTTGCAACCGAAGATGGAGAAGTTCTATACAGGCAGCAAAAACAAGACCTGGAGCTGTCTCTGGCTCAGATTATCAGCTCCTTATAGCAAAATGCAGGCTTAAACTAAAGAAAGCCAGGAAAACCACTAGGCCAGTCAGGTAACCTAAATCAAATCTCTTATGACTATACAGGGGAGGTGATGATTCAAGGGATTCAAGGGATTAGATCTGGTAAACAGAATGCTGGAAGAACTATGGACAGAGGTTCATAATATTGTACAGGAGGCACTGAGCAAAACCATCCCAAAGAAAAAGAAATGCAAGAAGGCAAAGTGGTTGTCAGACAAGGCTTTACAAATAGCTGAGGAAAGAAGAGAAGGGAAAGATATATTCAACTGACTGCAGAGTTCCAGAGAATAGCAAGAAGAGATAAGACCTTCTTCAATGAATAATGCAAAGAAATAGAGGAAAACAACAGAAGGGGAAAGACTAGATATCTCTTCAAGAAAACTGGAGATATCAAAGGAACACTTCATGCAAAGATGGGCACAATAAAGGACAGAAATTATAAATACCTAATAGAAGCAGAAGAGACCAAGAGGTGGCAATAATACACAGAAGAACTGTACAAAAAAGCTCTTAATGACCATGATAACCACAGTGGTATTGTCACTCACCTAGAGCCAGACATCCTGGATTGTAAAGTCAAATGGGCCTTCAGAAGCACTGCTGCCAATAAAGCTAATGGTGGTGATGGAGTTTCAGCAGAGCTATTTAGAATCCTAAAAGATGTTGCTGTTAAAGTGTTGCACTCAATATGTCAGCAAATTTGGAAAACCCAGCGGTGGCCACAGGACTGGAAAAAGTCAACCTTTATCCCAGTTCCCAAGAATGGCAGTACTAAAGAATGTTCAGACAACTGCACTCACTTCTCAGGCTAGTAAGGTTATGCTCAAAATCTTTCAAGTTAGGCTTCAGCAGTACTTGAATTGAGAACTTCCAGGANCAGCGGTGGCCACAGGACTGGAAAAAGTCAACCTTTATCCCAGTTCCCAAGAATGGCAGTACTAAAGAATGTTCAGACAACTGCACTCACTTCTCAGGCTAGTAAGGTTATGCTCAAAATCTTTCAAGTTAGGCTTCAGCAGTACTTGAATTGAGAACTTCCAGGAGTACAAGCTGGGTTTAGAAAAGGCAGAGGAACCAGAGATCAAATTGCCAAAATTCACTGGATCATAGAGAAAGCAAAAGAATTCCAGAAAAACATCTACTTCTGCTTCTCAGACCATGCTAAAACCTCTGACTGTGTGGATCATAACAAACTGTGCAGAACCCATAAAGTGATGGGAATATCAGACCATCTTACCTATCTCCTGAGAAATCCGTATGTGGGTCAAGAAGCAACAGTTAGAACTGGGCACATCATGTGAGATGCTGGGCCAGACGAGTTACAAGCTGGAATCAAGGTTGTCAGGAGAAATATAAATAACCTCAGATATGCAGACGATACCAATCTAATAGCAGAAAGTGAAAAGGAACTAAAGAGTCTCTTGATGAGTGTGAAAGAAGAGAGTGGAAAAGATGGCTTAAAATTCAATATTAAAAAACTAGGATCATGGCATCCAGGCCCCATCACTTCATGGCCAATAGGAGGGTAAAACGTAGAAGCAGTGACAGATTTCCTCTTCTTGGGCTCTAAAATCACTGCGGATGGTGACTGCAGCCATGAAATTAGAAGATGATTGTTTCTTGGAAGGAAAACTATGACAAACTTAGTGTACTAAAAAGCAAAGACATCACTTTGCCAACAAAGGCTCATAAGTCAAGGTTATGGTCTTTCCAGTAGTCATGTGCAGATGTGAGAGCTGGACCATAAAGAAGGCTAAGCACCAAAGAACTGATGCTTTCGAATCAGTGCTAAAGAAGACTCTTGGGAGTCCCTTGGACAGCAAGGAGATCAAACCAGTCGATCCTAAAGGAAATCGACCCTGAATATTCATTGGAAGGACTGATCCTGAACCTGAAGCTCCAATACTTTGGCCACGTGCTGCGAAGAACCCACTCATTGGAAAAGACCCTGATGCTGGGAAAGACTGTGTTGAGCAGGAGAAGAGGGCAACAGATGATGAGATGGTTGGATGGCATCACTGACTCAATGGACATGAACTTGGGCAAGCTCTGGGAGACGGTGAGGGATAGGGAGGCCTGGCAGGCTACAGTCCATGGGATCACAAAGAGGCAAACACGACTTGGCAGCTGAACAACAACAGGAAAAGTTCAGAAAGTAATCCAGGACCATGCCCACAAGGCATTGCCAGAGTCCACTAAAAATACAGAGAAAGGAGCCGTTCCTTTGGAAATAAACCCTGGGGACCAACTTCTTAAAACCTGGAGAGAGGGGTCTCCTGAAGATCAGCCATTGCCAAAATGGAAGGGCCCTATAATGTAACTTCAACCATTCCCACTGCTGTCAAGTGGCAAGGGATATCGAGTTGGGTACATTTGTCCAGACTAAAAGCTTTTACCTCCGGAAGTCCCACAGGTCACAACAGAAGAACAATACACCTGTGAGCCAGTGGAAGCCCTGATACCTGTTCAGAAGACAGGCACCATCCACATAGGTAAAATGACATATGGGGTGGGCTCCTATCTGAAGCTCTAATGGGACTTGGGACGTCTCGTTTCCTTGGCTGATGTGGTGCTTGACAGTCATCTGGCCCTTGAGTACCTTTCGGCAGAACAAGGTAGAGTTTGTGCGGTAACTAATCCTTCCTGCTGCACTTGGATCAAGGCGGCAGGACAGGTAAAAGTTGGTGTTAAAGAAATATACACCCAGGCAGAGCAGTTTCATAACTTTGGCAGGGGTGACGTCACTTTCCTTGTGATGTCAACAGTTAAGGACGCCCAAAATTAACCTGGTTCCTTTCCTCACTAGGCCCTTCGTGGCTATTGTTGTTATTCTCCTTTACAGCCCTTCTTTTGTTCAACCTTTTAGTTAAGTTTGTGTCTTTTAGGCTCCGACAGTTTGAAGTGAGGCTCCTGATGGCTCAAGGAATTCAGCCCAATCCAGTGGAAAATAGCCCAGATCCCAACAGGTCTTTGGAATGGTCAGTGAGGGACTTCCGCACCTCTAGGGAAGGCTAGGGTCTGTGGCCCCTGTCCAGCAGAAAGAAGTTTCAGAAGAGACCTTCAGCCCTTTAAGAAGGCGAGAATGAGGCAGGCCTATGACCTTTAGCTGCAATGCTTTCTCTGGGCACACCTCTCCTCCAGGAGCAACAAAATACAGAGAAAATATATGTGTCTAAAAATAACTGTGCCAGCATATTTAGGGCAAATTCTGGAAGAAAAAAAAAACATACAAAGAAACCAAGAAACCGAACTGCCACTTCTGAAGAGCCTGGAGCAAAAGCAGCACACTGCACATGCCCCTATCCACACAATACCACCTAAGGAGTGGGCAAACCACCCCTCTGGCCCAACCCCTGGACACACCCCTACCCTCATCCCGTATAAAGAATAAGCTCACTGCCCTCCGCAGGGAGCCAGAGAGCAAGGGAGCCCGATGTTTGGATGTTTGTTCCTGCTCCTTTTGCTGCCGCAGGAGCCCCAGTAAAGGTTTGCCTGAATTTCTTGTCTGGCCTCTAGTCAATTTCTATCGATTAAGGAGGTCAAGAACCCTAGCTAGTAACATAATTAGCTAAGAAAAAGAAATAAAAGGCATTCACCTTGAAAAGGAGGAAGTAAAACTTCTCTATTTGCACAGAAGACTAAAGACTGCACTAAAAAATGGTTAGAACTAATAGAAGAATTTAGTAAAGTTGCAATTACAAAATCAATTTACAAAAATCTGTTGGGTTTCTGTACACTAACAAACTATCAGAAAGAAATTAAAAGGGAAAAAGATCCCATTTTAATTGCATCAAAATAATAAAATATCTAAAAATAAATTTAACACAGGAGGTAAAGAACTATACATGGAAATATACAACACCGATAAAAGAAGACACAAATAAATGTTCATGGATTGGAAGGATTAAACTGTGAAAATTTCCATGCTACCCAAAACAATCTACAGATTCAATGAAATTCTTATCAAAATTCCAAAGGGATTTTTAATTTATATATTATCAGATAATATATATAGTTATCATACATAATAAATATATATTACATATATTATTATAGCAACAAAAACAGTATGGTATTGGCATAAAAACAGACACATAGATCAATGGAACAGAGAAAAGGGCCCAGACATAAACCCATGCATATGTAGTCAATTAATTAACAACAAAGGAACAAGAATACAGAAGAGGGGAAAGAAGAGTTTCTTCAATAAGTTATACTGAGAATACTGGACTGTCTCATGTAGAAGAATAAAACTGGATCACTCACTATCTTACACTGCACACAAATATCCACTCAAAATGGATTGAAGACTTAACAGAAGATTTGAAATCAATAAAATCCCAGAAAGAAACATAGGAAGTAAGCTCCTTGACATCGGTCTAGGCAACAATTTTTTTTTTTTTTTTGGATTTGACACCAAAAACAAAAGAAAAATAAAAAATAAACAAGTGGAACCACATCAAACTAAAAGTTTCTGCACAGCAAAGGAAACCATCAACAAAATGAAAAGGCAGCCTATGGACTGGGAGAAAATGTCTCTAAGGATATGTCTGATGGGGATTAATATCCAAAATATATAAAGAACTCATACAGCTCAGGCTTCCCTGGTGGCTCAGATGGCAAAGCGTCTGCCTGCAATGCGGGAGACCTGGGTTTGATCCCTGGGTTGGGAAGATCCCCTGGAGAAGGAAACGGCAACCCACTCCAGTACTCTTGCCTGGAAATTTCCATGCATGTAGGAACCTGGTAGGCTACAGTCCATGGGGTCACAAAGAGTCGACACGACTGAGCAACTTCACTACATACAGCTCTACAGCCAAAACAAAACAAAACAAAACCCAAACAAAACAATCTGAATAAGCTATAGGCAGAGGATCTGAACAGACATTTTTCCGAAGAAGACATACAGATGGCCAATATACGTGTGAAAAGGTTCTCAACATCAATAATCATTATGGATATACAAGTCAAAACTACAGTNAGCCAAAACAAAACAAAACAAAACCCAAACAAAACAATCTGAATAAGCTATAGGCAGAGGATCTGAACAGACATTTTTCCGAAGAAGACATACAGATGGCCAATATACGTGTGAAAAGGTTCTCAACATCAATAATCATTATGGATATACAAGTCAAAACCACAGTAAGTACCACCCACACCTATTAGAAAGGTTATTATCAAAATGACAAGAGGGAACAAGTGTTAGCCAAAATACAGAGAAAAGTGAACCCTTGTGCACTGTCAGTGGGAATGTTAACTGGTGCAGCCACTATGGAAAACCGTATGGAGGTTCCTCAAAAAATTAAAAATACAGCTACTATGTGATCCAACAATTCCACTTCTGGGTATTTATCCAAAAGAAACTAAATCACTACCTCCAAAAGGTTATCTATATCTGTATGTTCTTTGTTATTCGCAACAGCCAAGACATAGAACAACTCAAGGGTCCATGGATGTATAAAGATACAGAAAATGTGAAATACACATATATGTATATATATAAATAAATATTATTCAGCCATGAAAAAGGGAAATCTTGCCTTTTGTGACAACATGGATGAACCTTCAGGGCATTATGCTAAGTGAAATATGTCAGCCAGAAAAAAACAAATACTGTGTTATTTCCTTCACATGTGGTATCTAAAAACACAAACTGAACTCATAGATACAGAGAACAGATTGGTGTTTACCTGAGGTAGGAGGTGAAGTGAAATGGCAGAAAGTGGTAAAAAGACGCAAACAATTATAAGATAACAAGTCTTGGGATGTAATGTATAGTATAGTTACTATAGTTAATAACAGTGTATTGCATGTTTGAAAGCTGCTAGAAGAATAATCTTAAAAGCTCTCAAAAGAATTATAACCCTGTGACTTGACGCAGCGATGCTAACTAAACTTGTGGCAAACATTTTTCAATACATACATATGTCAAATCATTATATTTCATACCATGGACTTATGCAACATTATATATCAAATATATATCAGTAAAAAACTAGAAGAAAGAGTAGTAGCATTTTAAGAGTGTTAGTAAAAGTTTTAGGTGACTTTATATGGCCTTGGGATGGAAAGAGATTTTCTAAACATTACCTAAAGTGGGAAAATCCCACTGACATAAAATTTTACAATTTCTGTGTAGACAACCATAACTAAACTTAAAAAGGAAATGACAAACTAGGGAAAAATACACATATGTGGCTGACCACCACCCTGCCCCAATGAGAAAACAGGCTCAGGATACAACAGGAAAATGCCTCTCTAAGCTTTAGTCGTCCTTATGAATAACTGGGAATCATGATAATGCATGTATAGAATTCACGGCTGGTCCAACACTTGAAGTTCCTAATGAAAATGATTTTATTTATTAATGCATGTGTATGGTGTGACCCTTACTCCTTGGAAGGAAAGTTATGACCAACCTAGACAGCATATTCAAAAGCAGAGACATTACTTTGCCAACAAAGGTCCTTCTAGTCAAGGCTATGTTTTTTCCGGTGGTCATGTATGGATGTGAAAGTTGGACTATGAAGAAAGCTGAGGGCTGAAGAATTGATGTTTTTGAACTGTGGTGTTGGAGAAGACTCTTGAGAGTCCCTTGGACTGCAAGGAGATCCAACCAGTCCATTCTAAAGGAGATCAGTCCTGAGTGTTCTTTGGAAGGAATGATGCTAAAGCTGAAACTCCAGTACTTTGGCCACCTCATGCGAAGAACTGACTCATTGGAAAAGACTGATGTTGGGAGGGATTGGTGGCAGGAGGAGAAGGGGGCAACAGAGGATGAGATTGCTGGATGGCATCACTGACTCAATGGACATGAGTTTGAGTGAACTCCGGGAGTTGGTGATGGACAGGGAGGCCTGGCGTGCTGTGATTCATGGGGTCGCAAACAATCGGACATGACTGAGTGACTGAACTGAACTGATATTTGTGTTTGTATGTGCACACACACATGCACAATTGCATTTGCACAACAAAGGCATCTCCCATTTGACCTAAAACTGATCATTTTGAAAACTGAAAGCCCTAAGAAATGCCTCAACC
Organism: Neotragus moschatus; assembly: GCA_006410615.1. Lineage (NCBI taxonomy): Eukaryota > Metazoa > Chordata > Mammalia > Artiodactyla > Bovidae > Neotragus > Neotragus moschatus. The sequence continues at coordinate 961,805 of SJYA01001837.1, read as the reverse complement.
CAACTGGGACAGCTGGTCACCCTACTACAGGCATATAGAAAAAGGGGATGGAAGAAGATGCACAAAGATTTTAAAAGGACTCATTTCTGGGGAGGAAGTTTTATAAATAGTTTTTCTTCTGTTTGTTATGCTTAGTTGTACATTCTAATTTTTTCATAAATGTTTTATGATAAGGAAAAAACCACATTTATTCTAATTTGACATTTTAAAAATGGAATATAGCCTCTAGAACTATTCATAGCTATGGAATAATTTCCAAAATATAGACTGAGTCAAATATGAGCAGGGCTTATAATATGGGAAAAATCTTCCAGCTCCAAGACATGACATGCTATCAATTTGCCAGAACTAAAGGAATATTCCCCGTGTGTGTTTTCTATACTTTCATGTCTTGAAAATTAGCATGGAAAATACAATATAAATGTTTCAATTCAAGGCACCTTAAACAGTTATATGAGCATGCAATGCTGTGAGTGCTGTCAGTAAAAATCGGAGATTCTTCACGTTTGTATCCCTTTGAATGCACTGACATTTGTGATATCATCATTTCAAAGACTGACTTATATGTTAAAGCTTTATCCATTAGTTATTAAAATTATGATTACATGATGAACTTGATAAGGATAGATTTTTAAAATTCTTGAGTGGGGTTATTTTTATTTAATTTCCTTAAAATTGGAACTGTTCCTAACTTTAATACACACTTTGAATTGTCTCTCTTTTTATTTTTTGGTGGAGGAGATAGGTCCCAGAACTTTGAGAAGAGGGAAAAAAATACAGTAAGATATTTGCATTATTCTTTTAGTACCTGGGGGCTGTGAGTTACATGGAATACAGATATGGTAGAGCATGAGAAACCATGGGGCAACCTCTTATTGTGACCAGAAAAAGCTTCACAATCCACACAAAGTTCCCCAGTATCAATGGAAATGTCTTGCATTTCCTTATTTAGTGCCAGCAAGCTGTTAATGGCTCAGCAAGTCTCTCCGGCTATTGTATTTTTGAATACTTCCACAGAAGAACTGGAATGTCTGAGTTGTTAAAAGAAAACCTTTTTTTTGGAACAGTGGAAGCACTCAAGACAGCCTCTGAGTCCCTAACTGCTTCCTAGAACTAAACTCAAAACACAGGCACACATAGACAGAGACACACACCCCCCTGCTGCCAGGGCCTCGTGGAAACAGACCAACCCAATAACTCGGCCCTATTCAGGAACCCAGGTTCTCTCCTTTAAACAGCTCACCTACATTCCTTGAATCCACTGAGCCATAATTCCAGATACATTTGAAATCCCATCTTTGGAATCTAGCACCATTTTGAATCAGGCCCTTATACTTAACTGCCTCAGCCCCCTCTTCGGAGAATTGTCTGCGCTTATCACTGCTGGCCTTCATTAGGGAGCCCAAATCACATACCTGGGATTACATTACTGCTGTATATCAACTCCTCAAGACAAAGGATCTCTTTGCCCAAGACAAAGGGCCTCTTTACAGCAACTGCAGTTAATCAAAACCAAATTGAGCTGTGGGCTTTCCTGCTCTTCAAAACAAAACAAAAACAAAAGCCAAGCCAGACCAGAAATTACTCCTTTCTGTTGCTCCAAATGTATCTCCCATTCCTTCTTTCTCAACTCCCTCCCCTTACCCCAGTACCCTCCATACACAAACTGAAAAAGAAGGCCACCAGGCAGACTTTCTGATGAATTCATGAAAACTTACTTTCTGTCTACTATTATACTTTTTAGAGGAGCTCTACCAGATACATATGGAATACCCCTTCAAGAACATGCAACTCTGTGTCTTCACAGAACTGCATCAGAAATGAAGTCACGCAAGTCCTTGAAGACCCACCCAGGCTGACAGCAAGCTGAGCTCTATGAATGGCTGGGACCAAGTCTAGAGGAAAGGAGCATGGCAACACTCAGCCTATAAAGTCTGCACCAAAAGCAAAGTGCTGGGGCTCAGGCCCACTCAAGAACTCAAGATTGAGGAAACTGAGCTAATGGGCATGCTGACCTCTTGTTTAAAGGGTTGTCAGAATCGTTAACCCACGAAGAGCCCACTTTCACACTCTCTGGTTTCTAAGTATGGGCAGCAGCATTCGTGTTCTTTTGGACCACGTGGTACACATAGCTTCTCTCCATTCCAATCTGGTACCTGGTGGTAACCATTTCCTTTCTCCACAGTTAAGCAGCCACAGGCTTGGCTCCTGTAAGGGCTCCTCCCCAACCTTCCTGCCTCTGTCTCCCCCTATTCTATCTCATGCCTAGAAATAAAGAGTTAAATTTCCTTAATACATTTTTATTTCTTTGACTGTAGTGGGTCTTTGTTGCTGCACTCGGGTTTTCTCTCTAGGTGTGGCATGCAGGGGCTATTCTCTAGCTGCAGTGCACAACTTCTCATTGCTGTAGCATCTCTTGTGCAGAGCCCGGGCTCAAGGGTGTCGACTTCAGTAGTTGTAGCACGTGGGCTCGGTAGTTGTGGTTTACGAGCACAAGGGTCAGTAGTTGGGGGACACAGGCTTAGTTGCTCCACAGCAGGTGAGATCTTCCTGGACCAGGGATCAAACCAGTGTTCTTTGAATGCAAGGCAGATTCTTAACCACTGGACCACCCGGGAAGCTCTTTAATACATGTTTCTTTAGCCCCTCCTGCCCCAGAATCAACTGCTGGCTCTACATTTATTAAATGTATTAAACTGTATGCATTGTTTTGATTTTACAAAACTGTTATGGTTTTTAAAGGGCTGTTCATGTTTTGATTTTACAAAGCTGTTTATGGATTAGAGGGTTATTGATGTTTATGGATTAAAGGGCTACTGTGCATTCCTTCCCCATCATGAAACCACCTTCATCTCCAATTACAAACAACAGCTCACTCTCCGTCTCATCCTCTATCAACCACAGCTCCCGCGAGTCTGTCTTCAAGTCCAACCGGAGTGCATGGAGACAATGCGTTGGAGCTATTCGATTCTGAAATACAGCAACAATGGCAGACAGAAACCCATTTGCAACTCAGACTCGAAGCAGAAAGTGATTACCCTACCCCCCTCCCCGAAGCTACTTAGAACAACCCAGAGAATGATAGTTGGACAAAGAGAACCACAGTGCCCAAAGAGAATAAAATCCGCAAGGAGAACCCAAACAGGTTAATCCACATAGAGAAAAGAGAGAGAGATGTAATGTCAATTTAATGGGTCTAGCCAGCGTTTGCAGAATCCAACAAGACAAGCAAAATCTTTTCTAAAAAAAAAAAAAAAAGATCAATTCATGAAGATTCATCAGTTAGAGACTACATTGGGAACAATGACATTAGTTATTTTCTGTGTTTAGGAACTTGGAAGCCAAAAAGGAAAAAAAAAGTCACAGTGCAGCTCAAATTGCTGGAGAAAGAAGATCCTACACAAGAGTCTTTAACCCACCTAGGTGACTGCTGTCACAGGATCATGAATGAGGAACTAAAGTTTGTTACCATAACCCACTAGATGTTCCTTATAGCTCTGAGGGAGAGATTTGGAAAAATATATCACTGCTTCCCAAGTGGCACTAGTGATAAAGATCTCGCATGCCAACGCAGGAGATATAAGAAAAGCAGGTCAGATCCCTGAGCTGGGGAGATTCCCTGGAAAAGGAAACGGCAACCCACTCCAGTATTCTTGCCTGAGATATCCCATGGACACAGGAGCCTGGGGGACTACAGTCCATTGGGTCACAAAGAGTCGGACACAACTGAAGCGACTAGCACATACTCAGTTGTATAAAGCTCTCGTTTCTGAGCACGAGTTCCGCCATTCTTAGTAAATCCTTCTGCTGGGTTTGTAAGATACCTGCTCCCCTCCTAGAAGGGCTGGATAGATTCTTACGGACTCTTCCCTAGAGGCCTCTGATTATTCAACTAGTACACTTCATTTAAAATCACAGATATTTCTCTGAGCCCACCCCATTTATGTCTCCCTCTGCATACAGCAGCCGCCTGCCAAGGAAGGAGATGCGGGTTCAATCCCTGGGTCAGGAAGATCCCCTGGAGAAGAAAATGGCAACCCACTCCAGTATTTTTGCCTGGGAAATCCTACAGAGGACAAAGGAGCCTGGTGGGCCACAGTCCATGGGGCTGCAAATAGCTGGACACAACTGAGTGACTAAACAATCACTGTATATAGCACTAGTTATATATATATATATATGTATGTTTCTTTTTTTTAAATTTATTTTGACTGCAGTGAGTCTTCCTTGCTGCACGCGGGCTTTCTCTAGTTGCAGCGTGCAGGCTTCTCATTGCTACGGCCTCCCTTGTTGTGCAGCACAGGCTCCAGGTGCTCGGACTTCAGTAGTTGCAGTGCATGGACTCAGTAGTTGTGGCATGTGGGCACACTGCTCCACAGTGCGTGGGATCTTCCTAGACCCGGGACTGAAACCACGTCTCCTGCATTGGCAGGTGAATTCTTTACCGATGAGCCATCAGGGAAGCCCTCTGCATATTTCTTAGTGTTTAAATATATTGAGGTAATTTGGTCCCATATTCCAAGTAAAAATCTTTATCAGATACTATGGGGACACAGCATATACACATTATTCTTATCCCAAAGGGCTAACCATCTAGTAAGATGAAAGAAACAGGAAATCAAGAGTTAAATAATGATGGAGCAATTAAACACTAGCTTGGTCCTGGTATAACTGCTATGGGAATCAGAGGAAGAAATCCCACTGGGGCTGGGTGTTCTGTGGTTTCTTTCCTATATGCAGGAAGTTGTAATAATTTTCTTACTAAGTCTTGCAGGACATTTTGGGTGTAGCCCCTTCACCTACACCCCAAAATTGAAGTTTAGATGTTGAGCATGAGTTGTGATGCTCCATCCTCCAAATGTGGAGAGGGTGTTGGGGAGAAGGTCATTGACCTCTAGAGACCCAAGAACTACTAGCACCTTTGCACACATGCACGCTAAGTCGCTTAAGTTGTGTCCGACTCTGTGCGACCCCCTAGACGGCAGCCCACCAGGCTCCTCTGTCCCTGGGATTCTCCAGGCAAGAACACTGGAGTGGGTTGCCATTTCCTTCTCCAATGCGTGCATACATGCTAAGTCGCTTCAGTTGGGTCCAACTCTGTGCGACCCTATGGACCGCAGCCCATCAGACTCCTCCATTCACAGGATTCTCTAGGTAAGAATTACTGGAGTGGGTGGCCATTGAGAGGAATTTAAGTCAGAATCCTGTAGAATCTCAGTCCCCAACCTTTTTGGCATCAGAGGCCGGTTTCATGGAAGACATTTTTCCCACAGATGGGGTCGGAGAATGGTTTGGGGATGATTCTAGCGCATCATATGTTTCATGCACTTTACTTCTATTATTATTACATCAGCTCCACCTCAGATCATTAGGCATTGGATCTGGAGGTTAGGGACGCCTGCTGTAGAACATCCAATCAGAAATTCCATCCAAAGAGGCTAGAAGTAGACAAAGAGAAGTGACGGAGAGAAACTGTAGGTAGGAGGGTGACCACTGGCTAGAATGCAAAGAAGCCAGGATAAGTGAAGCCAGAGGATAGGCACAGAGTTTAGGAACATTCCCTGCATCAAAGACAACGCTGCAGCAGCTGTTATTAAAAAGAACTGCACCTACAGGTTTAGTGGGCTGAGTCAAGGGTTCACTGAATGTAAACATCACCTCCCACCAGGTGCGACCCTTTCCCATCAAGATGGAGGGACGCCTTATACCCAGGGTCAACCCTAATGCATTCTAGAACACTTCTAAGGCGAAAGAGGAGTTCCCATGCCTCTGTCTCTGACTGATTTTAGTGCCATTGGATGCTGAGACCCTCTTCCAGCACACACTCAGGGATCTGCAGTGGAGAAGCGAGTCTGGGTCTTAGTGATCTAGATGAACATTAACAGAATGCATGGAGGTCTGAGGACCTTGAAGACAGCATCTCCTGTTACCCTGGAGACCCAGAAGTTGCGGTCTTCTAGCAGCTGGCTTGAGCAGAATTACATTGTGTCTGGAGGCCAGCCCAGACTCACAAATCCCCCCAGCTCCTTCCCCCAGAGCCTAGCATTAGTTCTAAAACTCCTTATATGTATATGCTGACAGCTTCCTTAACACTGACCAGCTGTTATGGTAACAGTAGTGCCAGGGATGACAGAGGACCAGCAGAAGTGGAACGCTGATGGATACCAAAGGGAGGATTCTGGCCAGTGAGCCATGGTGAGTCATTACAACTGAATTCTGCTGTGAATACAAAGAGCCCACGTCTTTTTCAGCAAGAGGTGCTACTCTGGAGTTCTCATTTGTGTATTAACTGATGCAATCCATGTGCCTGATGGTCTAGTGTAGAGTGGGCAGATGGAACCAGAAGGTCTAGGACAGTCAGCTGTTTGGTCTGACCACAGAATCACCTGGGATATTAACACTGCAGATGACTGGGACCCATCCTTGACCTACTGAATCAGAATATTCAGGGGCAGAGCCTTGGCACACATGCACTTTCAGACTCCACAAGTGATTCTCAGGCATAGCTTGGGAGGAGAACTACTAGTCTTGAACAGTGCTCTACAAAATTAGGGNAGGACAGTCAGCTGTTTGGTCTGACCACAGAATCACCTGGGATATTAACACTGCAGATGACTGGGACCCATCCTTGACCTACTGAATCAGAATATTCAGGGGCAGAGCCTTGGCACACATGCACTTTCAGACTCCACAAGTGATTCTCAGGCATAGCTTGGGAGGAGAACTACTAGTCTTGAACAGTGCTCTACAAAATTAGGGTACAAAATGAGGACTGAATTCTGGTATTATGTGGTCAGCTAAACTATGGAGAAATATGGGGCCAGGTAATCCATGGTCAAATGTGATAGCAGAAGACCTTAACGAAAAGGGTGACAGCTGGTGATCCAGTGGTGAGTACATAAATATACCTTCACCATGTGGCTAGAAGGCAAGTATTGGGTTAGCCAAAAAGCTCATTTGGCTTATTCCATGACACATTACAGAAGAACCCAAACGAACTTTTTGAACAACCCAATACTTAATGTTGTTTGAGACTATCTCCCTTTAGGTGGTACCAGGGAAAGAATAATGCATTTTAGTCTGTGCTCAAGCGTTTCCCTAAGAATATTATTTCAATTATCTTTCTTGGAGAGAAGAGGAAGTTACAGTGGACATGATTAAAGTGAGGTATCAATTTTTTGAAATAGATCATTAATCAGCAAGAACCTTCTTCTGGTCATCTTGAGCTAGCCAGATACATCTCTTACCCCTAAGCATTTAATTCCCTAAGTTAAATAAGGTGGTACCAACATGATTTGAATCCCTGCTCTTCTGAATGGATTTGCCATCAGAACAAGAACCAACAGTGGAAACAAAGCTCAACTCTGATAATAATGGGAGCAGAGGGGAAGGAGGAGAAGCAGAACAGCTATAAGAGGGCAAAGCTCTTGACAAGGGAGATGACTGCAGGGAGGATTAGCTGAGAGTCACCTTCTTCTGAAGAACATCCCATAGGAAAGACAAGGAGAAAATGTAATCTCAGCACCCAGGGTACAAGGAGATTATTAACCTTTGCCAGCCACCTACATCCCCACCCATGAAAACATCCTCCTTGTGAGCTTGGGTAGAGGAATAGCTCGTTGACAATTTACTGTTGCCACCAAATCCTTCTTTGACAGTAGGTCACATTTCATTTCAAAGTTCCTAATGTTGACTGCTCAATTTGATCAAGACAAGAACAGGTTCCAATGGTTCAGATTCTAACCAACTCAGTCAATCAATCCATGGACTTGTCCATGAGTTGGCAGCATAATGTAATGTTATGACAGATAGAAGGCCACTCAAAAGTCAGATCACATTTAATGTTTTGAATGAGATCAGGGGTCAGCTGTAGTACTGCCATTGCACAGACAGAGGACATGGGCCCAGCCTCCCTAGGTGGCTGTGTAGAACAGTCCTTCATCCACATTCTTTTTCTTTTGCACCCTCCAAATTCCATGACTGCCTCTTCATTTCAGGGAAGAGCCATGATACATAAGCCATCACTGAGAGTTATGCCTTCACAAAGTTTTGGGGCTAAAAGACTCCCTGTGAGGAAACTTGGTAGCCCAAAAACCTGTTGACTAAGTATATCAGAGATCCCTAGAGAACAGAACCACTAGGATACACTGCATGTGTGTGTAGACAGTGTGTACACAGGAGAGTGAGAGCAGCATACTGAGACGGAAAGAGATGTCTTTTAAGGAATTGGCTCACACAATTATGCAGGTTCAGTTCAGTTCAGTTCAGTTGCTCAGTCATGTCCAACTCTTTGTGACCCCATGAATCGCAGCACGCCAGGCCTCCCTGTCCATCACCAACTCCCAGAGTTCACTCAGACTCATGCCCATTGAGTCAGTAATGCCATCCAGCCATCTCATCCCCGGTCATCCCATTCTCCTCCTGCCCCCAACCCCTCCCAGCATCAGAGTCTTTTCCAANTCTTATTGCTTTCCCACCCTCTTCTCAGATATTTCTAAAGTTAGAAATGTGATGTCTACACAATTTTCTAGATATTTATATACAAATATTATTTTCCTATAAATACTGTACGTATTTTTCTAAAACTTTATTTTTGCTAGTTAATGATATAGTTTAGCAACATATTAGTATCAATGCAACATATTCAGTTCAGTTCAGTTCAGTAACTCAGTTGTGTCCAACTTTGCAACTCCACGGACCACAGCATGCCTGGCTTCCCTGTTCATCACCAACTCCCAGAGTTCACTCAGACTCATGTCCATTGAGTTGGTGATGCCATCCAACCATCTCATCCTCTGTCACCCCCTTCTCCTCCTGCCTTCAACCTTTCCCAGCATCAAGATGTTTTCAAATGAGTCAGCTCTTCACATCAGGTGGCCAAATTATTGGAGTTTCAGCTTTAGCATCAGTCCTTCCAATGAACACCCAGGACTGATCTCCTTTAGGATGGACTGTTTGGACCTCCTTGCAGTCCAAGGGACTCCCAAGAGTCTTCTCCAACACCACAGTTCAAAAGCATCAATTCTTCGGCACTCAGCTTTCTTCACAGTCTAACTCTCACATTCATGCAAGACCACTGGAAAAACCATAGCCTTGACGAGACGGATCTTTGTTGGCAAAGTAATGTCTCTGTTTTTTAACATACTATCTAGGTTGGTCATAACTTTCCTTCCAAGCAGTAAGCGTCTTTTAATGTCATGGCTGCAGTCACCATTCGCAGTGATTTTGGAGCCCCCACGAAATAAAATCAGCCGCTGCTTCCCCATCTATTTGCCATGAAGTGATGGGACCAGATGCCATGATCTTAGTTTTCTGAATGCAACCTATTAGTATCAGTTAAACATGTAGGTTTACCTAAATTTTTATGAATGCTCTGTGATTCTTTAAAGTATTAAAATATTCTCCCAATGACAAAGATGGAGAAGGAAATGGCAGCCTATCCAGTATTCTTGCCTGGAGAATCCCTGGGAGAGCNAGTTTTCTGAATGCAACCTATTAGTATCAGTTAAACATGTAGGTTTACCTAAATTTTTATGAATGCTCTGTGATTCTTTAAAGTATTAAAATATTCTCCCAATGACAAAGATGGAGAAGGAAATGGCAGCCTATCCAGTATTCTTGCCTGGAGAATCCCTGGGAGAGCAGAGCCTGGTGGGCTGCCGTCTATGGGGTCGCACAGAGTCGGACACGACTGAAGCGACTTAGTAGTAGTAGTAATGACAAAGATGTTACAATAGCACCTTTAAACAAACTCATGAATATTTCCTTTGGATAAAGTCATGGAATTAAAGTTGCTGTCTCAAAGACTGAGTGCTTTAAATTTTTGTATTGGCAAATTTCTTCTAAAAGGATTTACCAAGGATTTTCTGTCCTTCCTATCTTGTTTTGTCTTTTGGAAATTTTCTCTTTGAAAGAAATTATATGTCATATCAGACATTATACCTCTTTTAGCCAGTCTTCAATATAGTTTCTGATGTTAAAATTGCTGACATATATTGGTTGAAGTTCTTCCCCAGTGATTGTGACTTGTCAAATATTTCCTTATTTACTGTGTGCTTTAAATTCAAAAATTTTAATATATTTTACACTATTTTATTAGGTACTTCAAAATTTGTGACAAATGTGTTTCTATTAGATGATAACTTTATGTATTATATATGCTTCTTTTTATCTCATGAAAATACCATTTAAAATTTAGTGTGAGGGCTTCCTAAATGGCACAGTTGATAAAGAATCTGCTGCCAATGCAGATGATATAAGAGATATGAGTTTGATCCCTGGACTAGGAAGATCACTTGGAGAAGGAAATGGCAACCCAGTCCAATAATCTTGCCTGGAATATCCATGGACAGAGAAACCTGGCAGGCCACAGTCCACAGGGTTGCAAAGAGTCAGACACAACTGAGCACACATGTATACCTGCACACATTGAGTACAATGCAAGTGTTACTTTATCACTGCAATTTTAGTTAGCATCTACCTGGTAAACCTTTTAATATTCCATTATTTTGTCATTCTCAAACTTTGTCCCTTTTATATTGGATTTACTTTAAAAATTATATATATGTGTGTGTGTATGTGTTCAGTTCAGTCGCTCAGTCGTGTCTAACTCTTTGCAACCCCATAAATCGCAGCACACCAGGCCTCCCTGTCCATCACCAACTCCCAGAGTTCACTCAGACTCATGTCCATTGAGTCAGTGATGCTATCCAGCCATCTCATCCTCTGTCATCCCCTTCTCCTCCTGCCCTGAATCCCTCCCAGTATGAGTCTTTCCCAATGAGTCAACTCTTCGCATGAGGTGGCCACAGTACTGGAGTTTCAGCTTTAGCATCATTCCTTCCAAAGAACACCCAGGGCCAGTCTCCTTCAGAATGGACTGGTTGGATGGCCTTGCAGTCCAAGGGACTCTCAAGAGTCTTCTCCAACACCACAATTCAAAAGCATCAATTCTTCAGTGCTCAGCTTTCTTCTCAGTCCAACTCTCACATCCATACATGACCACAGGAAAAACCATAGCATGACTAGATGGACCTTAGTCAGCAAAGTAATGTCTTTGCTTTTAAATATGCTATCTAGGTTGCTGATAATTTTTTTTCCAAGGAGTAAGTGTCTTTTAATTTCATGGCTGCAGTCACCATCTGCAGTGATTTTGGAGCCCCCAGAAATAAAGTCTGACACTGTTTCCACTGTTTCCCCATCTGTTTCCCATGAAGTAATGGGACCGGAAGCCATTATCTTCATTTTCTGAATGTTGACCTTTAAGTCAACTTTTTCACTCTCCACTTTCACTTTCATCAAGAGGCTTTTTAGTTTCTCTTCACTTTCTGCCATAAAGGTGGTGTCATCTGCATATCTGAGGTTATTGTATACACATATAAATAATAGAATATTACTCAGCCACAAAAAGGAGTAAATAAAATAATGCCATTTGCAGCAAAATGGATGGATCTAGAGATTATAAAACTAAGTGAAGTAAATTAGACAAAGAAAAAAAATCACATGATATCACAAGTATGTGAAATCTAAAAAACTGATACAAATGAATGTATTTATAAAACAAAAAGAGATTCACAGACATAAAAAATAGACATAGTTACCAAAGGGAAAGGCATATAGGGATAAATTAGAAATTTGAGATTAGCAGATACACACAGTAATATATATAAAATAGATAACCAACAAGGACCTACTGTATAGGACAGGGAACAATATTCAGTGTCTGGTAATAACCTAAACCTATAATGAAAAGGAATCTGAAAAGAAAGCACACACACACACACACACATACACACACACACACACAAACACACATATATATATTCATATATATATATATATATATATCTGAATCACTTTCCTGTACACCTGAAAATAACACCTTATAAATCAACTATACTTCATTAAAAAGTCAGCTCCTAAAAAAAATCAAATAAGAACTTTATATGAAATATAGCATTTTGTATTAGTGTGATTATTAACACATTTAGCTTTATTCATACCATTATATTCTGAAGTTTTATCCAGCTTTCTTCTTTGCTTTTTGTCAGTTTAAACTTTTTCCTTTTTTGATTGTACTTTCTCTAATGGTTAAAAATGGATATATATAGAATTGTAATGTGATGACTAATTCATATTTCTAGCACATGTATTAAACAAGACCTAATAAATGTCTATATCTAAACTAGAATGCTTTCACTGCTGCTCCTTATTTTGAGTATAGCTTAGATTTGAGTACAAGAGTGCTATCAATATTTTTCAACATTTAAGATTTGCTAAATACTCCCAGATTGTTTTTGTAGTTTGTGATTTTTTTCCCAGGGTGATTTTTCTGTGGTAAATAACTTTCGGAAATACCTCAACTATTCTTCATATTAGAATGCTAGGAAAACCAAGAATAAAATTTTAATTTCAACTCATTTTTTCTTACAATTTTGTCCCAATGTCAAGTTGCCCCTGATTGTAAGGGCACATTAATGATCCAAGGATTAATTTGATTGTGCACAAACAGACACTTGTGCTGATTTTCTCACTGGAGTGACAGTCTTGATCCACACCAATGGGACAGGACACTGAAAAATAATGTCAGGTTCTGTCAGTCTCTTTATCGCTGAGCTGAACTCTGAGTGTTGCAAATACTTGTATTTCTTTTCTAAATCACTCATGGGGAAAATCCTAACCTCATGTGACATTGAAAAGTGCTTCCATCAAGAGCTCTTAAATTTTCATTTTCAAAACTCCCAAACTTAGATTGTCAAGGATTCAAATGCTTCCTCACCTCATGCAAATGTTACTCAGCCCATATCAGTGAGATTATTTCCTCAACAAGAGTGTGAGGTTCTGCCTTACTTTCTTTATTCTCCCATGGCAGAATATTGATTCAAATTTTATGCTTACCTTTATATTTAAGAAAAATACAGTCATGTTTAAGAGAGAATGACTTGTCTCAAGTTAGCATATCTTTAAATAAGCCATTAAATAAACTTCGTATTTTAATCAGAAGACATGAGTAATATATTCAAGTCCTATAGTTAGATTGAAATGCCTCTGATCCTTCTTTGTCTAATATAACTCTTCTTTCTTTGACATTCAGCTCAAGTATCACCTTCCCTGAGAAATTCTACCTGTTACCCATAGATAGATAGCTGATAGATGATAAATAGATAGGTAGATAGAGTCTATACAGAGAATGCATACACACTATGTATATATACAAAATATTCTATTGAGAAAAAAGCACACCCCCCAATTCTAAAAGACTTAAAAACAGCAGTCTCCAGCATGACTCTTCTCCATATTTCCTTCTATTCCCTATTCCTTTAGGCCATTTATGTTTTAGATTTAATCATCTCCCTAGAGTGGTAGATGGAGGGGTGGGAGGGAGGCTCAAAAGGGAGGAAATATATATATATATATACACACACACACACACACACACACACACACACACGTATGGCTGATTCATATAGCTGTATGGCAGAAACTAACACAACATCATAAAGCAATTATCCTTAAAAAAAATTTTTTTTAATTTAACTACAAAAAATCATTTCCCTGTATTTCAAAAAATCAAGCCTCTCATTCATTGTGCAGTTTTTATTTGCTTTCTAACATATCTTTTTTTTTTATTACTCAACTTTGTATTCTCAGTGCAGAATATATTATCAGAATGACAGATATTGTAGAGGGAATGATAAAATTACTGAATGAATGAATGGAAAACATTGAAAGCATGTGTATCAAAGTACAGTTTGCCACTGTTTCTTGATGAACACAACATGCTTTTATTCCTCAGAAATTCTCCAATGTAACGCTATTATTTTCCATTGAAGGAAATCAGGGAATAAAAGAGTAAGCATTGAGCCAAGATCAAATAGCTGGTTAGCAGGTCTGGGTACATGCATGCAGGCCAAGTCGCTTCAGTCCTGTCCAACTCTTTGCTACCCCATGGACTGTAGCTTGCCAGGCTTCTCTGTTCATGAGATCTCCAGGCTAGAATACTGGAGTAGGTTGACATGCCCTCCTCCAGGGGATCTTCCTGACCCAGGAATTGAACCAGCATCTCTCATTGCATTGGCAGATGAGTTCTTTATCACTAGTGTCACTTCAGATGCCCTGAACCCAATTTTCTTACTCTCCAGTTCAACGCCCTTTCTCCCCCACAACATATCCTTTCTTTGCTCATGTCATCAGTCAGTCAGTGAAAGTTGCTCAGTCATGCCTGACTCTTTGTGACCCCATGGACTATATATTCCATGGAATTCCTCAGGCCAGAATACTGAAGTGGGTAGCATTTTCCTTCTCAGGGGGATCTCCCCAACCCAGGGATCAAACCCAGGTTTCCTGAATTGCAGGCAGATTCTTTACCAGCTGAGCCACCAGGCAAGCTTGCTCATGTAAGATCCTCACTTATTCCACAAGTCTAAGGACATCCCTCACCCTGATCTAGAGTTCCCTGATTGCAGGTGGATATTTTACCAACTAAGGCACTAGGGAAGCCTGATATCATCACTGCACTGGTTCTATGACAGGGTTTTGAGGCTTTATCACTGATCACCATCAAATGCTGTGTGTTTGGATTTTTCTGACATTGTCAGAACTTCCTTTGAACAAATACAACTTTTGCTTAAATTAGCCAGAGTCAGTGTCTATTACCTTCAGCTAACAGTCTGACATATATCAGTAGCTATTTTTAAATNCTTGTATATTTTTGAGATTACTTGTCAGTTGCTTCATTTGCTATTATTTTCTCCCATTCAGAAGGCTGTCTTTTCACCTTGCTTATAGTTTCCTTTGTTGTGCAGAAGCTTTTAATTTTAATTAGATCCCATTTGTTTATTTTTGCTTTTATTTCCAGTATTCTGGGAACTCCTAGAGGAGAACATAGGCAAAACACTCTCTGACAAAATAAACTTTTAAAATAAAAACTCAAAGGAAATCAACCTTGAAAATTTACTGGAAGGGCTGAAGCTGAAGCTCCAATACTTTGGCCACCTGAGGCAAAGAGCCGACTCATGGGAAAAGACCCTGATGCCAGGGAAGATCAAAGGCAGGAGGAGAGGGGCAACAGAGGACAATATGGTTGGATGGCATCACTGGCTCAATGGACAGGAGTTTGAGCAAGCTCTGGGAGATGGTGAAGGACAGGGAAGCCTGGCATGCCACAGTCCATGGGGTTGCAAAGAGTTGGACATAACTGAGCGACTTCACTTTCACTTTCCTGAAATAAAAATCGGACTAAACTAAAATTCACAAACAATTAAGGAAATCTTACCTCTGCTCACGTTTCAGTAAGCAGCTGAATTTTGTTTGGCCTCGAATAAGAAGATGAAATTATAACGAGGTCCTGGTTACAGAGATGTTCATGCCGAGGTAATGTCTGACATCTACTCAAGTTTGACTTTTCTTTCTGATGGCCATAATGGCAGAAAATCCCAATACACAAAAATCTGATGAGGTGTTCAAAGTCAGAGTTCCACAGTTCCATTTTGAGAAGGACCTGGGATCCTTTACTGCTGTGCTGCAATGCTTGTACCTGGACAAACATTTCAAGCAACAAAATGCTAGGAAACCATAAGGAACTAAAAATAACTATGTGTATGCACAGCTGGGGCAAATTCTGGACAAAAGATACACAGAGAAAAAAAAAAAAAAAAAACCAACTGCGCATGCCCTCTGCACACAATAGCACCAAAGGGGTGGGCGAATCACTGAACTCCAACCCGACCTCTGGACACGCTGCTACCCTGACCCCATGTAAGGAATCAGCTCACCTCTCCTTAGGGAGTAAGCAAAGGAACTTGCTTTTTGTTCTTCCTCCCCGACTGCTGCAGCAGGGACCCCAATAAAGTCTTGCCTACATTTTTTGTCTGGTCTTTTCTATTGATCAAGGGGGCAAAAATCCTGGTCAGTAACTACTGTGTCAGAAGAGCCCAGGCTTATATCAATTCCTGAGACTCCAGGAAACCCCAATTCTCTGAATTGAATTAATGCCCCATCATCTCCTTTGTCTATGAGGTGACTTAGGAAAATCTGAATCCTTGTTATTATCCTCAATGGTTTTTTATTTTTTTAAAGGAGACAAATCATAAGCAGAGACCCTAAGGCTTAGGAGCATCTGGATTTCTCATCCCCTGGTTCTCTACCCACCTCGTTCACAGTCCCTCAATCCTACTGGCTTGCACACTTGAAAGTGGAAAAAAGTGACTGTCACTCAGTCATGTATGACTCTTCGCGACCCCATGGACTGTAGCCCACCAGGTTCCTCTGTCCATGGGATTTCCCAGGCAAGAATACTGGAGTGGGTAGCCATTTCATTCTCCCAGGGATCTTCCCAACCCAGGGATCAAACCATGCATTGGCAGGCGGATTCTTTACCACTGAGCCACCAGTGAGTCCTTGTCTATTCCCACCCATCAACCTTCTCCACACAACTGTATCCTAAGTAACAGACAAAGAAGATCTCAAACCTACTGCAGCCAAACAGAAGGATAACAACCCGAGTGTGGTCTGAACCTTTTTCTGTCAGAAGCACTGTTAACAGCGTGGTTGGGTTTTGTAATAAATGGTTCCCTTATGAGGCCATTATGAGCACACCAGGTGGGCTGGCCTTTTGCTAATTCCATTTGTTCCTATGAAAGAACACATTCCAAGCTCCACACAGCCCATAAACACTGGCTTTGGTAGCACTACGTGTTCAGAGCTCAGGCATTGCTTGCAGAGGAAGCTGCCCTTGAACTTGACATAAGTTTCACCCTCTTTAGTTTTAATAGAACAGGGCAGAGACCCAGGTATATTTTATTCCTATGAGAATAAATACATGATTTACGCCTATCCACAGCCCAACTGTCAGATACAGACGTTAACATCTTTTAAAGTTTAAAATTAAAAATGGAAGGTAAAAGGAATTCACACTCCGGAAGTGCACTTAAGCCCTTCAAATATTTTATCAAAATCTGTACAAGAAATTTTACTGATCACAAAGAAATCTGAGCAGTAAGTTTTCATTGCTGACAGGGTACTCTATTCAGTACTTTATAGTGACCTATATGGGAATAGAATCTAACAAAGAGTGGGTGTATGTATACATACTGTTGATGCACTTGGCCATAAAGCAGAATCAAATGCAAACTGTAAATCAACTCATGCTCAGGCGCTCAGTCATGTCTGACTCTTTGTGACCCGACGGACTATAGCCCACCAGGCTCCTCTGTTTTAGGATTATCCCCAGGAGAGTAATGGCGTGGGTTGCCATTTCCTCCTCCAGGGGATCTTCCTGACCCAGGAATTGAACCTGTGTCTTCTGCATCTCCTGGATTGCAGGTGGATTATTTACCCCTGAACCACCAGTGGTAAAGGAAGCCTGTAATATCAACTATACTCCAATAAAAATTAACTTTAAAAAAGGAAGATAAGGGCTTCTCCGATGACTCACTGGTGAAGAATTCACCTGTCAATGCAGGGACATGGGTTCAATCCCTGGTGCCAGGAAGATCCCACACGCCATGGAGCAACGAAGCCTGTGTGCTAGAAATGCTAAGCCTGTGGTCCAGAGTCTGGGAACTGCATCTACTGAAGCCTGAGTTGCCCTAGAGCCCATGGTCCACAACAAAGAGAAGCCACCACAATGAAAATCCAGTGCGCCACAACTGGAGAGCAGTGCCCGCTTGCTGCACTAGATAAAAGCACACACAGCAGTGAAGACCCCGCACAGCCAAAAACTAATAAATGAATAAGGAAGGTAAAAGCTTCTAACCATCTGTTTTTTCACTGCCAGCCAGACCTCTATTTTCTCAACAATTTCAGAGCAGACTTAAAGACTGGAGAGCTGCCGTATTCACTATGTTATCCTACCGGGCCCTCCTGGGCCAACCAACCTAACAGGGAAGCTGAAAACATTGTGTTTTGTCTCAGCTCAGAGACAACTGCCATCTCTCCAGAATGCCATCTCCCCAGTGTCGTCAAAGTTGAGCCTTGCTATCCAACAACTGATTCCTGATTAGCTTTGGCCTTGTGTCCTCAGAGGCTAAAACCTCTGTGGAACATTAACTTGGACATAGAGAGAATGTCCTTGGAAGGACGGGCACACAGTCAGCCAGAATGCAACTTCCCGTGCACTTTCAGGTCCTAATGCACGGCTAGCATCTCCACGCTCAGCCGCTAGTTAATGAGAGCGAAGCCGCTGTTTGAAATCTTGTCTAATGCGTGATTAATTGAAGACACACAAGCTGACGGGTTGCCTCTCGCATTATTACAATGTAGTGGTGTTTTCTGGTCTCACCAATGGCACAAATCTTCATCACAGCAAGCTTTCTGTGTTTGGGGTGGCAAATCTCCAGAACAGTGTTCTTTGGCAAAAACAGGCCTGTTTTTAGCAACAAAATCCAAGACAATTGTGCACTACAACGTGAACCCAGCTAAGCGGGGGCCAATTAACTGAGCATCTGGTACATCTGGGCCCAAGTTATTAACCACAGTCTTGATTACCTTCACGTGAAAAAAAAAAAAAAAAACGAATCTGCCACGGTCTAGGTGTATTTCACTTTTTTTTTTTTTTTCACTTAAGTCAGAGATTCAAATTTGTCTGCAAATGTTCTCTGGACATTGGAAGTCCTCTGGATAATCCAGTGGGGGCTTTGTTTCTTTTAGTTTCTTATGAAGGCTTTTTTTTTTTAATCTACTTAAATATTTAGGTTTATATGCCTAATATAAGCAATTATTTGTGTCGGATTGAAACAAAAAGAACCTCCAAGTCAAAGTGACTTCAAAATGAAAGAGTATTTAGGGGTCACTCACCTGAAATGTCCGGAGAAGGCAATGGCACCCCACTCCAGTACTTTTGCCTGGAAAATCCCATGGACGGAGGAGCCTGGTGGGCTGCAGTCCATGGGGTCGCTAAGAGTTGGACACGACTGAGCGAATTTCCTTTCACTATTCACTTTCATGCATTGGAGAAGGAAATGGCAACCCACTCCAGTGTTCTTGCCTGGAGAACCCCAGGGACGGGGGAGCCTGGTGGGCTGCCATCTATGGGGTCGCACAGAGTCGGAGACGACTGAAGCGACTTAGCAGCAGCAGCACCTGAAGTGTCAATGAGTGAGGACGACGTCAGACACGGTGCGGTCAGAACTTGAGCTCCATGAATCCGAGCATTCAGTTCCTCCTCCAGGATGGGGGCCAACAGAGCCTGGGGTTAGGTACCACCTCCTCCCTACCCTGGAGGAGAAAGCAAGTGTCTCACATCGCGTCTATAGTTCTGTAAACCAATCACATCAGCTATTAGAATGATAGGCACTGATTGGCTTATGCCCGAGGTACGCGCTCCTTCCCAACCTATCATGTGGCCAGAAAGAGGCACGGGGACTGTTAAATTATGCCAATCTATCCGTGGAATTCCTGCTGGGTTCATCCCACCTGAAACTCCTGAATACG
>SJYA01001837.1:678269-942249 GCA_006410615.1 Neotragus moschatus | reverse complement strand
CCTGCTGCCGCCGCAGAGGGGCGGAGGGTGGGGTGGGGTGGGGAGGAGGTTCCCTATAGAAATAGGAAAGAGAGTTGGCGCATGCTACAAAAGCAGCTATTGAAAGCGAACGGCACTGTTTTCTTTATTTAAAAAAAGAGCCGCTTTTACTTTTTATAACTGTCATTAGACATGACAGATATTTTTTAGAAGCAGCATATTTTTTAAGAGTAGAAAGAGCAAGACAGAAATCAGACAGTATCTACGCAAAAGAACAATTTTATCAATATTATCATGGTTAGGAATCCAAGTGTTCTGGATCGGAGACCTTTAAGTTGTATCTCCAGGGCCTACAGTGGTGGAGAGTCTGCCTGCCAAAGCAGGAGACACAGATTCGATCCTTGGTCCTGGAGGGTCTTACATGCCCAAGGGCAATTGAGCCCGTGCGCTAGAGCCCAGGAGCCACAAATACTGAAGCCTGTGCACCCTAGAGCCCATGCTCCATGGAAAGAAAAGCCACTGCAATGAGAAGCCCCCCACTCACTGCAGCTAGAGAAAACCTCATGTAGCAGCCAAGACCCAGCACAGCCAAAAATAAATAAATAAAATCAGTAAGAGAAAATAATTGTATCTCCATCACTAACTAGCTGCCTGATGTTGGGTAAGTCATTTGGCATCTATGTCTCATAAATGAGAATAACAATTAGTGTCTCCATCCTCAGGACTAATGAAAGCATTCATTCAAGTAACTCTCCTAGCAGTAATAAGCGTGCCATGATGCTCTCCATCCTTCAGAATGTGGCTTCTATGGTCAGGGACCTCACCTGCCTTATTTACTGCTGTCCTCAGTGACTGGTGCTCAATAAATACATGCAAATGAATCTCCTTTGCTCTCTCAACACCAGCATAAAGAAGAGGAAAGAGTTAAAGAAATTAGGGGCCAGCACAGCTGGAGCCAGTTCTTGGTTGGCGGCCAGCACAAAAATCCAGGAGGAATGGGGTTTGGAGCTGTCGATCCACTCTGACTGCTGTTGGAACAGTGCAGCTGACAGGGTCTGGAAGAGAAGAGAGTGAAGTGTTAGCTAAATCCCATAGCATGGGCTTTCTTTTTTTTTTTTTTTCTTTTTGAGCCTGAGACGTAAAAAGTGAAACTGGATCATCTGGTTCAGTAACATAATCTTAAAATAAAATGAAAAATCTGGGAGTTTCTCAGTGGGAAAAAAAGAACAAGAGGATTCAAAGGAAAAAAAGACAATAGAGGATTCAATCCCAACCATCTAAAAGCAAATATTGTTTTCTGGGATTTTCAGAGGTTATCTACATAAAGAGAAAAAAAATTACAAGAGGAGGAATAAAACTGTGAAGATGTTTCAAATATGGGGACCCACATGCATCTTTAAAGTACACCTACAGGAATTACTTACTCATACAGATAAACATGCTCAATCTTATACTGGTCCTCCCCTGCCTCATCTGCTGGACTCCTGCCAAGATGTGGCAGAATATTGACTGCAAAAATGAGTCCTTTTTGTGAGAAGAAACAAAACTAAGCTAAACTCTGTTCCCAAGATAAGTGAATACTCACTTTGGAATATTCAGAGAAACAATATAAGACAGAAGTCATGTGGAAGATATAACAAAAACACCGTTTTGCATATTTGTTTAAAATAGACTTTTAAAAATATTTCTTTATTTGGCTATGCCAAGTCTTAGTTGTGGCATGTGGGATCTAGTTGCCTGACTAGGGATTAAACCTGGGATCCCGCTTTGGGAGCACAGAGTCTTAGCCACTGGACCACCAGGGAATTCCTTTAAATAGACTTTTCATTTAGAATAGTTTTATATTTACAGAAAGCTTACCAAAATACATAGATACATAGATATCTAAGCAGTTGCCGTATATATCCTGTACCTAGTATCCCCTGCTACGATCAAACATGAGTTTGATACATTTGTCAGGACCAAGGAACCAATATTGACAGTTATTAACTGAAGCTCATACCTTATTCAGATGTCTTCAGTTTTTACCTAGTCCTTTGTCTGCTACAAGATTCCATCCAGAGTGCCACATCACATTTAGTCATCAAATCTGCTTAGGATCCATTAAACGGTGACAGTTTTAGACTTTCCTTCATTTGGTTGACCTTGATACTTTGGAGAAATCTGGTCAGGTATTTTGTAAGCTGTCCCTCAATTTGGGTTTGCCTGATGTTTTTCTTTTGACAGGAATTTTAGTTTGGAGGAGGAGGACAAGGGCCCATCTTACCAGATCAGATTAAGGATATGTTATCAGCTTGACTTAACCACAGATGATGTCAGTCTTCTGTACTGTTAATGCCCTTTCCATACTATATCTTTGGAAGAAAGTCATCAAACCCAGCGTAGAGAGCTATGTTCTACCTCCTCAAGGGGACAGTGTCCACATACATTTTTTTTTTAAGTTTCTAATGTATAGGTATTTGTCTCTTCTTTCCACTTATTTGTTTGCCCAATCACTTATATTGGTATGGACTTGTATTAGTCTCCTAGCACTGCCATAACAGTGACTGGCAACTTAAAAAATAGAAATTCATATTCTCACCATCCTGATGGCTGGAAGACTAAGATCAGTAGGGTTCGTTCCTGATGAGACCTCTCTCCTTGGTTTGCAGATGGCTACTTTCTCACTGCATGCTCATGGTGCACATTCTGAGGGAGAAAGTTTCGTGGTATCTCCTCCTCTTAAAAGGGCACTAACCCTTTTGGAATAGGGCCCCATCCTTATGATCTTATTTAGGCTTATTT
This sequence comes from Neotragus moschatus, assembly GCA_006410615.1. Lineage (NCBI taxonomy): Eukaryota > Metazoa > Chordata > Mammalia > Artiodactyla > Bovidae > Neotragus > Neotragus moschatus. The sequence continues at coordinate 939,486 of SJYA01001837.1, read as the reverse complement.
ACTTCTTTAAAGGCCCTATTTCCAAATGTAGTGTCATTGGGAATTAGCTTTTCTTTGGGTAGGGGGGACACAATTCAGGCCTCATACCTCAGGGCTCATAATGATTTACTTTACACCTCGAGTTATAATCCAATGCTATATTACTTATTTTGCTTTTCAAGTAGTCTTTGGGAGCTCTTTCAGTTGATTCTTGCCTCCCCTTGATAAACTCTCAGTTTGGCTTTTGAGTACTTCCTTATTTTCTTGGTTAATCTTGTCTATTACCTGCTCCCAGGATTAGCTGTTTCTCCAAAGACCCTAGTTCCTTCTATTGGAGAATGGAATTAGAAACCCACATCTGGTACCTGGGTGTGCTTGTTGCTACTGGGTATTGTTGCCTTTGGGCCCTCTCACTTCTTTCAGTGCCTCCTTGTATTGACTTTTCAAATAATCCGATATAGTGTCTTGTCCCAAACCTAGAAAAGAGAAATAGATTGATAGAAAAAGTAAGTTCTGAGGAATCAGACATCCTGTGATTTACCCTGTTTTCACCACATACCTCCTGCAAGTAAATTCTTGCAAGTTACTTAACCCCATCAAATTTAGGTTTCCTTATTTCTATTTATTTACTTTCTTAAATATGTATTTATTTATTTGGCTGAGCTAGGTCTTAGTTGAGGCATATGGAATTGTTAGCTATAGCATGTGGGATCTAATTCCCTGATCAGGGATTGAACCCAGGCACTCTGCATTGGGAACATGGAGTCTTAGCCACTGACCACCAGGGAAGTCCCTAGGTTTCCTTATTTTTAAAATGGAATATTTAAAAATATGGTAAGGGAGTTCCCTGGTGCCTAGGATTCCAGGCTTTCACTGCCTTGACCTGGGTTCAATCCCTTATCAGGGAACTGAGATCCCACAAACTGGGGGACAAAATCATTAAATAATAATAATATCTTAAAAGAGATTATGTACATAAAGGCAAAGCAAAACATAAAGCTCATGACCAATAAATATTAATAATCCCTTATCATAAATAGGCCACCTATTACATCTGCAATTTGGACTTCTGAGCAAGAGATAATTGCTTTACACGATATTTTTCTCCACATGCAAAATCTAATGCAAGAATCAGTTGATTTATGTATAAAGATTCTCTCCTGTATCTCAAACTATTGTTGTTCTTCAGTCACTAAGTTCTGTCCAACTCTTTGCAACCCCATGAACTGCAGCATGCCAGGCTTTCCTGTCCTTCACTATCTCCCAGAGTTCCCTCAAACTCACGTCCATTGGATCAGATGCCATCCAATCATCTGTCTGTCACTTCCTTCTCCTGTTGCCCTCAATCTTTCCCAGTGTCAGGGTCCTTTCCAATGAGTTAGTTCTTTGCATCAGGTGGTCAAAGTATTGGAGCTTCAGCTTCAGCATCAGAGCTTCCAATGAATATTCAGGGTTGATTTTCTTTAAGATGGACTGGTTTTCTCTCCTTGCTGTCCAAGGGACTCTCAAGAGTCTTCTCCAGCACCACAGTTCAAAATCATCAGTTCTTCAGCACTCAGCCTTCTTTATGGTCCATTAACCCATTTAGTCCTCACAAATCTATATGATTTGCTATTCGTATCTTCATTTTACAGTTGGGGAAATCTAGGCACAGAGATGGTAAGTAACTTGCCCACAGACAGGTAAATGGCAAAGCTGAGCTATGGACCAGATATCTCGCTCCAGAATTCATATTCTCACTCATCTCACATGCTAGTAAAGTAATGCTCAAAATTCTCCAAGCNATTACCATTATTTACAGGATTTGGTACGAAAATATGTAGTGGCACAAGTTTTTCAAGGATTTCATAGGAAATCACTCTAACATCTATTTTGAACAAGTCCTCCTTGCAAACCAGTAGAAAAATGGCTAAGCTTAATCTGTTTGGTTTAGTTTTCTCCTTCCAGAAATGCTGCTTGGCATCTTTCTTTTTAACTTTATGAGAGTGTTTTAGCTTTCATCTGCTGGTTTTAATTTAACTTGTCATATTTCTATTTTTTTGTGCATGTGCCCAGAGGGCTTTGAGAAAAGGACACATTTTTTAATAAGTCAAAACAATAAAAGCCAGAACGGTCAACTTTAGTCAACTAGTCACGTTTCAAGCAATCTAAGCAGAAGACAAGAAATTCACTTCCGACCTTCAGATTGTTCTCTCAAAGACTGCTAGCCCTGGAAACAGACTAGGGCACTGCTGCACAGAGAGACTTAAAGTGGTCAAGGCCATGGGCATGGATGACTTACTGTCGGGGTAAGCAGGAGGCTTCCTTATGTAAGTTACACAGATGACAAAATGCACAGATACCACAGGAGGCTTGTTTTACATGGGCACTAAAAGTCTTAACTTGATTCCATATCTTAGTTACAATCTGCTAAAATTGAACTTTTCTAAGTCAAGGACACTAAAGGACACCAAGCCATAAGGTCCCTTGTTTTCCAGATCTGGGTGAGCAGTGTAGCAACCACATCTGTTTTAAAAAGTTGCATAATGAACAGTCCGTTATTCTTTGGTGGGTCATGTGGCTGTATTCTTATTTGAAGGAAAACGATCTCCTAAAAGCTTCCCTACACCCATTCTTCTCTAACCACACCCTATTAGTTCTGCTCCTGGCACTGTTCTAGTTAATTATATTCTCATCAGGTTGGCATCTCCTCGCTAGAACATAAGCTCCAGGAAGGGAAGGACTATATCTCTTCAATTCACACTTATATGTCCAGGGCTGGCACTGTAAATAAGACACAGTTGGTACTCATATCTGTTGGTGGGATAAAAATAAGCAAATAACAGGTAGGGCCGATGAAACTGAGTAGAATATAGTCCTTGCATGAGTGATGTTGAAATCTGATTGGATTTTGCAGTTAGCTGGGAAAACATGAAATTTAGTTTCTATGGGCAAATTCCCTCCTTCCTTCCCTTCCTCCCTTCTTCCTTCTTTCCTCTCCTTCCATCCTCTATGGCTCTTTTCTTCTTTTTCCCTTTCACCTAATTTGCAAAGTACCACAAGGAAATAAAGATAGTGATAAATGTGGGAGAGACCAACTCAAATTTGGGAGCTTTGTAACGAAACGTTCATCTAAATTGTTTAGTCTCTAAAATGAGACTAAATCATTTTCTCACAAGAAAATCCCACACACTTTAATAGGATCACAGACACTAGAGGGCAGTCCTAGACACCCTTATGACATCTTCCAACCTTGGAATAAACATAGCAATCTAGTCTAGGGTTTAAATCACGTTCAGATCGCCAGTCAGATGCTCCAGCCTTCACCTCCTCCCATAGGTGGAGGACCCGTTCATGATGTCCCCACCTGTTTGTAGGAGATCTTTGAAGTCCTTTGTCCTCCTGCAAGGGCTGAATGAAGAGTGTCAGGAGGCCACAGCTGCTGTCTGCCCCTGACGCCCACAACTATTACTCTTGTCCTTGGTCCATGGAGGTGCCTGTAGCACCATGTTCACAAACGCCTCTCCTTTCAAGTCCTGACGCAATGGGGTGAAGATTTGTGTCCAGCACTCCACCCCACCTCCAAATTCACATGTTGGAATCCTAACCTCCAGTGTGATAGTGTTAGGAGGTGGGACATTTGGGAGGTCATGAGAGCAAAGCCCCATGATGGAATCAAGGCCTTATCAAAGGAACCCCAGAGAACTCTCTCAACCCCTTTCTGCCATACAGGAATACAATAAGAAGGTGGCAGCCTGCAACCTGGAGAGGCCTCTTGGGAGAACTCAACTGCGCTGCCATCTTGATCTTGAACTTCTGGTCTTCAGAAGTGAGAGGAACAAGTTTCTGCTTTTAATAAGCCATCCAGTCTATGGTATTTACTTTCAGATACCTGAATGACTGAAGACACAAGTGAGGAGAATGTTCACTTCTCATCTTAAGTGACTCTCTTTCCCTGGGACCAGAGTAGTGAGGCCCTGCAGCCCAATACCTCACTGAAATTTAATAATAATAATAAAGTCAATCTAATATATTCCTTTGGCACTGGACTGAAACATAAGCTCTTGGGAAACTGGACTTCCCCATTGCCAGATTCCAAATTTACAATTAAGATGTTGTGAATTTTTCCCCCTGGAAGTTTGCCTTAGTCACTACAGCCAACCCATCAGATGTGTGTAGGTTTTTCAAGATTCTGGAGTGAACTGGCCCTAATTAAAATCTGTAAATCAAGATCCTTCATATAAACTCAACTGCCCGGAGTCTTTGACTCTCAAGAAAATTTATCCCCAAATGTCAGGGCTCTGGAAGACCATCATTGGCCTTGTTTACCTTCCTTTTTTAGAGGAAGAAATGTTTTTATTTATTTTTATTTTTGTTTAAAGCAGAGTTGTATTTAAAAGGCTCATTCTAAAAAGAGATAGAGTCGGAGTCTGGTTTTGACTAGTGGGAATTTTCCTTCAGCTAAACCAACTGTTGACTATGCTTGAACAGCTGCCAACACAGGGGCCATGGGCTGCAGCACTTTTAACTTAAAAGTGGCTAATAAAATCATGAAGGGAAATCATAAAAGAGAATTACAAACAAAATTATAAAAAAAAAAAAAAAAGATTTTACTATAATGAGATTCACCCTCCAGGGACCAGAAATAGGAAATCTGCAGACATGAGCTTATACTAGCAGAGACACTTGACAGATTTAAGAGTTCTTTGCCCAATGAAAGTTTAATTGACCAGTTTATGCTAATAGGTAGTTTCTAATGTTGCAGAAACACTGAGTCCAGCGGACAAAAAACAAAAACAAAAAAAACCTTTGAGATCACCTCAATTACCACAAATACAAGAAGAGATTGAAAAACTTTCTTGCATTGGGTGCTTCATTTTTAAAGCTGATGGAATCTTCAAGAGCGTATTATTTTCACCTGGGCTTATTTTGTAAATGGTTTACATAACATATTGAAATTGTGGTGTATTAATGAAATAACCAGGTATGGACTCTCTTGGTCCTTGATTTGGAGGCAAGATCATTTTTGGTGGGTTGCTATTTCGTTAGTCACGCCACACAGCATAAAGTTCCCCAACCAGGAACGGAGCACCTGCCCTCTGCAGTGGAAGCATCACGACTTAAACCACTGGACCACCAAGGAATTCCCAGGATCACATGGAAACCCGAACCAATCAGTAAGGATCACATTTCATCATATAAGGAAATAGATTTAAACATAGTTGGAAACGGTAATTGGTTATTAAGTAACAAATATATTTGATCTTCTGTTAAGAAGTATGCACTAATGCTTAGATGTTACAGCATCTCTATTTTTAAATATTTTGTACATGGCTACAATCCAGAGAGCATTTTTTTTTTTTCCTGTGGTACTCTTTACTTATTTATTTTTGGAAAGTTTGGGCCAAATCTGTTCCATCTTTGACCTTTGGGTTCTTTTCTTTTCTGTTTAGGGAAACAACTACGTATACCTTTCCCAGCATTAAACATACACACGCACTCACATGCATGATAAACAATTATCAGACTTGCTTTTCTGACAAATAAATCAGTGCTAGAAGACCTTTAAAATGTCACACTTCTCATTCAGCATAAGGCCTGTCACTGTCCATGTGTTTCTCTGACAGTGTCCCGGGTTTCACTGATTGGCATGGTTCCCATGTCTCAGAATAGTGAAATGCACAAGACCCTGATTCACACCTATTCTGTCCCTCTAATTATGACAAGTTTTTTTCCCCCAGCTTCTTGTGAGATTTCACTCTTCTCCCAGGTTTTTAGTCTCCCAGGGGAGGTCAAAGAGCTTTTCCTTCACTCTTTGAATACCAAATGGAAACAGTGACAGACTATTTTCTTGGGCTCCAAAATCACAATAGATGGTGACTGCAGCCATGAAATTAAAAGACACTTGCTTCTTTGAAGAAAAGCTATGACAAACCTAGACAGCATATTAAAAAGCAGAGATATTACTCTGCCAACAAAGGTCCATCTAGTCAAAGCTATGGTTTTTCCAGTAGTCATGTATGGATGTAAGAGTTGGACTATAAAGAAGGCTGAGCACCAAAGGATTGATGCTTTTGAACTGTGGTGTTGGAGAAGACTCTTGAGAGTCCCTTGGACAGCAAGGAAATAAAACCAGTCCATCCTAAAGGATATCAACCCTGAATGTTCATTGAAAACACTGATGCTGAGGCTGAAGCTCCAATACTTTGGCCAAACTGATTCAAAGAGCCAACTCATTGGAAAAGACCTTGATGCTGGGAAAGACTGAAGGCAGGAGGAGAGGGGACGACAGAAAATGAAATGGTTGGATGGCATCACTGATTCACTGGACGTGAGTTTGACCAAACTCTGGGAGACAGTGAAGGATAGGGAATCATGTGTGCTGCAGTCCATGGGGTCACAAAGAGTCAGATAGGACTGAGTGAGTGAACAACAACCAAACCCTTTGCTGTGACCTCTTATAAAAGTACACAGCTGCTATCATGACTTGCAAGCCTACCCAAAGGGCCAGATGAGAAAAGCTTAATACTTCAGAAAAGTGACTTCTCATTTTTGCCATAATTTATAAGAATATGCCTATAGACCGAATAGCCTGAGGAACTGGTTTTAGCACCTGAGAGTCCTAGGTTCAAATCACACCAGTGGGGCTTCCCTGCTGGCTCAGTGGTAAAGAATCCACTTGCTGATGCAGGAAATGCGGGTTCAATTCCTGGTCCAAGAAAATCTCGCATGCTGCACAGCAACTAAGCCCCTGCACCACAACTCTTGAGACTGTGCTCTGGAGCTGGGAGTAGATGGCTACTGAGGCCCACCTGCCCTTGGAGAAGGCAATGGCACCCCACTCCAGTACTCTTGCCTGGAAAATCCCATGGATGGAGGAGCCTGGGAGGCTGCAGTCCATGGGGTCACCAAGAGTCAGACACAACTGAGCGACTTCACTTTCACTTTTCACTTTCATGCATTGGGGAAGAAAATGGCAACCCACTCCAGTGTTCTTGTCCAGAGAATCCCAGGGACGGAGGAGCCTGGTGGGCTGCCGTCTATGGGGTCGCACAGATTCGGACACAACTGAAGTGACTTAGCAGCAGCAGCAGCCACCTGCCCTGGGGCCCATGCTCTGCAATGAGAAGCCCATGAACCACAACTAGAGAGCATCCCCCGCTTGCTGCAAGGAGAGAAAAGCTGGCACAGCAATGAAGCCCCAGCAAAGCCAAAAGTAAATGAATAAACTTCATTTTTAAAACATAGCATCACTTACTTGCTCTGTGAATTTGTATGTTTGTAGCTCTCTGAACCTTAAGGCCCTCATCTGTACAGTGGAAAGTGACACTGTATAAAATGTAGGCTTGTTGTATAAATCAATAACAAGTGTGTTTTAGAAGAAAGGAACAAGTATATGAATCCAACTATGTGGCAATATAATATATATAATATAATATAATAGGCTGTATTGGCAATATAGTGAGGCTGCGTATTGTCACCCTGCTTATTTAACTTATATGCAGAGTACATCATACAAAATGCCCGGCCGGATGAAGCACAAGTTGGAATCAAGATTGCCGGGAGAAATATCAATAACCTCAGATATGCAGATGACACCACCCTTATGGCAGAAAAAGAAGAATTAAAGAATCTCTTGATGAAAGGTGAAAGAGGAGAGTGAAAAAGTTGGCTTAAAACTCAACATTCAGAAAACTAAGATCATGGCATCTGGTCCCATCACTTCATAGCAAATAGATGGGGAAACAATAGAAACAGTGACAGACTGTATTTTGGGGGGCTCCAAAATCACTGCAGATGGTGACTATAGCCATGAAATTAAAAGATGCTTGCTTCTTGGAAGAAAAGCTGACTAACCTAGACAGCATATTAAAAAGCAGAGATATTACTCTGCCAACAAAGGTCCATCTAGCCAAAGCTATGGTTTTTTCAGTAGTCATGTACGGATATGAGTGTTGGACTATAAAGGAAGCTGAGCACAGAAGAACTGATGCTTTTGAGCTGTGGTGTTGGAGAAGACTCTTGAGAGTCTCTTGGACTGCAAGGAAATCCAACCAGTCCATCCTAAAGGAAATCAGTCCTGAATATTCATTGGAAGGACTGATGTTGAAGCTTAAACTCCATACTTTGGCCACCTGATGCAAAGAACTGACTCACTGGAAAAGACCCTGATGCTGGAAAAGATTGAAGGTAGGAGGAGATGGGGGCGACAGAGGATGAGATGGTTGGATGGCATCACCAACTAGATGGATATGAGTTTGAGTAAGCTCTGGGGGTTGGTGATGTAGTAGGGAAGCCTGGTGTGCTGCCATCAATGGGGTCACAAAGAGTCAGACATGACTGAGTGACTGAACTGATGTGGCAGTAAGTAGAATTTTCTTCCCTGACCTACCCATATCTTGAATTAAAAGATCAGGAACATGCTGGAAATATCAAAAATCAAGACAGTAACAAAAGGGGATACCCTGGTTATATGCTGATTCATACAAATCATTTTATAATGCTGAGCTACTTCTGTCCAAAGAATTGATGCTTTTTAAAGGTGATATTGGAGAAGACTCTTGAGCGTCCCTTGGGCTGCAAGGAGATCCAACCAGTCAATCCTAAGGAAATCAGTTCTGAATATTCATTGGAATGACTGATGCTGAAGCTCCAATACTTTGGCCACCTGATGTGAAAAAGTGACCCATTGGAAAAGACCCTAATGCTGGGAAAGATTGAAGGCAGGAGAAGGGGATGACAGAGGATGAGATGGTTGAATGGCATCACCAACTCAGTGGACATGAACTTGAGTAAGCTCAGAGAGTTGGTGATAGACAGGGAAGCCTGGTGTGCTATAGTCCATGGGGTCACAGAATCAGATACAACTGAGCGATTGAACTTAACTAACTTCTGTCCAGTAAGTTGGTATGTGGACCAAGTGCATGTCTAAGATTATGCTGCTACTTTCTCCCTATTCAGGTGTTCCATTCTTCCATTAAGGTGTTCCAGTACCTTTGCTTCAATCTAAATCTTGCCTGCAATATGATGAATTTGCAAATTTCAGCATGCAGGCACAGGAAATGATGGAGTTGGGGCTATTTCCCAGCCTCACTGTCTCCCACAGCTCTTTTTCTGCCCATTATATATTGCATGTGAATTAGTCATTGAAATTTACTCCAGGGAATATCACATCTATTACCAATAGTAACCTGACCCAGAGTAGCAGACTTTGTATCCAACACAAATGGACTTTTGGACTGAGAAAAAAAGTTTTCTACCCTCTACTCTTAAGTCCTTGTCTGGGAAAGGACTATTCAGTTAGGAAATAATCCAGATGTGATGATTTGCTAGGTAATCTTCTGATAGCTTATTAATTTTTAGCATTTTGGATGAGACAGGCAAAGAGGAAAATATAAAATTTAAATCAGGCTACCAAGTGTGTTCTGATGTAAGACAAAATCTAGCTTTTCAATGGGAGCACAGGTTTTCTGTGGGTGGACTCCCATATCTGCTCCATTAGACTAGATCACTGCTCTGAGTCACAGTTTATGGCTCCAGCTTCTTGAGGATCCCACACTAGTAACAGATTCAACAGGTCCAGAACCTAACTTACTATATTCCTCCCATTCTGTTCATTGATACCTGTAGACTCACCTTGGGGTTTATCCTTCACTTTCATTCTGCCCTCAGTCTGAGGGCCCTTTTCCTGTGAATTAACACTGTGGGCTTCATTTCCCTTCCATCTGTTTATCATGTCAGAGCCCTCATCACTCTGGGCGTTTGGGCAACAGCCACTTGGCTTTCTCTTCCTTTTGACAATTGACCTCCTGCCCCAACACACACATCCTCCACTAAACTTCCAGAATCCCTGCAGAACCCACTACCTTTGCCTCAATAATTGTTCTTGTTATTAAGATCCTTTCTTAGGAGGTCCATCCCTTCCTTCGAGTCCTCCCCAACCCACATTTTTATTCAAATCCCTTGCACAACCCTATCATCTCAGCCTCTGTGTCTTTAATACTTTGCCTCAATCACTCCGTCCACAATGTTCAAAGCCTTGCCTCCTATTCAAATTTCTGCTTAAATTACCAACGAATCTCATTAAAATACTGTGGACCCTATTCCCTTCTCTTCTCTCTAGTCTTCATTTTCATTTAAACCCAGCGGCATCCTGTTTAACGCTTAACTGCTATGTTTCCTGGTTACTTCTGTTTCCCTGGAAGACTGCACGTTACGAAAAGGCTTCTGGTACCACGCTTCTCCTTTGGCTTTTCCCCCACTCATCTTTCACTCCCTCTCCCAAGCAGAAGACACAGAAAGAGATCAATAACACACGTGGATTGGAACTGACGTTTGAACTCCTGCAGATTCCCAGATTCCAACCTACACCCCCTATGCCTGCTGTGGGTAAACTGTAAATTCCAGCATTTCCAATTTTGCTAGTCCTCACCACAATTACACAAGGTCACAGAAATTTAGGACCAAAGCATGTAACCTGCTCCACGTGTCTCTGAGAAAGACCTAAATAAAATCTCCAGGATTGCTTTATTAGTTACCTTTGCAGGGAAGTGGAGGTGGGGGAGGAGAGGATTGTTGGATTTAAACTTTTATTCGGATTTTTAGGCTGCAGAGGTAATGTCAAGATCTCGGCTTTGTCTGGCCTCTTCCCTCGTGGTGGGGTATGCTTTCACATCCTTCCATTTGGGAGAAACCAGAGCAAACCCTCTCCCGACCCTGAGCAGAGGCGGGCGGAGCGGCTTTTGGGGCGGGGGGGATTGCTTCCAAAGCCAATGGCTTGAATTGGCAAGCGGGAGGCTCAAATAGTTCTTAAGATGCAACTGCAGTAGAAAGCCAACCCACTGAAACAGGCGCCTGGCGCCGGCCGCCCGCGGGGGCGAGGACTGTCGGTGAGTTACCGGCTCCGGCCCGCAGTGCGCCGGCCGGCCACTAGGAGGCGCCCCGAGCGCACCGGGGCCCCCTCCCGCCGCCAGAGGAGGGCTCGCATCCCCGCCGCCAGAGGAGGGCTCGCATCCCCTCCGCCAGCCCCCAGCCGCGGGATCCGGCGGCCAGCAGACGGCAGGGGACACGCGGAGGAGCGCCCTGGGCTGTCACCGCGGACGCGTCGCGCGCATCGACCGGGGACCGCCCGCCTCCACGCCCGCCGTTTCCCAGCCGCGGTCCTAGGCTCGCACTGCCCGGTGAGCACCACCCGGCTGGAGGGCGATGTTTGCCCGGCCCCGCCGCGGTCCCCGGGTCAGCCGGGCACCGCCGCTCGCGCCCCTCTGCTGCTTCTCGGCCGCTCTGGGGATGCTGTGCTCCCCCGCCTCGCAGGCGTTCAACTTGGACGTGGACAAGCTCACGGTGTACAGCGGACCCGAAGGCAGCTACTTCGGCTACGCGGTGGACTTCCACATACCTGCCGCTCGCACGTAAGTCGCCCCAGGTGCGGGTCCCTGCCCCTCTGCCCGGGGACCCAGGCCTTTCCCCGCAGCCTGCTGGCAGGCGATCCCGAGCGTCCATCCCGCTGCCCACTGGGGTCCCGTCCGGTTCCCCGCCACCAGCCTCTACGTTCCCCTTCTACGATGGATGTCCTTATGAACTTTGAACCAGGGACATGTCACTTGCTTCGGATCCGAAAATCCTGGGGCGTTCCAGGGACAAAGACTGGAGCATCGTACAAAAGGGAAACACAGGACCAAACAGACTCAGGCCAGTTAAAACAAGGACCACAACACGGTCTGTTTATACATAGCCTGTAACAATTAAGCGTCTGGGCTCAAGTGCTGTCTGCTATAAACAGCTGGGCTCTGTCCTTTGCTAATTCTCACTACCCTCTCCCCCCTCCCCTCAATTTCTCAACTCACTGTATACATAGCTCCACCTAGAGAAGAATTAGGAATATTTGCACCCTCTTCCAAACCAGGTTTCAGACGCCTGTAGGTTTCCAAGAGGAAATCTAGTTTGACAGTCTGTCTCCATCATAAGTACGTTTCCGATTCCAAGCAGTGATTTTGTCCAACCTCTTCTCAGGGCGAGTGTCTTGGTGGGGGCGCCCAAAGCCAACACCAGCCAGCCAGACATCGTGGAAGGGGGAGCAGTCTACTACTGTCCTTGGCCCGCCGAGGGGTCTGCGCAGTGCAGGCAGATACCATTTGACACCACCAGTAAGTGATATTTGTCATTCTCAACTGTTGGTTCTGGTTTCAAAGTGCCAGAGCCCTCTGGGAGTCAAGTCCCCACTTTCTTTGTAGAATTTGGCCTGTCTGATGGGTCGGTGTTGTGGGCAGTGCAGGTTCGGAGAGAAATCAGCTTTTTAAAGCCGGAGTGAAGGGGAGGAAGATGTTAAGTGCACCTCAGAGAGGGAACAGTATTTTGAGCTTGGGTATTTGAATGTATCCTGGTCACTTCAGTTTCTTTACTATTCTGAGATAAGGGTGTTCTGGGTGAGTGGATGGTTTGGAGAACACAGATGTTACTCCCTAATCTTGATTCTGGAGAGAATTTGGTTGTTTCCCAAGAACAAATCTGGAAAAAAACATAGCCTTAGAATTTCCAGTGCCCAAACTTGGGAGGCAAGAGTCAGCTGCTGCAGACCCAGACATCACTCCATGTTGCTATTTAATTCTTTACAGAAAGAAAGCATTTTCTTTCAAAATATTGGACACTGGATGCAAACTAGTACAGGCAGAGTGTGGATGGATTACATTCATTTCCAAAATCCCTAGACAGATGTTTCTTATTTAATTAAAGGGAAAATACATTTTAAACAATTCAGGCTGGTTATGTTTCCTCTGGTGTTTTCTCCTTGGGTCTTGAGAAAATAATCTAAACTTAATGCTTTCAAAAACATTAACACTGAATGTTTTAATTTGTACCTCCAAAACTTTATGAATTCAAAAGGTATATGTTATTGGAAAGCAAATATCTCTTTTGAGAAAAATGTGAACATGTCAACTCAATGTTCTTTGATGAACAATCAATTAAAATACCTTTTGCACCATGGAACTATTTTATGACATCATTTTTCATTGTTGTTATATTAGTATATATTTAGAATTTATGTAGAAAGTCAGTTTTCACAGAATTTTGATGAAGTTGGATGGACATTTACCTGTTACTTCAACTGATTTGCATTTTTTATTTTAAAGGAGAAAATAATTTCTATTCTAAGAATGTGGAAATAATGTCACAGAGAAAAGCCCTATGCAAGCATTACCTTGAAATATGACCAAATTAGGAGATATTTTATAAATGCACTTTAAAATTATGTTTTTCATATGTGCCTATATATGGTCACAGTAGCTCTTTTACCATTTAATTAAATAATTCAGTTATTTCATACAAAATTTTCATGAGCTTTTACTTTGAAGTTTAACTATTAGAAACTGGAAAAATTAAACCACTTGATATTAATTTGTGAAAGAAATCTTTCAGTTAGTGGTTGAATCAGGACTTTAGATGCTTCTAAATACTGACTTCTCAATTTTAAAATAAATTTCCTGAATCAGAAAAATTAAGCATAAAATTAATGGTATTTTACTAATCCATATCAAAATTTTATTTTTAAAGTATTTCAAGTATAAGCCTTGATAAATAAAAACATAAATTTTTGGCATTATTTGAATTTAAACTTACTATTAGAATTTGGAGACATGTGATGTGTTTTTACCAGAATCAATCTATAGTCATGGACATGAATTTAATAACCTTCTAGAATATTCCCATAACATGTCAGCATATCAAATCAGGATCTGGTTAGTACATTTTTCCTTTGATAAAGGAAGAATCAATGTCTGTTCAGGTAAGTCACACCTGAAGACCTAAATATTAATCCCAGATGTCACAGATGAACAGATGAAAACCAGAGTATACAGACATGAGTATGAATTTTTAAAAACTGACCACTCCCATCCCCAAAGTTCTGATGTTACATGACAGTAGGTAACATTTACCAAAAGTTCATTCTAAAGCAACTGTTTAGATCTTCGAATTCAGTTTCCCATAGAAAACTAATAATGAAAGATTGTGCTTTGATTTCCAGAATAACCCACAGGAATGCACTTTACCCTTACTCTAGCTGAATTGTATTTGCAATGAAAGAATAGGGGACAATCTAGTATGATTCTGGCAATTAAATCAATAGGAAAATAGTAAGAATGTTGAGAAAATATCAGCGTTCCTTGGAGAAAGACAGGGGGTAGATGGCACCTTCTGGGCAGGTTCTCAGGAAAACATCTGAACATCTCAAAGGGCTTTTGAGATTAATGTTGTTGGTTCTACATTATGTCTTATTTTACTTCTAAATGGATGGAGTTTTTGTTTTTTTTTTCCTTGAGAGATGCATGCATCCTACTATCTTATATTCACAACCATAATTGCTGCAATTTGAGAATTTGTTAATGGAACAAAGTGAGGGAAAGAAACAGGGAGATAGATAAGTGTTTCTGAAATATTTGAGCAAGAAAAAAAAAAAAAAAAGCAAGGCAGAGGAGTCCAAACAACATTAGTAAGAAATGAATGGTCTGTGATGGAATGTGCAAAGCAGTGACCTGTGAAAGCCTATGGGAGTTTCCAAGAGCGAAGATTAAGAATGATGGAGAAAAGGAAGTTCCTTGTGTTAGCCATCAGAGGGTACTGTGGGCCCAGGAACCTTGGCTGCTCCTGGGAATGGCCTGAGAATGGGTGGGGAAGAGGAATCAGAGGATTGTGGCTCAGGGGTTTGCTACTGAGTGGGAGCCAGTACACTACACATCATTTCTACCAGTGACTTTATCCATGAACCCTAAGACTGTGGAACTGCCAGTGAATGCCATTTGCTACAAAACTGTGAAAGGGAGGGACGGCAGGAGCCCGTAGAGCTATTTCTGGTCCGAGTGTCAGTTTTGTGGGCAGAGTATGATCTTGGAACCAAAGATAGAAGGCAGGAATAGGCATTCTGACTCTCGGTGTTGCAGTCAGCATTACCAGATGCATTGCATTTATTCGTCACCTACTATGTACCCGTCACTTATCCACACCATTTCTAATCCATACAATGAAACAACCATGTAAATCCTGTTTCATGAGTAAGGAGGTTAAAAGATACATCCAAGGTCACACAGTGGTAAACAGTAGATGCAGGACTGGTCCTAACAGGCTGCAGATTCAAGGTTGGATCCTGTGGAGCTGAGGCACTGCTCATCTTCCTCCCCCTTCCCCCACTTTTCCACCCAAAGTTACCTTCACACGTTCCAGTTAAAGTGATCCTCCAGAGAAGATCTGAAAGGCGAAACGGTTTGGGTACAGGGTTATGGAAGCCAGAGGTCATAGAGGTAGCCATTGTCAGGGTGGGAATGATGGCTTGTGCAATATACGTCCCTTCAGAGTCCCCATCCACTGTCTCCTGTCTTACTCTCTGGCCATGAGCAGCGTGTGCACATCCAGCGTGCACCAACCCCCTCCCCCCGCCAGAGGAAGAAAATTCCTCTGCTTGAGAAAGTAGTAGCTCCAAGTGCTGGACACCCACAAATTGACATGCACGTAATAGCGAATGATGTGTCAGACATCAATGAGTATCACATTGCAAATATTCCTTTGTACAGAGAATCCTGACTGTCTCGGTCTTCCACCCTGTCTGCTTTTACTATTACATCTGAATTCAAGACATTCTGAGCAAATTTGACCTTTTAATGATGTAGCTTCAACTTGTTCAGGCCCCTGGGGTGTCTACAAATTAATATTCGCTGTGGTAACCTACTAAACTCTCTCAGCCTAGACACTGGAGAAAACTGGCCTGTAATTTAGTCCCCGAATCTGGTTGTGATCTTGAACTTTAGTTTATTTAAGGTCAACTGCCTGTTTTTTTGTAAAGCCTGCCTTTGAGTTTGAAATTTTTTTCATTAAATAGTCATTGATTTTATTTGTACTTTATCCTGTAACTGGGATTAAAAAAAATTACTTCTCATCATAAATGCAAAAACAGAGGAAGCTGGGAATTGCCTAACACTTCAAATGCATGAGTACTATTAAAAGCTGTGGTCCTTTCAAGTATGGAAAAAGGAAACTTTCGGGAAGCACATGGTAGTGGGGGAGGTGCAAAGTGCAAAGAGTAGACAATTTTCCTGCTCTGTGCAAAATCAAGTGGCTCCAAAAATCCCCTTCTCTCTTCTCCTTTCTGTCTTTCCCCCTTACTTCACTAGAATAAAATTCCCCCACCCCCAAACTGATTTCTTTCCTTTTTGGTCCTAGACTGTGCCCCACGTCTTAAATGTAAAACATCACATCTGCCAAATTCATGCCTTTCCTTTCTAACTCTATTCCAAGGTTCATTGTTTTTCTACTTCCTACAATTTCCAAACCCATGTATGGATTACAGAAAAAGCCCTGAATCACAGCTCCCCAGCTAGAAGAGGGGTGAATGAACCAGATACTCCATCTTTGCAGTGATAAGAAGGAAAATTGCAACAATGGTAACAAAAGCATAGACCACAAATATTTGGTTCTTTTAAATACTCAAATGAAACAGTTTGAGGAGAAAGATAATAGCATGAGCTAATAAATGGTCATCATCATAGCATTAGTAATACAGCTGGGAACGCTCCCAATTAGAGACCCACTTAAAGAAGAAACAAGAGGAAGTGGGAGGTACCATTGAGATTTGGGAGTCATCTGAGAAAGACTACAAGAATTTGCCTGACCTTAATTTAGCATCTTATATATATATATATTTAAAGCTTAAAATGGAAGACAATTTGGTTAGGATATTTCAAAGCTCTAGGAAGCTAAGATTTTTGTCGGAATTGTGTTGTAGCTTGAAGACCGGAAGCCTTTGTTGGAGGGGGCAGGCAGGAGTCTGTTTTATTTTGTGCCGAGGGAACCACAATAAGCAGCAGCTTAAAGCATCTGGTGCTGTGATGGGTACAGGGCTGTATTTTGATAGTATTGGGTGTGCCCTTTTTCTCATGTGAGGGTTGGGAAACATATTGGTCACATAAGCCTTGCTTTTCTAACTTCCTCAGAAAGAAATCACTTTTTGTTCAGTATCAAAGCGGAGGCAAATGGAGGGCACAGCTACCTCCAGTAAATGACAGAGGAAATAACAGAAATGTGATAGAATTCAGACAGCAGAAATCTGGACTCTGGTGAATTCAATTGAAAGTGGAAAAAAAGAGGTGAAAGCTCAGTGATAACCTGCACCCTTGAGAATTAATAATTACCAGAGTTAGTGTTTTACTACTTGTATACGTATATATACATACACATACGTACACATACGTATACATACATGAACATGCATACACACACATATATGCGCACACACACACACACACTCTTTAGGGCAGAAAGCTTACTCTGCCAAGTACTTCTCTTACTGGGTCGTCAGGGGTGATTAAGCTGGAAGGCTTACTTACTCTAGAACCAATTCATGATGGCTCTCAAACTGATGNCATATATATACATACACATACGTACACATACGTATACATACATGAACATGCATACACACACATATATGTGCACACACACACACACACACACACACTCTTTAGGGCAGAAAGCTTACTCTGCCAAGTACTTCTCTTACTGGATCGTCAGGGGTGATTAAGCTGGAAGGCTTACTTACTCTAGAACCAATTCATGATGGCTCTCAAACTGATGGGCTGACCTGACAGATGCAACCAGCATCCCTCAGCTTCTCCCCGTTGACTCAGACTTTCATGTGACAAAATGCAATAGCTATCAAGTCCTGATATGAGCCGGGAGGAGGCAGTGGTCCCTACAATACACAGCTCCGGAGGAAGCAATTAGAAAAAAGGAAGTCCTTGAAACTCCAACCAGAAATGGGAAACAGATCTGCTCTATGGCTAGTTGAGCAGAATGAGCATTAGGCGCCTGTTGCTTAATCTGCAAAATTCTTTCAAGAAGCTGGAAGTGTGTGTGATGGAAGAGGCTTCCAGGCTCTTGGCAGGAAGAATCCGTGCAGCAGCTGTAGCATTCTGGGAGAAATGTAGGAAATTGTCTTGAAATTGTTCTGAAAGCAAGAAAAACAAACTGGCACATTGAAGCCAGCTGGTTGAGATGTGAGCATTCAGACTTTACCTGTTGTGTGTAGAGTATTGTATCTCTGAGTTGTGTTGATGGAAAGAGTTGCCAACATTCCTGACAAGCTGAGCTCAGCAGTGCCCTGAAGGCCACCATCCAGAAACACAAGCATGGATTTTTGAGAAAGAGAGAAAAAAGACTAATTATAGGTCTTATTAAAAGTGCTCCCTTTAAAAATATTTCATTTTCAAAATTCAGTTTAAATACATCTTCAGATAACATATTAGTGTATCAGTCAAGGTGTACCTGTATAATGAAACACTGAAATAGATTAAAAGTAGTTTTGATTCTGGATTAAGTTATATGGGGATTTGAGGTAGATAAGCAAATTGTGATGCACAGATAGGCATTGATGTTGCTCTGCTAGGGACCTCAGCCAGACAACTCTCAGACTAGTTGCAAAGGAACAGGGCTCAACCCCAGCCCTGCAGAAAGCTCCTGGATCTCTGAGATTTGAACCCCAAAGTCTGCAAGTTGAGAAACTCTTCTAGGTCCACAAATACTGGTGAAAGTGATCACTTACCCTTTTAATTGTTTTAGTAAAAGTAAAGCATAGCTTACGAAAACAAGTCTTTGCAGAAATAGCTGGGCTTCCCTGGTGGCTCATCCACCTACGGTGCAGGAGATGCGGGAGACCTGGGTTTGATCCCTGCATCAGGAGAGTTCCCTGGAGGAGGATATGGCAACCCACTCCAGTATTCTTGCCTGGAGAATCCCATGGACAGAGAAGCCTGGAAGGCTATAGTCCATAGGGTTGAAAAGAGTCAGACACCACTGAGTGACTGAGCATGCACGGATAGAAATGGTTGCCAGGCATTAGAAGCAAGAGGAGGGGTGGTCTCCAAAGGGGAAGATTGACGGAATTTGGGGAGCTAATGGAACTTCCTATGTCTTGATTGTGATGGTGGTCCATAACTATATGTATGTATCAAAAGTGGTTGAACCGGGAACTTTGCTGGTGGTCCAGTGGTTAAGAATCCATCTGCCAATGCAGAGGACATGGGTTAATCCCTGGTCTGGGGAGATCCCACATGCCTCGGGGAAGCTAAGCCTGTGTGCCACAACTACCAAGTCTGCACTCTCGAGCCTGTGTGCTGCAAGAAGAGGAGCCACCACCTTGAGAAGCCCTTCCAACGAAGAGTAGTCCTTGCTGGAGACAACTAGAGAAAGCCCACGTATAGCAATGAAGACCCAGCGCAACCAAAAATAAATAAACGAATACAAAGAAACAAGATTGTTAAAAGAAAAAAGTCATTGAACTGTATGTCTCTAAGAATGAATTTTACTGCATGTAAGTAAAACCAAAAAGAGAGAAAGAAAACATTATGGAGCATGCTAGAGACTTATATATTTGATATGATATTAAAGTTGGTTGCATGGCCATTGCTATGATCATGTGAGTTTAAACTGTTAGACTACAGGAAGGTCTGATGTGATAATAGCTGAAAGTATAAGGACACATCCCTGAAAGGCTAAGTAAGTTGCCTTACTGCCCCCAAACAGGGGAAAACAGTATGTCAGATCCTTATGTAGGGCCCTCTTTACCATTCTTTAAATAAAGAATACTATGACCAGAATGTGTGTGGCAACATACCCATGTGAATGGAAACATGCTGAATCAGAATAAATCTTTGCAACGAAGCATCATGTTTGGTAATTCTCATGTTGTTGCTGAAATTCAGGCATGGGGTCTCCCATTGATCATCACTGAACTAAAGAGCTCTCACTTCAGACACATTATTGTAGTGACCAAAATTCATGTAACTGCACTGCAGGGCATTAACTTATTCGCATTACATCAGTTTTATTCTTAAGCTCTGGTGTTTGACGTATGGACACAGATCTGTGTGTGATATTGCAAAATTCTCTATATCAATCAGCCCTGATTTCAGGACAGGTCGAAATGAGAGAAAAGGACACACAACAATGCAACAGGAATAGGTTTCTTTGAGAGCCCTACACAGTCCACATTACTCACAGCATCTCATTTCAGGTGGAGCAGGTCAGAGCTAACTCTACGTCCAGCCTGCCCAAGTTATGGCTCCATTTCTAGTCTATTGTCATTCCCCATAATTTGCCCACATTTCTCTGTCACAATCCACCCCTGCCTCTTGCTACATGGCTTCCACAGTACATCATGGCAAACCTTACCTCCCAAGCATATATTACATACACCCATGTCCTTACTCTGAGCCTGTGTCCCGGTTCCTCTCTCGTAACCACCCAGAACATTTTATTTTCCAGCGATGATTTTCTGGTATTTTTCTGGCTTCTCTCTTCCTACAATTCCCAATGGAATATGTGTTTCAGAAATTCATTCTAAAGTTGCTGCAAATCATAAAATCCTAAAAAAAAAAGAAGGGGCATAACACTAACACATAACATTTTCAGACATTCTAAATGTGGATGTGTATCCCATAAATGGTGCTATAAATCACACAATTGGGTATTATAGAACCTTAAAAATGAAGCCCACTGAGAATCAAGATTAAGATGGGGAAATGCTTTTGTTTTAATGTTAAGTGAAAAAAATTTCAATATTGTGTCTGCAGCCTGTGGAAGAGCTCAAGAGGAGAAGGGCAATGAGAGGCTATTGGGAAATATAATTAAAACTGTTCTTTTTCTAGTGCATTTATTGCTCATTTTTAAAAACCATGAGCAGATATTCATTTATGATCAGGAAAAATAACAATAAAACAAAGCACGCAAAGATTTCTAAATGAAATTATGGAGTTCACTGAAGTATTATGAAGATTAACAGTGGGAGACCACAACTCAGGTTTTGTGTTGACTGAAAGCAGTCTTAGTGGTTTCCTCTTTTGTCTTGGGTATACATGGTAGAGTAGTTTATAAATGTACCTACTCACGCATAACTGCTTATGTTTCAAAATGCTGACGATCAAGGATATTTTCAGTGCCAATTGTGTGTGTAAAAATAAGAAGATGCTGTTTACCACCTTTTTCTATTCTAGATTCTACATCAGTAGAAACATAAGCTTGGTGGTCTGATTTATTATTTATTTATTTATTTATTTGACCGTACTGAGTCTTAGTTGTGGCATGTGGGGTCTTAGTTGAGGCAAGCAAACTTTTAGCTGCATTATGTAGGGTCTAGTTCCCTGACCAGGGATTGAACCTGGGCTATCGGCATTGGAAACATGAAGTCTTAACTTCTGGACCACCAGAGAAGTCCTGAGACTTTTAGAATAAAGAGAGCTGTTAGCAGGAGGCAAACTGTCTTCCTGAGTCTTCCGGAAACACCCCCACAGACACATCCAGAAATAATGTTTAGTCAAGTACCCAGACATCTCATGATCCAGTGAGGTTGACACATAAAATTAACCAGCACATCTTTGTGACTCACAATATGTATTCTTCTAGAAAAGGCACTGAGAATTTGTGAACTAAGGAAACCCATTGGATTCATAGGGTAGAATACTTTTTTGACAGTCATTATTTCTCCTCACATCTCTTAAGCCAAAGAATGCCCAGGGATTACTCTAGTATCAAATAACTCCGGATCTCTTGGCGTAAATCAGCCAAGGTTTATTGCTTGCTCACACTGTCTGGTTAATATGAGCTGGAGAGGAGCCTCTGCTTATACAAGTGACCCAAAGACCTGGGCTGATGGAGATTCCTGATTGACACGTGCTTTCAAGGTCACTCTAACTGGAAGACTTATGGCAAATTGCACCTCGTCTATTAAAGCTTCCACGTGGAATTGACATTTACTGCTTCTCCTCGTGTTTGGTGACCAGATTACTCCCTAGGAAGTTGGCCATGCCATCTTATTTGAATATCTAATTATTTGAACATTTGATTATCTTTGTGTTACATTGGTGTGTTTATGCACACCTGTCAAAGTTGTTTATACATAATTTTTAAAAGAATACTAGAAATGAAGTGCTATAGAATTTAATCTTTGCAAATGTTATTAAAACAGTTTTCCTCTATTTTTTTTTTTTTTTTTTTGGCATGCTGCTGGCAGTACCCTTGTTCCCTGACCAGGGATTGAACCTACTGGATTGCCAGAGAACTCCCTAAAGTTGATTTTTCTTTCTCTCTTTTTTTGTTGGCTGCACCTTGTGGCCTGCAGAACTTCCCCAACCAGGGATGAAATCCATACCCCCTGCATGGAAGCATAGGGTCTTAAGCACTGAACCACCAGGGAAATCCTAATATTCTTCTATTTCTAATGGACATACTCTGTAGGACATATTTTTTGGAGACTCTGAAATAAAATAGTTCTTTGGGGCTACAGTTCTAATCCTTACGTTTGTGGTAAGGCACAGACAAGACACACGGCAAAGAAACAAAGGTGTTCCTGTCAATAGATGAGAAGATAATGGGTGAAATGCATACTGACAATAAATTCTCAACTTGTTCCACCTGGTGTCTGGTCTCTGGCACAGATACTGACTAGGGAGACTGAATACCCTTCATCCTTTAAGTCAGGCTCTTTGGGTGACATATTAAATCAGAATGTCTTTTTCCCTCAAAGCACCCTTTGGTTTACTTTCATTCATTTGTACTTATACAATGCAGTTGACCCTTGAACAACAGAGATTTGGTCTATGCCAGTCCACTTAGGACACGACTTAGTGACTGAACAACAAATCCAATTAGGAGGACTTTTATTTATTTATTTATTTATTTTANAGCTCCTGGTCTTGTTTTTGTTGACTATATAGAGCTTCTCCATCTTTGGCTGAGAGAATATAATCAATCTGATTTCAGTGTTGCCCATCTGATGATGTCCATGTGTAGAGTCTTCTCTTGTGTTGTTGGAAGAGGGTGTTTGCTATGACCAGTGCGTTCACTTGGCAAATGGGGCCAAACTATAGTGGAGGTAATATAGATACTGATGACTGCCCTCAAAAGATTCCATAGATGTTGTGCTACACTCTGTGCCCCCAACCTTGCAACAGGCTACCACCAACCCAGGCCTTTTCTGAAAGCCCCAGACACCTACAGGCAAGTCTCCTGTGGTCACTGTTCCTTTCTCCTGGGTCCTGGTTTCACAAGGTTCTGTTGTGCCCTCCAAGAATCAATTTCCCATCCTGTGTAAATTCTGGCAACTCTATGGCAGGGTTAATGGCGACCTCCTCCAAGAGGACTTATGCCATATCCACACCCAGAGCCCCTGTCCCTGTGGCAGACCTCTACCGACCCGTACCTCCACAGGAGGTGCTCAAAGACAGTTCTTTCTCAGTCTCTGTGTGGTCCCTGGGTCCTTGTGTGCCCAGGGTTTGTTTGAGCACTCTGAGCATCTCTGGCGAGAATGGGGTTTGCTTCTAAATGCGAATTCGCCCCTCCTGGCACTTCAGAAGCTGTAAATCACATGCAGTCACTATAAAACTTTCCTCTAGCTTTTGGCTTAGTTTGGGATATACCCAGGAGAGAATTGCTTTGGTAACTAATGGCTCCACCATCTCCCACTGGCCCTTCCAAGAGTTCTCTGGAGTTGACAATGCACTTCGGGTAACCTATGCCATCCTTGTGGTTCAGAGGGATGTGCGGTCCTATCTGAAATGCATTGCCTCATGTCACAGGATTTTGGTCAGCAAATAGAAACCACTTTGGGCTTCCCTGATGGCTAAAATCGTAAGGAATCTGCCCACAATGCAGGAGACCTGGGTTCAATCCCTGGGTTGGAAGATCCCCTGGAGGAGGACATGGCAACCCTCTCTAGTATACTTGCCTCGAGAATTCCTCAGGCAGAGGAGCCTGGTGGGCTGCAGTCCACGGGGTCACAAAGAGTCAGACATGATTGAGCAGCTAAGCACAGAGTATTATAGCCAGGAAGGAATTTCATGCAGACTGAGAAGTACATGTTGGATCATTAGAAAGACTGGGACTGAGAAGGTCAGAAAAGTCACTGCCTGCAGATCAAAGCATCAGAAAGAGAGGAACAAGTATCCTATATGAATACATATATGTGGAATATAGATAAACGGTCTGACAGTGAAAGTCAGTTGTGTCCAAATTTGCAACCCCACGGACTATTAGCCCACCAGGCTTCCTCTGTCCATGGAATTCTCCAGGCAAGAATACTGGAGTGGTTAACCATTCCCTTCTCCAGGGATGATCTTTCTTGCCTAGACACAAATAGAAATGTTTATGTTTTCTTTTATACTATTTATTGGTTGCATTGGATCTTCATTGCTACGTGCGAGATCATTTGTTGAGGTGCACAGATTCTCTAGTTGTTCAGTGTTCAGACACGCAGGTTCAGTAGTTGCGACACGCAGGCTTGTTTCCTCCATGGCATGTGGGATCTGAGTTCCCGGACCAGAGATCAAACCTGCATCTCCTACATTGCAAGGAGGATTCTTAACCACTGGACCACCAGGGAAGTCCCAGAAATGTTTATGTTTTCAACGTTATGCTCTAATCTGTAAGATGCTCCAGTTCTTTGCCTGTTGTGTGCATTTTTAGGTGAGGATTTCCAGAACTTGCTTTTTATATTTTAAAAGTTCAGAAACATCTAAAGCGTAGTATTTTAAAGAAGGAAATTCACAATTTTCTTCTGACATAACAAAGTGTCACTTTTTGATTGACTAAATATATATAGTTTCTTTCTTTGAAAAGTCTGTAATCATATGTAAACTCAACGGAATGTTAATTACATTTATACTTTGGCCTCACTTAATGGAAGTTAAAAGTTCATTTGTAATGCATTCATTATAGAGTCAAGGAGGGAAAAGCAAAATGCATACCAAAGAGAACACATACTAATAAGACGCTTTAGTATCAGTGTCTTTTTGAAATTCATTAACCATTACTGAGGAAGTTCAGTTAGAACCATGTGGTTAGAACCCTGTGGGAAATATGTCGACTGGCAACAGGGGTGAAAGAAAAGATACTTGCTTTCTACTAAGACCTGAAGTGTGTCATAATTGGGTTTTTACTCAGATGGTCCCCTCATGCTGACATCTGCCAGGTGTGGATAAAGCTGTGTTGAGGTGATATTTTCTGTGGCTGCATAGACATGTTACTCAGTTAAAAACCAGGAACCTGGAGTCCTTCAGGTTTCCAGCTAAGCATGCCTAGAAAGCTGTGCTTCCTGAACCAAGGGGATTCCAGGTAGTTTTACTTTCAGAAAAGATTTGCAATTCCTCAGAGTAGTTATGGAATTTACTCAGCGTTTAAATGTTCTTTTGATGAATTTGTGAGGGAGAAAGTGGTCTCCCTGTCCTATTCCTCTGCCATCTTCGGACCGCCCCTCAGAGTAGTATGAATGTTTGGTCTTCCATCTGATACAAATCAATGACCAAAGTGTAGATTCCAGACTGTCAGAGTCTACATCAAATTTGCAGTACCCTTATCCTTGAAAATGTAAGTCATTTAAAAAAATGCTTTAAGGTGGGAACTGTCATGTTCAAATATGTATTTCCATTTGACTGGTATTTTTCTAAGTGAAAGGTCTAGCATAGACTTAATCAAATAAATCCCTCCCCCCCCCGTGTATGGAAATTGTTTTTTAATGGGCAGATTCATTATCACATATTTTAATTGGCTCCCAAGTTTTACAAATGATTAACGATCTATGTGTCATCCTTGCCAGACAACAGAAAGATAAGAGTAAATGGAACCAAGGAACCTATAGAGTTTAAATCGAATCAGTGGTTTGGAGCAACAGTGAGAGCTCACAAAGGAAAAGTGGTGGTGAGTATCAGCTGTGTTGTTGGGGCTGCTATGGAGTAATATGTACACTGAAATGTTTTAAAACTCATATGTACAAAAATCCATTCATGTAAGAACGTATCAGATTTTCAAAGATAAGATTATCAGCATTACCAAAAATATTAGTGCTTAAAATTAAAGAATCTATTTTAGTCTTTAAAGCAATAGGAAATAAGGCCGGTTTTCCAGAAAATTGGGTAGATCTTTTCAAATATTTCAAAAACGAATAAGGAAGATAGAAAAATAAAAGCTAAATCCTAAAAAGGTAAATATTTTATTGCTTAAGATTGATTTAAAAGGCTGATAGGAATTTGGCCTGAAAAACAGTATTACTACTATCAGGATTGTTTTTAAAGTTAATCTCCTGTAATATCATTGATCCTCTTTAGAACTATCAGAAAGTTTTCTTTAAAAATACGGCAACCATAGAGGATCCTACTGTGATTTACGTCACAGAGTGTTCTGCTTATGTTTTCCTCTAAGAGTTTTATAGTTTCTGGTCTTATGTTTAGGTCTTTAAATTTATTTTGAGCTTATTTTGTATATGCTGTTAGAAAGTGTACTAATTTCACTCTAGTACACATAGTTAACGAGTTTTCCCAGCACCACTTGTTGAAGAGACTGTCCTTTCTCCACTGTATACTTTTGCCTCCTTTGTCAAAGATAAGGTGAACACCTTATAGGTGCGTGGATTTATCTCCAGGCTTTCTATTTTGTTGCATTGATCTATATTTCTGTTTTTGTGCCAGTACCATACTCATGTATGTCAAAAACCATCACAATATTGTAATTATCCTATTAAAATAAATATATAAAAATATATAACTACCAATTGCATGGTTCTCTGAGTTCACTGATAATTTTTAAAGATTTCTTACTCCCAGATAGAGATCTTTGGCTTTAAAATGTTGTGACTTTATGAGCCTCTTCTCTGTAGTTCCAAGTGATAATACATGTCTAATTTATTGAGAGAAAATGATATTAAGCTGATCTGAAAATATATTTTGTTGGGGAATTTTTTTACTGTAGGCTCTAATTTACTTACAAAATAAAGCAGTAACTTTGGCTTTAGGATTTGTTTAAAGCTCTTTGAATTATGATTTAATAAGAATAAGTATCTAAAGGAAATGCTTTGCTTTATTTGACATAAAACAGGTATCAAATATAGATAATCCTCTTTAGTTACAAATACAGCATTTACAGTATCTCTATAGAATTGTTATTTGCTTTAATATAGTTCTCAAATTCCAGAATTGGTTAAAAAAAAAAAAAAAAGCAAACTCTTTAATCCTTTGGTGACTTACAATGTATGTGAATAACTATTGAAAAGCTAATTCCATCTATAACTGCTAGGGGTTAAAAAAAATCTTTGGATACCGTATTGATTTTAAATCTTCAAAATTTATTTGTAATACTATTGTGCATTTATTCAATATTTGTAGAAGTCTTCAGAATCATTGAAAATATAAATGACATACCATGTTCATAATAAAAATGTTTAATTTGAGGGCATGCTTGCAATTTCGAAATTATGTGATAGGAAATAGAATACTATAAAGTCCCTTTTCAGTTTTAATAAAGAATTAAATTCTACCCTATGTGACAATTATTAGAACATCAAATTGCTGTGAACAGAAGTATAGTTTTGAATATTCAGGAATCATACGTGTACATATTAAGTCTGGGTCAAAGCCCGAATATTGTCATATCATTGTGCTTCCCATCTGTGTGAAACTGAGCTGGTATAAAACAGATAACTTTTTAGGACAGAAAGCAGGCAAGCACTGGAAAGAATTTTCATGGCATTGAAATGTTCTATGGTGATGTGGAAAGTTAGGCGAATTGGCTTTACTGAGTCACATAGGTAGTGCTTTCCTTGTTCAAACTCCTTTTTAGCATTCCACATTATGTTAAATGTCTTAACCATATACCTTCTCAGATCACTAATAGGGCCCTAAGTTAAGAAACTTAGATGAGTCAGAGAGTTTTTCAGTATTGGCCAAGATGTTACAATCTAGAAGGAGACAAAAAATAAAAACAAAAAACCCAAACTTAAGTTTTTGAGCAAAAATGTTTTATATTCTCAAGTAAGAAGGGTGCTACTTTGTAAACTAATCTTTACTAGAAGTTGTTACACATTAGACTGATTACCAAGGATGTGTTTGGAATTGTGAAAAGACTTTAAAATTGGGATCTGCTTTCCATTTTTCCAGCATTGTTTCAAGGGTGATGTCATCAAATTTGGAGAGAAGCTAGTGGTTCCATATTCTAGAAAAATATGTATTTCTGTATCCTTAGAAGTGAGGGCTTGAATATTCAGAAAAGAACACACTTATGTAGGATTCAAGCTAGCAAAACAGAAGTCAAAAATGTGCATGTGTTTTTATGGCTTCCCTTGTTCCTAGCAGTGTTCTCTGCTTAAAGAGGATTGCATATGTCATCTTTTATATCTGATAATCTTTCCAAATATCATGCTGTTGTTATAATCCAAGCTTCTAAAGAAGCAACTAGAGGATTTCACTCAAGAATCATATTTTTCTTACCACTATTTAATTTTTGTTTTGTTGTGAATAAAAATCATTAAATGAAAAATAAGCCCATTGTGATATCAAGGGGGGTATCAGTCCAAATTGTTAAAAAAAATCATCAGATACACCCTCACTGATAAACCAGGGGAATCCACAAAACAGAGGTTTATAAACTCATCATCATCTTTTGATTTCAAAAGAGTTTTCTTTAAGTAAACATTAGACAAAGAAAGGAACTAGTTCTTATTTTAAGACATTGCACTAATTCATTAGCTGTTTACATGGTCATTTGCTTTTATGCAGGTCCAATTTAAAGAAAAAAAATGAGTTCTTTACCTTTCGTAAATATTTACTTTTGTCAGGCTACTTTTATTTGATTTAATATCCTGTGGGACAAAATCTCATTCTTTTGTATATGTTTAATTTGTTCCAGTTCTATGGTGTATTAATTTTGAGAAATTGACTTAGGAAGTTTAATTAATTCTGACTACTAAGGTACCCATTAGCATACTGGAGGCCAGTTAAGTCATCTAATAATTTAGCATTGTTTGTTACAAATTTAGGTCCATTCAATAAGCCAAATCAAAGCATAGTATGTGGAATCTACATTAAAAAAATATTTATTATCTTTGATGTTTCACAGGCTTGTGCTCCATTATATCACTGGAGGACTCTTAAACCAGCACCAGAAAAGGACCCAGTTGGCACTTGCTATGTAGCAATTCAGAATTTCAGTGCATATGCTGAGTACTCTCCTTGTCGGAACAGTAAGTTATTTTTATTCTTGAAACTGAACTTAGCGCACTAGTTTTTCTGCAGTAGCCAATGCAGGTGATCCCCAAACACCATTGCTAAGGAAAAAACCAATGACGTAAAAGATTGACAGTCTTTCAGGAGGCCTAGCTGTGACATGGGAACCAGGACATGGAATTCTGCTGATCTTCTGTATTTTAGAAAATTTCTGTTTTCTAAGTATTCTGCAGTCAAATTGATTGGCTCCTTATTTTAGGCCTTAAGCTCTCCGACTTTACTCAAAACTCATTCTGCATTTGAAAAATGCTAACTGTCCACTTGTTAATTGCAGGAATGGTGTTAGTTAGCATGGTTGTACCTAGAGGCACCTGAACAAGTCTCCATCTGGCCTGTGTTCTCACTGGCTGTTGTGTTTTTTGGCATCTGTGTACCAGGTTGTCAGTCTGATATACCTTCCTTATGTGTTTAATCACATTTTTCAAAATATTCTGTACATTTGGAGTCCATGTCTCATCTGGCAGTTCTGGGAATCTTTTGGTGAAGTATCCTTTAAAGCAAGCCTGTAAGCTCCATCTTTGGAACACCCCTGTTCAACCACTTCCTTTGGGAATATCACACAAGGACCGTGGGACAGCACTCTGGATACATGGATCTATTCAGAGTCCTTTTGTGAATTCTTCCACTTTTCTGTCATATAGAGCATTGGGGTTTATCAGTAAGAAACCAATGGATTGTTTTTCTTATTCTTGGTAATTCACAAGACCATGTTAGAGAAAGAAATGTCATTGAAAAGAACATTCTGATGACTGATTTCAGGATATTGATTTAAAAAAACTCAACCCAAATTAGATTCCCAAAACTACAAGTAAAGTTTACCTATTTCATGTGAATATTTTTAAATTTCAAGATTAATTTAGGCCAGATAATGAGCAAATTGATATCAGAGATCAAACAGTGAAGTAAAGAATGGATCAAGGATATTAGACGGTTCTTAAAGAGGCCTCTAAAATGTAGAAATCAAAGGGGCTGTGAATGAAATAGTTAATTCTGGGAGCTTGTGGTGAGGATTTTGGTAAGAAGACGATTATAACTTCCTGTTTTAAAATACTGAAATAAACCAGGCACTTTCTCACGTCTTGGCAAGTGTCAGCTGAACTGAATAATCAGTCAACTCAGAATTTTACTTTGAATGGCTTTAAAAGAGGTATTGCTCATAGGTAATAGGCTCAATGATATCTATAGGCAATAAATTCAGTGATGTCTGTGGTCTCAATGATAAGTACTAATTAATCTATTGTTAAGGGAATAAAGCAGAAAACAAGAGAAACCAAATCTATGCCTTCAAAAAACATATTCTAGTTCAGAAGAGAGATAGCATATGTGTAAATAAGTAAGTTCAGGTCCAGCAATTCAACTTCTAGGTATTTATCCAAAAGAAATGAAATCACTGTCTTGAAAGGGTATCTGTACCCACATGTCCATTGCAACATTATTTACAATAGCAAGGCATGGAAACCACCAAAGTGTCCATCAGTAGATGAGTGGATAAAGGAAATGTGGAATAGAAATGGGATATAGATATATACACAATGGAATATCATTCAGCCATAAAAAAAAATAATTAAATCTTGCCATTGATGACAACATGTATGGGCATTACACTAAGTGAAGTAAGTCAGAGAAAGAAAAACATTCTGTATGATATCATATGCAGAATCTTTAAAAAAAAAAAAAACACAAACACACAAAAAAAGAGTACAGATTGGTAACTGACAAGGTAGGGGTGTGGGCTAAATGGGTGAAGGTGGTCGGAAAGCACAAACTTCCAGTTACAAGACATATCCTGGGGATGTAACTATAGTTAGTGATCCCATGTTGTACAGTTGAAAGTTGCTATGAGAGCAGAACTTAAGAGCTTTGTGAAACTGTAACTATGTGGTGGTGGATATTAACTGTATTTACCATAGTAATCATTTCACAGTATATCCATATTATTGTTGTTGTACACTTTGGACTAATAACATGTTAAAGCAATTATATCTCAACAAAAATTTTAAAAATAAATGTTTCTAATAAAACATCAGGTAGTGAAAACTGCTACAGAGAAAGCTATAGCAAAGCAAGAGAGCAGGGAGGGACATGCCTGGCTGGGAGAGGAGCCTGTTTGGACAGCACGGTGGGAAAGGTTTCTCTTAGCAGTTATTACAGCAGGAAAGCAGGGGCTTTCCAAGTACAGGCAACAGTCATTAAGAGGGATATTTCGTGTCACATTCTGCTCAAAGTGTTGTGCCCCTGGGTTCAATAAGAGGTCATTGTAGTAAGTCCCCTACATATGAACCTTCGAGTTGCAAGCTTCCTAAAATGTGAATGTGGGTTCGCATGTCCAGTCACGTAAGTTAGTTCACACATCTGGCATACGTTGCCACATGCATGCAAGCTCTACAGGTGGTTGTGCTTTTGTGTACTTTACTGAGCAGTATAGTACAGTAGTACAGTACCTTTATTTCAAGCCCAGGATGTCTGGAAGCAAGTGTACAAGCAGTGATGATGTAGCTGGTATTACTGTATTGTTAGATTAAAAATGTTTGATTTTTTTTGTGTGTTTTTTTTAACGTGTTATTTGTGTGAAAAGTTTTATAAACCTATGACAGTGCAGTATTATATAGCCGATTGTCTTAGTTCAGTATCTAGGCTGTCTTTGTTGGACTTACATCTTATAAACAAATTGGGCTTACCAACACTGAGAACTGAACTTGTTGGATGTAGGGGACTTACTGTATTATTATGCTTATGATGAAAGTCAGGTAGAGCAATAAATAATTTCTGAATTTATTCATACAATTAATGATAGAGCTTAGATTCAATCCTGAACTTGTTTCATCGATTTTTACACCTATCCATATCATATTTCTCCTGATTTACTAAAAAATACCTCCCAGAGCAGTAAACTAATATGGCTGAAATGACAAGTCCACCCTTTGCATGCCTCCTGCCTCGATGATATATCTTATTCCAATCACCATCAAGGAAGACTGTTTAGAAAACCTGTTGCTGCTTCTTGTTCTGGCTTTTATCTGACCACCCATGTGATGGGAGAGCTCAGATTAAAATACTGCACAAGGCATCTAAACTTGTGGGATAAGAGTTTCAGGGGGAGTTTGAATTACTATCTAAAAATTAAATTATACTATGCTTGCATTTTGAATTACATGGGTACATTATGTTGCCAATTTATTTAGCACTTACTTTCCTAAATAAAAGAATAGCTTGACCAAAGTAGTAGCGAAGTTTATGTTGAATTGAAGAATAACCAAACAAATGGCCAAGTATTCTTTCCTCTCTGGCACACAACTCCAGCGCTCACATCCTCCTAATCCCTCTCTTACTGGGAGTACTTCCTCTTCAAAGGCACCCAAGGAGCCCACTTCCTGTGTTCTCTGAGGAGTTCACAGTTCATTAACACAAAGCAGCTTGTTCATGAGCGTGTGGTCAGTATCACAGAACAGAAATATTACTTTCAAAAGAGGATTCTAAGAAGCCGCTCATGTTCATTTCACACCACAAAGCCCCGCTACTGACACTTTGAGCATTTTGGGTGGTAGCCTGCTCATTCATATTAATGACATACTTGTCACTTTAGGGTCATTCATAATTCAGGTGGCAATAGTTGACATACACCCTTCCAATCTCCTTGGAAAGCAAACACAGGAGAGCATCATTCCCTGAATTCCTGAGTTTACTCTGGGACATAATTGTAAAGTTCACAGATGCTCTGAAGTTCTGGGAAGAAAGATTCCTTCAGCTCTCATAAACTATAATTCTAANACATACTTGTCACTTTAGGGTCATTCATAATTCAGGTGGCAATAGTTGACATACACCCTTCCAATCTCCTTGGAAAGCAAACACAGGAGAGCATCATTCCCTGAATTCCTGAGTTTACTCTGGGACATAATTGTAAAGTTCACAGATGCTCTGAAGTTCTGGGAAGAAAGATTCCTTCAGCTCTCATAAACTATAATTCTAAGAGAAAAACTTACTTTACAAAGGAAATATCCTCCCATTTCTATCATAATCACCACTTCACAGTTTGAAGTTATTTTCTTAATGAATTTTATGAAAAATTATTCTTTTTTCAATTTTTTTAGTTTCCTGTTTTGAAGCAAAGTGATTTCAAAGAATGGTCCTGTTTCTTCCTTTCTGAATAATTTACAATATTGAAAAAGTCAGAGTTGATTTTCAAAAGAATTTCTGAAAAGGTTTATGCATTAAAATTTATTTCTTAAATATAGTCAAGATCACACATGTGTGTTTACATATTCATATGTCATGTGTTCATCTATATTTCTGAGTACATACAAATATTTACACACATGGACGTCTAGAAGAATGGTACCTGGACATTTGAGGTTATACAGATGAGACTTTAAGGAACTCTGCAACATTCATAATTATGAACCAGAAATATAGTTATAAAATAAAATATATTGTAAGGTACTGTGCAGTAAACATCTGTTATGAGTATAGATCTGTTAACTGTTTGAACCAGAAAAAAAAAAAGCAATAGCTGTTTTGCAGAGGGTGCACAGGAAACTTTTGGAGGTAATGAATATGTTTATTCCCTTGACTGTGGTCGTGGTATCGTGCTATCAGGCATATGTCTAAACTCATCAAAATGTACACATTAAGATGTGCATTTTTGTATATTAAATATACCTCAGCAAAGCTGGAAGAATAGAACTTAGCCTAAAAGAGCCCACAAAATATCAATTGACATTTGAATTAAAAACAGATCACACAAAAAAAGCACAATAGAGTATATGAGGTAAAAAGTGTTTTAAAATATAAAGGGAGCATCTGGAAAGAATGGCTGATGGCAGCGCTAAAATTAGCTAAGAACTAACCGAAGAAAAGAAAAAACAGAAGACATTCTAGGAAAAGCTGCAAAGGCCAGATCCATTTCAGAAATCGTCTGCAACAAGCACATGGCCAGCCTATAAATTTTTCCGGTGATGATATGCATTTCCTTTCCTGCCCTCTTATTTTAGTGTCCATTCAGGAGTATCCTTGATAAGAAAGGGGTAATTATTTTCGTGTTTGAATCTAACAGTATAATAACTGAGATTCCTTCCACTGAACTGTATTTTGGTTTTAATTTAAGTGCTTGAGAAATTGTAGATGGTCTTTTAAAGTGCAGTTGACAGTACATTCTTTATTCTGATGTCCCAGGATTCTTATATGCTGGGAATCCACATGTTGACAGGCTTATGGTTTAAAAAGCTGTGTAATAAAATCCAATTGGACATTCACTTAGTGAACTGCATTGCAGAGAGTGTAAAATAAGCCATTGCTAGAGAGTGGTCTCTTTTGTGAACACTAGTGTCTCTGTGAGATGCCTTGTGATCAGAAATGCAATGTCCGAATTTACCTAGTGATAATAGAATAATCTGAAGTTAATTTTGTATGAGAGATCATGAAAATTAAAACTCTCATCTATGCTCCCAGCAGAAAGTATCCACATGTTCAGTCAGAACACTTGGGTGCCCTGGAAACACATTACTGCCATTTGGGAAACTTGGAACATAATTGAGGGATGGACATATTATTTCTTCAAATAAACATGAGTTGTAAAACCTAGTATCATAACTTCGAGGAACATTATTCCTATTGATCTTAGTATAAAATGACAGTGCCATTTGGGATAAGAAAATAGACTGAACTTTAAGAAATTACTTAGAATAAATTTTTAAAATAAGTAATAGAAATCATACTGATCATTTTAAATTTAGAAGTCTATAGGGAAAACAAGAGAGTATCACTGTTATTAAAAATATAAAAGACATTAAAATTTAATTATTAAAAATATATCTTGGGAATAAATANACTCTCGTCTATGCTCCCAGCAGAAAGTATCCACATGTTCAGTCAGAACACTTGGGTGCCCTGGAAACACATTACTGCCATTTGGGAAACTTGGACCATAATTGATGGATGGACATATTATTTCTTCAAATAAACATGAGTTGTAAAACCTAGTATCATAACTTCAAGGAATATTATTCCTATTGATCTTAGTATAAAATGACAGTGCCATTTGGGATAAGAAAACAGACTGAACTTTAAGAAATTACTTAGAATAAATTTTTAAAATAAGTAATAGAAATCATACTGATCATTTTAAATTTAGAAGTCTATAGGGAAAACAAGAGAGTATCACTGTTATTAAAAATATAAAAGACATTAAAATTTAATTATTAAAAATATATCTTGGGAATAAATAGCATTACATATTTTTATCTTTTGATCATTCCAGGCAATGCTGATCCCGAAGGCCAGGGTTACTGCCAAGCAGGATTTAGTCTGGATTTTTATAAGGTAAATTCTTTTGGTCTTATAGCTTCTAAAATTTATTTTGTCTGTTTGATTTTTTTTTTACCCCCTGCCTCTCATTCCCACTTCTATCTACCCCCTAGTAACTGCCACCATCAAGAGAACATTTAGGTATATACCTGACCTGTTTTGGCAATTTAAATTTTTTTGTTTGTAATAATCTTTGCATGTGATAATCTGTTAATAGAAAAGAAATACACAAGTTGAAAAACAACAGTCTGTTTTTAAGTTGAAAATCACAAAAACTTAGTAAAGAAATATATTTCTAAAAAGATCACAAGAATCTATAATTTTTATCTCAGCTGTAATTAGATGATTAGATTTCACATTAC
This sequence comes from Neotragus moschatus, assembly GCA_006410615.1. Classification (NCBI taxonomy): domain Eukaryota; kingdom Metazoa; phylum Chordata; class Mammalia; order Artiodactyla; family Bovidae; genus Neotragus; species Neotragus moschatus. The sequence continues at coordinate 903,776 of SJYA01001837.1, read as the reverse complement.
TGTTGAATATACTTTCACAAAATTAAAAACAGAGATATCTAGTAAGAATATAGGAGGCAAAGATGCCATGGTTTTGAAAAAAAATATAAATCTCAACATCTAAAATCTTACTTTCTTTGTCTTGTGTGTTTTTCCTCACTGAAAGTTAAGGATGCAGGATATGGAAGGTGGGGTGATAAGTAAAATGGAAAATTTTTATCTGGAGTTTTCAGTCTCTCTTGGGAAAAGGACGGGTTTGCAGATGTATAGGAAAAGATAGGCATAACTGTGACCTTGAAATAAACAGGAACCAAATTTTCTTTTCATTGCTATAGTCTCGAAAGACCATGTCTGCAGAATTGTGCATCATGAAACATGTAGATCTTTTGCTTACCTAAANATGAGTTTGCTTTTGGCTATGTTGAATATGAACATGTTTGAGATGTCCAAGACTTTTCATATGAGTATTTAGATATGTGAGCTTAAACTCAGAGAAGGTATGGGCTAAAATAAGAACTAGCATCCTGGTGATAACTGAAGCCAGGAATGTGGATGGGATGCCTAAAGAGAGATGACAGAGAGTACAATTTGGTTGTCAAGTTTAGAATAAAGATAGAGTAGAATATGAGAGAGATGGATAGTTGAGTGAAGTGTTTCTTTGTTTTTAATGGAAGACACTTGATCGTGTTTAAAAAGCCAATGTGAAAGATACAGGTGAGATCGGTTTATGGTAAAATTTTACATGAAATTACTGTACTGTTTAGCTTAATTCATAAGTATACAGATATAAACATCAAAGAATTAACCTTTGAAGCCTTTAAACATTATTTTGTAAACTGGAAAGTAATATATTTTGTGTAGTGGTTGAATAAAACGTGTGTGTTTGAAAAGATTTTGTTCTAAATCACTTGGTTAATTTCACATAATTCTTTCTTTACATTGAAAAAAGGGTATGATACCAATGATAAACTGAAAATCAGCCCTATCAAGGGCACAGGGATTTGTCTGAGACAGATACTTTAAATTTTCACTCAGTCTTAAGATTATATAAGCAACTAAAGGAAATAAGCAAAGACAGTGTGTTCATGGAAAGAGAGAGGGGATATTCAACTTTTACCCACAGAAAATTGGCACATTCTACAGACATTGTTCAGAAACGCATGTGTAAATACAGTCATCTTAATGTAAGAGCAGTCATTTCAGTCACGGTCACTTGGAGATAGTTATGGCCTGGTTTAACAGTTTTATTCTTTTGGAACTTCAAACAGAAAACTGTGGGAATGGGTGAATTCCCAAGGAATAATTTGGCTTTAAATTTAATATTCAGTGTTAGCCTCTTGAAAGCAGTCCTCCAGTTTTCTCCCAAAGAACATGAGATCACACTTTTTCCTTAGATGTCCATAATACATATGGGAATGGGTAAACGTTTTAGTGGAACATTGCTGGCTGTCTTTTTGATTCATGTCTATCTCAATACGGTCATGTTTCAAGACTTCTGATAGTGACTTTATTTGGGGAGATTAGCCAGTGTTCTTATCATATCAATGCTGGCGGCCATGGAATCTCTTTTTGCTAAAACTCTATTTACTGGGCCTCACTGCTTTTCACTGTCTTGTTTTTATGTTTTGTGTATATATTTTAGCATAAAGTATGAATGACTTAGAGGTTATGTAATTCCTTCCTTTAGCTTAAGCTGATATGTTTTACAATCTATTAACTTAGTAAGTGATTTAGAGCGAATACGTCTGTACTCTGAGAGGACACAAAAAGTATTACTAGAAGGCCAAAAAGGACCTTGTTTGTAATGCAGACTATTCCAACAGCAAAACCCCATGACCTTAGTGAATGTACTCAAACTCCTTCCAGAGGTCCCCAACATTTTTTATGCCAAGGACCAGTTTCATGGAAGATACTTTTTCTACAGACTCGGGGTGGGGGATGGTTTCAGGATGATTCAAGTACAATAGAGTTCACTCTTATGAGAATCTGATGCCGCCACTGCTCTGACAGGAGGCAGAGCTCAGTTGGTGATGTGAGCTATGGAGAGCAGCTATGAATGCAGATGAAGCTTCACTTGATATCCTGCCTCTTACCTTGGGCTCAGAGACCCCTACTTTAGGTCACAGTTTCCCCATCTGTCGCAAGATATATTTTGGCTAGGTGATCTCAAAGCTAGAGGGTGTTTCCTATAGCCAGAATAGTCGAGAATAAAAATTTAGTCAAGTAAACTTTGCCTACAGGTGTCTTCACTCTTAGATATGTTTATTATTTGGATGTGGAAGAAGTATGTAGAGGCAGGAGAAAACAGATACAATTACAGGGTACCAGATTAACAGATGCAGACTACTATATGTGAAAAAAATAAGTAACAAGGATATACTGGATAGCACAGGGAATTATACCCATTATCTTGTACTGAGCTCTGAAATATTGAATCACTATGCTGCATGCCTGTAACTTACATCGTATTGTAAATGAACTATATTTTGATAGAAAGAGGGGGAAGAGTGAGACGAATCGGGAGATTGGGATTGACATACATACACTACCATGTGTAAAACAGATAGCTAGTGGGAAGCTGCTGGGTAGCACAGGAAGCTCAGCTCAGTGCTGTGATGACCTAGAGGGGAGGGATGGCGAGGGTGGGGTGGGAAGCAGGTCCTAGAGGGGAGGGGATATTTGTATACACATAGCTGATTCACTTCATTGTACAGCACAAACTAACACAACATTGAAAGCAATTATACTCCAAGAAAAAAACAGAAAAAACATGTTATACAAAAAAATTACATAGTTCATCTTTGGTTCTTCTGTCCGCATGGAAAGCTCTAAGCAACTGTTAGCAACTTTACCTTGCAGTTCNAAACAGAAAAAACATGTTATATAAAAAAATTACATAGTTCATCTTTGGTTCTTCTGTCCGCATGGAAAGCTCTAAGCAACTGTTAGCAACTTTACCTTGCAGTTCTAGAGCAAGGCAGGGAAATTCACTGTCAAAAATGCAAAGCAATCTCATGATCATTTTCAAGAGCATGAATGTTGTTCAAATGCCTTGTGTCTGCGTGGGGAGGGCCTGATTCACACATTCATTCAGTTAACCTATTATTCTGTTCGAGCACAGGTCAGGTGATCACGGCCAGTATTGCAGATATCATTGCAAACTACTCATTCAAGGATATCCTAAGGAAATTGTCTGGAGAAAAGCAGACAGAAGTGGCTCCAGCTTCCTACGATGACAGTTACCTTGGTGAGATGCCTTGCTTGAGATATTTGTGATTTCTCAAAAGAAAAGTACATGAAATGTTGAGGCAAATTTTATCCCTCACTTATCTGATGATATATGGCACCTTATGGAAATTTTCTTAATAGCTTGAAGTGGACTCTTAATTTTCTTGTCTTTTGATTCAGCTGTTATATATAATCGACATAGTTTGATAGCTATATTATAGGCTCCCTGACAGTCTATTGCACATAAAATATTTTGCCAGTTGTAGATATTGTGTATCAGTGAGGATGCCCTGTGCTACCTGGACAAAATGATGGTAGTCTTTTCCAGAAAGAACTACTAGTCTTTTCTAGAAAGAACAAAAAACTTTCCAGTTGCTGAAATGCTCTCAAAATGTGCAGCCACACGTTGCCATTTCATCACTATTGTCTCTTTGGTATTGTGTTGGCATTTTGGTTCCTTAATGAACTTTTAAGAAGTGTAGTTCTCTTTGATCACCTTACCTCATTTTAGAGCCAAGTAAAATTCGTGGGGAATTATCATTGAAGGTTCAAGTACAAACTGACACTTGCTCTGGGCACTAGCCTTGCTCTGCAAGGCTTAAACCATGTGCTACTGCAGTTGCTGACCTTCAACACCCCCCTGAAAGGAGTTCAGGGTGGAGAGCAGAAATGAGGCACTCTGGACTCTGGGAAAACTGGCAGAACAAGTCTTCGGATAATTAGATATTCTCAGGAGATGATTTTATGAGTCCCAGTTCCTGTATCTCCTCATTTATAGAAAAGCACAAAATTCCTTCATGGTGACGACTGCTCCTTTTGACTAGCAGAAACCTTCAGTGAAAAATTATGTGCTTGATTCCATATACTCCCCCTTCACCAAAATCACATATATACTGACCTTCCTTCCTAGCTCCTTGAAGCAGTTGCTTAGAGCTATCTGAAATGCTGTCTCCGGAGCCTTTTTGCCCCAAATAAAACTTAATTTGCAACTCTCACATTGTGCATTTTTCTTAGGTCAGCAAAGGTATTAAGAAGTAGGCCTTGTTGGTGATCAGAAATAGCACAACCTGAGCGTAAGAGTTAGCCTTTTAGAGTAATGATATCTGATTATGATGAATCAGCATCTCTTAAAATGCAAAGACCACCATTCACATGTAAAGATGGGCAATGGATCGTTCCTACTTCTAAAAGGGACCTCAAAATCCAATCATGTAGCCACACTCAGAAGACGCAGATCTATTATACTTCTAAGATTTAGCGTATATCTTGGCTTGATTAGTTTTCCTCTTTATAGAATTCTAGACTTTTGTATTACAGTATTTGTCAGGATTTCTTCACAGAGTAGTGCTATGATAGTTCCTTCATGTTTCTAGATTATGGATTATTTGTAAAGGCATCAAATGTCTGATTCTCTTGTCTCTTTTCTTTAAAACAGGATATTCAGTTGCTGCTGGGGAATTTACTGGGGACTCTCAGCAAGGTGAGAGACATGGTTGAAATCAAGCCATCTATAAAACATGGGAAAAGTAGAGTGACCTGAAAAAGCTCTTTCAGGAATGTGATTTTTAAATGATTCTGAAACTTTTAATCAACATTACATTTAAATAACTTTACAGCATTGTAGCCATATGAGGCTGCAGGCTCCAAAGTTCTTAGTATAATGATTGATTTCTATTTTTTTCCCCAAACTTATTTTTTATGGAAGGAAAGTTACTTCACAATACATTTCTGTTTTTTAATGAAATTCTGGATGTTTATGGGATGTGAGAAGCAGTGGTTGCCATGTATCTCAGATGGCATAATACCCCTTCATCTTTATTATTTGACAAGTCTGATCCTGAAATAAGTCAGCTCCTTTTCCTCTGACCATGGTGTCTTTAGGTGCCCATAGTAAACATCCATACATGTATCGTACCCATGAAGCTGGAATGTACTGTAAGACCTAGAGTCTCTACACAAAACTCAACATCGCTATTTGAATGGCTTTTGCAAACTTAATGTGCTTATAGCTGAACTCCTGATCATTCCATTTAAACGTGCTCTCCCTTCCATCAGCTCCATCTCAGTAAGTGACAATGCCATCCTCCAAGCTGCTCAGGCAGAATACCTTGCAAGTCAGCCTTGGATTGTGCTCTTTCCTCCACTCCCCACCCTTATCCAATCCATGAGCCAGTTCTGCTAACTAAACTCAAAAGACAGCCAGAATCTGACTCTCACTTCCTCCACAGCTACCACTCTCGGGTCTCCATCAACATGTTTGCAGTAGCTTCCTAACTGGTCTCCCTGCTCTCATCTTTGCCCTCCTGTAGTCTAGATCCGGTAGGCAACTGGTCCTTTAGGAACAGAAGTCACATTGTGTTCCTTCCTCACTGAATATTTCGCCAATTCATTCAGCGTAAATCCTGAGTCTTCACAATGACCTAAGAGACTCTGTTCATGAGAGCCCATTTTTCTTAANCTGTTATATATAATCGACATAGTTTGATAGCTATATTATAGGCTCCCTGACAGTCTATTGCACATAAAATATTTTGCCAGTTGTAGATATTGTGTATCAGTGAGGATGCCCTGTGCTACCTGGACAAAATGATGGTAGTCTTTTCCAGAAAGAACTACTAGTCTTTTCTAGAAAGAACAAAAAACTTTCCAGTTGCTGAAATGCTCTCAAAATGTGCAGCCACACGTTGCCATTTCATCACTATTGTCTCTTTGGTATTGTGTTGGCATTTTGGTTCCTTAATGAACTTTTAAGAAGTGTAGTTCTCTTTGATCACCTTACCTCATTTTAGAGCCAAGTAAAATTCGTGGGGAATTATCATTGAAGGTTCAAGTACAAACTGACACTTGCTCTGGGCACTAGCCTTGCTCTGCAAGGCTTAAACCATGTGCTACTGCAGTTGCTGACCTTCAACACCCCCCTGAAAGGAGTTCAGGGTGGAGAGCAGAAATGAGGCACTCTGGACTCTGGGAAAACTGGCAGAACAAGTCTTCGGATAATTAGATATTCTCAGGAGATGATTTTATGAGTCCCAGTTCCTGTATCTCCTCATTTATAGAAAAGCACAAAATTCCTTCATGGTGACGACTGCTCCTTTTGACTAGCAGAAACCTTCAGTGAAAAATTATGTGCTTGATTCCATATACTCCCCCTTCACCAAAATCACATATATACTGACCTTCCTTCCTAGCTCCTTGAAGCAGTTGCTTAGAGCTATCTGAAATGCTGTCTCCGGAGCCTTTTTGCCCCAAATAAAACTTAATTTGCAACTCTCACATTGTGCATTTTTCTTCGGTCAGCAAAGGTATTAAGAAGTAGGCCTTGTTGGTGATCAGAAATAGCACAACCTGAGCGTAAGAGTTAGCCTTTTAGAGTAATGATATCTGATTATGATGAATCAGCATCTCTTAAAATGCAAAGACCACCATTCACATGTAAAGATGGGCAATGGAGCGTTCCTACTTCTAAAAGGGACCTCAAAATCCAATCATGTAGCCACACTCAGAAGACGCAGATCTATTATACTTCTAAGATTTAGCGTATATCTTGGCTTGATTAGTTTTCCTCTTTATAGAATTCTAGACTTTTGTATTACAGTATTTGTCAGGATTTCTTCACAGAGTAGTGCTATGATAGTTCCTTCATGTTTCTAGATTATGGATTATTTGTAAAGGCATCAAATGTCTGATTCTCTTGTCTCTTTTCTTTAAAACAGGATATTCAGTTGCTGCTGGGGAATTTACTGGGGACTCTCAGCAAGGTGAGAGACATGGTTGAAATCAAGCCATCTATAAAACATGGGAAAAGTAGAGTGACCTGAAAAAGCTCTTTCAGGAATGTGATTTTTAAATGATTCTGAAACTTTTAATCAACATTACATTTAAATAACTTTACAGCATTGTAGCCATATGAGGCTGCAGGCTCCAAAGTTCTTAGTATAATGATTGATTTCTATTTTTTTCCCCAAACTTATTTTTTATGGAAGGAAAGTTACTTCACAATACATTTCTGTTTTTTAATGAAATTCTGGATGTTTATGGGATGTGAGAAGCAGTGGTTGCCATGTATCTCAGATGGCATAATACCCCTTCATCTTTATTATTTGACAAGTCTGATCCTGAAATAAGTCAGCTCCTTTTCCTCTGACCATGGTGTCTTTAGGTGCCCATAGTAAACATCCATACATGTATCGTACCCATGAAGCTGGAATGTACTGTAAGACCTAGAGTCTCTACACAAAACTCAACATCGCTATTTGAATGGCTTTTGCAAACTTAATGTGCTTATAGCTGAACTCCTGATCATTCCATTTAAACGTGCTCTCCCTTCCATCAGCTCCATCTCAGTAAGTGACAATGCCATCCTCCAAGCTGCTCAGGCAGAATACCTTGCAAGTCAGCCTTGGATTGTGCTCTTTCCTCCACTCCCCACCCTTATCCAATCCATGAGCCAGTTCTGCTAACTAAACTCAAAAGACAGCCAGAATCTGACTCTCACTTCCTCCACAGCTACCACTCTCGGGTCTCCATCAACATGTTTGCAGTAGCTTCCTAACTGGTCTCCCTGCTCTCATCTTTGCCCTCCTGTAGTCTAGATCCGGTAGGCAACTGGTCCTTTAGGAACAGAAGTCACATTGTGTTCCTTCCTCACTGAATATTTCGCCAATTCATTCAGCGTAAATCCTGAGTCTTCACAATGACCTAAGAGACTCTGTTCATGAGAGCCCATTTTTCTTAACCTCATCTCCTTTCCTTTACTCCTCACCCCAGCCATCCTGCCCTCCTTGCTGTTCTTTGAATTCTCCAGACACACGTCTACCTCAGGACCTTTGCACGTGCTGTTCCTTCTGATTAGAACGTATGTCTCCCAGATCTCCATAATATTTTACTCCCTCACTTTCTTCAGTTTTCACTACCCTGTCATCTTCTTGCCAATACCTCCACAACCACCAGGTAAATCACAATTCCTTCCTCCTAATTTGAGCACCCCAGTACCATTTTACCTGCTCTTCTACTCTACACTCATCCCCTTCTAACATGACATTATTGGACTCTACTTTTCAAATTAACTGCCTCTTCCAGCTCGTGTATAAACTTTATGAGAGTAGAGAATTTTGTCCTCATTCGCTGCTGTAGCCTATGGTTGCCTGTCAATGTTGACTGAATGACTGAATTTACTGACACGACTTAAAAGTCCAACATCTAAACCCAAATGAATCTTCTCTGATTATTAACACTCCAAGAGCATGAATGCCCAACTCTGCTGGAGTTTAGTATGTGGGGTAGAATTAATGCTAGAATTTGTGCTATACATTTAGGAGCAGGTTTGAGGAAAGGGAAATTTGAATGGAAAGGGACTTTTTTCCCAAGCTCTCTTCCTTTAAATTAAACTAACATTTTAACCCCAAATGAATCAAAGGAGAGTTTAGATTTACAGAAGTGAGAACTGGAAAGATCTTTGATAATCAATGAGTTCCAACTCCTGTCTTTTGTAGGTGACTGGAAAAAGTTAGGTTCAAGGATTGATCCTGGGTTTATGGAAGACCCAAGGACTAAAACCATTGCTTTCAGAATCTAGAGCCATATCATTGTGCACTGGAACGTGCAGCCCCCTTTTCACCAGTTTCTGCTTCTATCTCTATTATCAAAGCTTCCTTCTTTGCATACTCTTGGCTATGAGGATGCCCTAGAATTCTGTTCCAGGGTGGCCAGGCTCAATCATTTATTATATGTGGTTTTTCCTTAGGTAACTGAAATTGCTTGAACACTGTCCCTTAGTGGGACAGGAGATGTTATTTTGTACACTAGCACAGGAGACTAGTTCAGAAGACAGTGAAAGCTGGAGAAACCAGAGTGAGAGGTTTAACTGACAAATCATACACAGATCTGAGAAGCCAGGCTTATGTTCTAGAGGCTGAAATGCATGGAGGCTCTGGTAGAGACAGGTGATTCTCAAAGTACAACTTTGAGTGCCCTGTTTTCTTTTTCTGTAGCAGAGGCAAAAACCAATACAAAACTGTAACTTCAAACTTCCAGCTGTCTATGTGATCCATGCTAGTTACTTATTCAAAAAGTACCATCTTTAGCTGATTTGTTGAATAGCTTTAAAGTAGACTATGTAATTTACCTTCTAAATGACTTTTCATCACAGAATTGGTCGCTGGAGTTCCAAGAGGAGCACAGAATTTTGGATATGTGAGTACTAAGAATGTGTTATAGGATATTTTGCATATGTGCGAAGAATCATTTTTTAAAAATCATTTTAAAGATTTAAATCTTTGAAATCTTTTAAAGTGCCCTTAAAGATCCACACTTGTTTGCTTATGAAAAGGGAGGCTAGATTCTTTTCTGATCCATGTATAGGATCAACTCCATCATTTGTGNTTCAATTGAATTTTTTTTAAGATCATTCTATAGGCTTACATTTTTTTTTTACATATAGAGCTAACCATTTATGACTTTTCACAAACATTTATAAATGATTTAAGTTATACTTTTAAAAAAGTTCTCTAGTTCTATGCCAAATTAAATAACCTATCTAATTTCTCTGATTTCAGGTTTCAATCATTAACTCTACAGATATGACCTTTATTCAGAATTTCACTGGTGAACAGGTAAAGATGTTTTAATGTCAGATAGTGAATGTCACTCTGCACTATTATAATATTCATATTATTCATTCATAAAATAAATATTTACCTAGTACTTACTATGTTCTAGAAACTCTTCTAAGCAGTAGGAGTGTAAGCATGTATCAGACAAGATCCCAACTCTAACGCAGCACTCAGAGGAAGCAGTTGAGGAGATAACAGTTAATTAATAAACGAGTATGTGCCCATGATGATTTCAGATACTGCTAGGTGATGTAAAGGCAGAATATGCTCCCTAAGAGCTAGTGGGAAGCTGCTATATAGCACACAGAGCTTTGTGATGGGGCATGCAGTGGGAGGGTGGTCCAAGAGGGAGGGGATATATGTATACATACAGCTGATTTACGTCATCATACAACAGAGACTAACACAATATTGTAAAACAGCTATACCCTAATTAATTTTCCAAAAAGCCACTGACTGCTGAAATCTGAGAACAGTCCTATTATGCTGCAGTCCTGTATGTAATCTGCCTGGTGATTAGTTGTGGGTACCCGCCTTCCCTCTGAGAAGACAAAAGCTTCTTCTGGGTTCCACAGATTGGTCAGCATCAACGGGCCTGGACTCTCCTCCTGCCCTCATAGTAAATGGAACCCTCACCAACCCCAAAACATATGGAAGATGACAAAGTCTCTGATTCTTGTCCCTTCCTCCCAGGGACTAGATTTTTGCCCCTTACCCACTGTCACTGGCTAGGGTCTTATCAATGGGTAAATTCTCTAAAAGCAGGCTGCTGATATCTTGAAGACCTACAGTCATACTTCATTCCCCACTCTGGGTTTTCCTGGGTCTTATGATCTGTTGAAATTTGTCACATTATTTTTAAAGGATGACTGTGGCCCTGTTGTGTTAGGGAGGCAATTCTGAACTGAATTAGTCTCTCTAGGACACCAGCTTTCTCTCCTAACCACCAACCCAGGTTCTGGAGCTTCTAGAAGCCTCACATTTGAATCTGGCCAAGTGACTGTCTTGGCCTGCTGGATCCCAGGAGGATCCAGGTTTAAGATCCTAAAACGCTCACCTCTTAGCTAGACACAGAAATTTGGAATCATATATTTGTCAAGCAATTTTGATAGTTTTTTATGAAGAATACAGAGCATTTTTGACATTTCTGCCCCAACTGGGGCTTTAGTCTACCCATGACTGTGAAGTTTTCAACAAAACATTTAACAATGTCTCTCATGAGACTCTTGTGGTAAATACATAGATATAACACTGCGATGATTGTGCAACTGGGTGAATTTATACATTTTGAACAACTATTTTCAAGTGGTGATAATTAATGGTGTACGAAAATATGGCAAGACTTCTCTCTTGTCTTTTTGTTTTACATTTTTACCATTAAAAACTCCTTAAACATTGTTAAATTTGGCCTTTCTGTAACTTTTCATCCTCCATGCCACCTAGTTCTTCAATCTTGAACCTCAGAATTTAATACATAAATGATGAAATTCCTCTGAGTGAGCTCATACAGTGCCACACAGGAATAAGAGTTTCACTACATGTGTGCGGAATAAAGAAAAGACGTGGGAGAACTGAATTACTGCATGACACAGTCAAATGAGGCATTCATTTCCTCAACAAAGAGAATTTTGCACCTGGTACCCGGGGCTTAGTCCATAAAAACATTGTAGACTGGATGGCTAAAGCAACAAACATTTATTTCTCATGGTTCTGGAGTCTGAGAAGTCTAAGATCAAAGGGTAGTCAGATTTTGTGTCTGGTGAAAGCCTGCTTCCTGGTTCACAGCCAAGTTCTCACTATGTCCTCACATGGAGGAAGGGATGAGGCAGCTCTGTGGGGTTCCTTTTCTATGGACACTCATCCTGTTCATGAGGGCTCCACCCTCAGGACCTAATTACCTCCCGAAGGCCCCACCTCCTATAACAACTGTATATGTTTGGAACAGAGAAAAGAGGTGGCAGAATTAAATTATTGTGTTATACTTGTTAACTCATCTATTTCTTTCTTTTGCAAAGAGTATCTGGCACCTACCCTGAGTTATACCTGGTCAGACAATGCAGAAGCAAGAATGAACAACACAGACCAAGATCTCTGCCTTCCGTGGAGCACTGTTTACAGTAGACTATAGGCTGATTACATTTGGAGGTGATTGGAGGCTAAATCAGCTAAGGTGTTGGATGGCAGATGTGGGAATGAAAAACCCTGGCAGGCAAAAACTATGGGCCAAATCTGAAAAGATTATAAATCTTGAAAACGTAGATTGAAAAACAAAAATACAAGAGCTAGAATGTGGAGAGATTAGGGATACTGGTCACACTCACAAACGACTTAGAAGCCTTAACAGATGATAAACTCAGTTTGAATTGATACTGAGACATGGCTTAGCCCTAAATGGAAACCTGTTTATGCTTCAGTGGTACAAAGAGGCCAAAGTAGAGAGTGTCTGTCCTACTTAACCTCTGTGAGTGTGCTCATGAGGGGTCATCTTTTCTTTGGTATCACATATCTGTAAGCAAGATGGTGGGCTGCAATCATTTCCATGTGAGATTTCGTACGGAAATGGAATTAGATTCATTCTGTGATGTTCAAGATTGCAGAACTAAGCAGGAAGATTGAGGACTAGATATTATAGAAGGACCAGTTTTAGCAAAAAGTGTTCTAAAAGTTGTATCTGCAAATTGAAGGGATTGATTGTTGAACATCTCCAGAGGTTGTCTGAGCAGATGTCCGGGCTGCTGTGAGGAGCATTCATTATGCCTTAGGTCAGGGGTTAAACTAAATGACTCTAAGACTCTGTCCATGTCTAAGGGTCTATGAATTTAAATGCAAACAATGTGCTGCAATGTGGCTGATCTTTCAGGGAAAATTGAGAGATGACTTTTTGAACATAAAATATGTTATTTATGATTTTTCTTTGCAGATGGCATCTTATTTTGGATATACAGTTGCAGTATCAGATGTTAACAATGATGGGTAAGTTTATAAGAACTTCCTCANGCTGATCAGGGAAGGGAGGGGATCCAGAGACAAGGGAGGAGCAGCCAAGAAACAGTAGTGCAGCCTTGGGGCAGGGTCCTCATTCCACCTCAAGGGATATACACAGCAATATCTTTGACGTCTTCAACAGAACTAAAACCCCCAACATTTAGAAAGTGTTGATTCATGAAGCATTCTTCATTTTAGAGAAGGTCACAGTTTGATATTCTCTAGAACCAGAGAAGCTCCTCAGGAGACCACCTGAGGCCGGATTAAAGGAATCCAGCTCCTGCACATACCTGCATCCGTATCAGCAACCCCACCCTTGAACCATCACCCTCCCCCCGCCCCTCCTCCCCCGCCCCAGTTGGGACACAGTTTTGAATGGCATGAGTCCCTGTGTCCCCCTTTGTCTGGCAGAGCAATAAAATTCTTTTCTACTTCACCCGAAACTCTGTCTCTAAGATTCAAATCAGCACCGGTGTTCAGAGGCTGAGTTTTCGACATCAATACCAGACTCTTTTGGAGACTGTGAAATCATTCCCAATAGGCAGCCACTTATAAATGAGAATGGTCCTAAAGAAATAAACTTTTCCCCCAAATGGTTTTAGCAACTGACTGGACAGTACACATATTATAAGTGTGACCACAACAGGGTAAAGTGAAATGCCTTTGATCCAGTGACATGGGCCACAACCAGCAAAGCATCAATCAGTGGTGGGCAAAGGGCAATGCTTACGGCCACAGGATGCTAATAACATGTAGAAAACGATTTTCGTAAGGCAGACTCATCATTTGATAGTTCACTTTTATTTTTGTGGGATTTTTTAAAAAAAGAAAATAAACCCTCAGTAAATTAGAATGTTGCAACCTAATACCACAGTCCAGCTCATAAATGTTTTCCTTCAGAGTTCATTTGGAAGCATTTCAGACAGATTGTTAGGATTATTACTTTCTGGGATAAAATCATGCATTTTTTTTCCCAAACATTTCTTCCTCTACTCGTAACCCTCCACTCAGTAATGTTTTGCATGTTGCAATAAAAAGGCAAGAAAAAAAAAATCTGTCTATTTTTAGATGAACACATTTGCCAAACTCAAGGAGACTTATCTAAATGCCTGCTTCCCACAGACATGGGCTGTTTTTCCAGTGCCAAACTCATAAGCCAATTTTTAACCCGCTTAAGAGTCAACATGGCCATGTTTCCACCCATCATTTTACACATAAAGCCCATTATTTTACACATTATCTTTAATCCCATCATTTCTTTTAAAATCATCCTTGTATGAAAGTGAGCAGATCCCGGGTGGGTCCAGGTAGACATCTATACTTGACAATCCTCATTCATCTTTAAAATGCTACGGAAAGGGGCTTAACAGAGATGGAGCCAAGATGGTGATGAGGAGTGTCTGGAGGAAATGCTGTGGGCTGTGAGTATCGGCAGTGCCAAGACAGGAGCCAGAAGTCTATGGATGATCAGCTCAGGGAGCTGAGTCTTAGAGGTGGGCCAGTGGGATGTCCAAGTCTGGTTGAACCAGGGAGAAAGCCAAACACTGTTCCATAAAGGAAGCGAGATGAGACACAAACCGTGCAGAAGCCCAACTGACTCAAGAGACAAAAGACAGTTCTGGACTGTATATCAGAGCCGAGAAATTGGTCTCACGTGACCCCCAACAAATTCTACTGAGCTCTTGGCTCTCTTGTCTGGAGAACCCTGAAGACTTCTCCAGACTCAGCAATCAAGAGCAACTCGTCCAAAGTCGATAGGAAGCCAGTGGCAAACTGAACTGGAATTTACCATTCCTAAATTTGTACCCTCTATTCAGAAATTTTTCACTTGAAATTGACCACTGCATTTAAAAGAGGACTTTAAAGACATTATAGAGATTCAACGAGAGACAGTTTACAAATCAAAATCAGCCTATAGGTACAAAACCCTGCACACAAATGTTTATAGTGACTTTCCAAAAATTGGAAACGCGAAGTTTCCTTAGCCAGGGTTGGGTAAACAAACCATGAGCGAGTGAAATACAGCTCAGCAATAAAAATGAATGAATTACTGACACATACAAGATCAGGGATGAATCGCAAATGAACTAAGCTCAGTGAAAGAAGCCAGTTCCAAAAGGCTACAACCTATTGGTACAGCCACTGTGGAAAACTCGAAAAGCTAAAAATAGAGTTGCCATATGATCCAGCAGTCCCACACCTGGGCATATACCCAGACAAAACTATAATTCAAAAAGATACTTTCTCCCCTATGTTCATTGCAGCACTTTTTACAGTAGCCAAGACATGAAAGCAACCTAAATGCCCATCGACATAGGAATGGGTAATGAAAATGTGGTATTTGTGTGTGTCTGTGTATACGCACACACTGGAATATTATTCAGCCATAAAAAGAATGAAATAATGTAATTGCAGCAACATGAATGGACCTAGAGATTATGATACTTAGTGAAGTCACAAAGACAAATACCATATGATATCACTTACATGTAAAATCTAAAATCTGAGACAAATGGACTTATCTATAAAACAGAAATAGACTCACAGACACACAGACAGACTTCTAGTTGTCAAGGTCAGGGGGAAAGTTGGGGAGGGATGAACTGGGAGTTTTGGATTAACAGATGTAAACTATTGTATAGATAATGAACAAATAACAAGATCCTACTGTATTGCACCAGCATTATATTCAATAACCTATAATAAACCATAGTGAAAAAACATGAAAAGGAGTATGTGTGTGTGTGTGTGTATATATATATACACATACATATAAGACTCACTTTGCTGTACAGTAGAAATTAATACAACATTTTAAGTTATACTTCCATAAAATGAATTTTAAAAGATTAAAATAAAAGGCCATAAAAGGTGAAAAAAAGGCTGCTTGCTGTATACCTCCATCTATGCAACATTCTGGAAAGCAGAATAGAGGATCAAGAGGCTAAGAAGGGAGTGGGGGCAGGCTTGACAGCAATGTGCAGGGGAACATTTGGGGATGATAGAGTTGTTCTATATCTTGGTTGTGTTGGTAGTTCATGACCAGATGAGTTTATCAAAGCTCTAAGAGTAGTATAGTTAATTTTTTTTTAAATTTTATGAGGTATAGTTGATTTACAATGTTGTATTAGTTTCAGGTGTCCACCAAAATGATTCTGTTATATATATATACACACACACACATATATATATACACATATATGTGTATATATATATACACACACACATATATATATATACATATATGTGTATATATATATATATATATATATATATATGCCCTTTTTAAAGATTCTTTTCTCATGCCTCCTTCTCATAAGGAAGACCTGGATTCAATCCCTGGGTCAGAAAGATTCCCTGAAGAATGGAATGGCTACCCACTCCAGTACCCTTGCCTGGAGAATTCCATGGACAGAGGAGCTTAGTGGGCCACATTTCATGGGTCACAAAGAGTCATACACACACACAGGCCATTGCAGAGTATTGAGTAGAGTTCCCTGTGCTATACAGTAGTTTCTTCATAATTATCTATATAAAGTGGTATGTATTTGTAAATCCCAATCTCCCAATTTATGCCCACTCCTCCCTTACCCTGGTAACAAAAAACAAGTTTGCTTTCTACATCTTAACTCTTATTTCTGTTTTGTAGATGTTTCATTTGTACCCCCCCCCCTTTTTTTTTTCAAGATTCCACATATTGGAATACTTTTCAAGACTGACATTTACTTCATGTAAAAAACATCTGAATTTTAAGTTTTTTTTTTTTTTTTTTTAAGAGAGAAAAGTAGCCTGTAGCTACATTCCTGGGAAGCACTGGGAAGAAAACAGGTAACAGCCAGACTGCCTCTTTAAAACTTGACCTGGCCACTTACTTTATTTAGCTTTTCTGAACCTTATTTTCCCTATTTTAAAATGAGGATAATTATGGTATCTACCTCACAGGATTGTCATAACAAAAAATGTATATAATTAAAATGTTTAGAAAGTTAGATTTGATATGTCTCTGCACATTGTCCAGTTTATTCTCAGGATAAATTCATAGAAGTGTAAATTCTGGGTCAAACACTTGCATTGTTACAGATAGATAGTGTTAATCACTCAGTTGTGTTTGATTCTTTGTGACCCCATGGACTATAGCCCACAAGGCTCCAATGTCCATTGGATTATCCAGGCAAGAACACTGGAGTGGGTAGCCATTCCCTTCTCCAGGGGATCTTCCTGACCCAGAGATGGAACCCAGGTCTCTTGCACTGCAGGCAGATTCTTTGCCATCTGAGCCACAGCTGACATAGCACCTTCTAAGAAAACTATGCCAATTTATATTCCCTCCAACAGAGGGTACATGTGTTTCTGATCCTCTTCTATTGTGCCTAATACTAAACTTTCAAACTTCAGAAGTCAAAAATGATATCTCATTGTTTCTTCCATTTGAAATTCTTTGATGATGAGTGAGGTTGAACATCTTTTCCTGTATTTATTAGTCACAGCTATTTATTTTTATGTCAATTGCCTATTTATTACCTTTTATTGAAATTAAAAGACGCTTACTCCTTGGAAGGAAAGTTATGACCAACCTAGATAGCTTATTCAAAAGCAGAGACATTACTTTGTCAACAAAGGTCCGTCTAGTCAAGGCTATGGTTTTTCCAGTGGTCATGTATGGATGTGAGAATTGGACTGTGAAGAAAGCTGAGTGCTGAAGAATTGATGCTTTTGAACTGTGGTGTTGGAGAAGACTCTTGAGAGTCCCTTGGACTGCAAGGAGATCCAACCAGTCCATCCTAAAGGAGACCAGTCCTGGGTGTTCATTGGGAGGACTGATGCTGAGGCTGAAACTCCAATACTTTGGCCACCTCATGCGAAGAGTTGACTCACTGGAAAAGACTCTGATGCTGGGAGGGATTGGGGGCAGGAGAAGGGGAAGACAGAGGATGAGATGGCTGGATGGCATCACTGACTCGATGCACATGAGTTTGGGTGAACTCCAGGAGTTGGTGGCAGACAGGGAGGCCTGGCATGCTGCGATTCATGGGGTCGCAAAGAGTCGGACATGACTGAGCGACAGAACTGAACGGACTGATTGGACTATTTATAGTTTTATTGGCTTCCCTGGTGGCTCAGATGGTAAAGAATCTGCCTGCCATGCAGGAGACCAGGTTCAATCCCTGGGCTGAGAAGATCTCCTAGAGAAGGGAATGGCAACACACTCCAGTATTCTTGCCTGGAGAAATCCATGGACAGAGGCGCCTTGTAGGCTGTAGTCTGTGGGGTTGCAAAGAGTAGGACACTACTGAGCTACTAACACATACACTCATAGTTTTATTATTAATGTGTATGAGTCTGTCATAAAATAGAGTTATTAATAATAATTAACATTTATATTCCCATAGGTGCCCAACATTCTTGAGAGCATTGACAAATATTTCCATCTGATCTGGGGTGCAGTGTAAACATCTACCACTATTTCTTTCACTTACCTTTAGCACTTGAATTTTTTAAAGTTTCAGTTTTAAAATTCCTTGGTGATTTCTACATTTGGGGGGGTTGTGTTTAGGCATAGGGCCTTCCCTTTGGAAGGGATCTTTTCATGCTGCTTCTGCTGCTAAGTCGCTTCAGTCGTGTCCGACTCTGTGTGACCTCATAGATGGCAGCCCACCAGGCTCCCCTGTCCCTGGGATTCTCCAGGCAAGAACACTGGAGTGGGTTGCCATTTCCTTCTCCAGTGCATGAAAGTGAAAAGTGAAAGTGAAGTCACTCAGTCGTGTCCGACTTTTTGCGACCCAGTGGACTGCAGCCCACCAGGCTCCTCCATCCATGGGATTTTCCAGGCAAGAATACTGGAGTGGGGTGCCATTGCCTTCTCCGGATCTTTTCATACAACTCCTAGTTTTTCGTTCCCATGTTTCTCATTCATTTGGAAGCTCTTTATGGCAGTTCTCACTATCCAGAATTATTCTGAAATAATAAATGTCTTTTAACTCCAAGATTTTAAAGGAGGTGTTTGGTGGTATTTTGAGCAAGAGACTTCAGAATGTGTGTATTTCTTAGGAAGATGGGAGAGTTAGAAGCAGGAAGGAAGGAAGAAGCAGAGAAGGTGGCTCGCAGCTGACGATGCTCTGGGGACCGGGGAGTGTCCCTCCATGTGCTGCCTCTGGGAGATTTTCTCATCTCATCCTGTCCACACTCTTCTCTTCCCCTTGCCTCTGTCCCCCATCTCAGAAGTTCCCATGCTCGCTTTCTGCCCCCTGCCCACCTGGGCCCAGACTTCAAATCCACACTCAAAACAACACTGATGTTTCCCTATTGAACTTCTTCTAATTCTAAAATTTCCTTCAGAGATTAATGAAATCAGATCCTATAAGCACCACTTTAAAGACTTGGCTCTTTACTGCTTTCTTGTTTAAAAGCAACAATTTTGGAGAAATAAAATACAAAATAGAGGTGTAATATGTCTCCTATGACCTCACATTTTTTTAGGGTTATTTTTTCTTGCCAACTGATCCTACATTCATGCTAATGTCTCCTTTTTTTTATCCTTAAAAGTACTTGGTTCCATCAAAAACCAAAAGGAAAATAAACTATGTTTCTCCAGCAGTGTGAGGTGATAAAAAAGGACTCTAGCATTTTTAGAACCGTTTTTGATTAAGGGGAAAGAACCAATTTTAGTTGCCAAGTGTTTCTTCAAGGGGGAATAAAAGGCTAAATGTCTTTGCATAAAGAAAAGAAAAGTTTTTTGTTTGTTTTCAGAATATGCTTTTAAGAAGTTTCAATAAGAAAGGAAAATAGATAAACACTAGATAAAGGTATAAGATCTGTTGTCTCAAAGTGAGGGGAAAAAGTCTGCTGAGTTATGACCCAATTATTAATTGTATAATCAGTTACTAAATTATGCAAACACTAGTACCAAAATTTGTCATCAGGTTATCACTGAAATTCCTTGGGATTAACATATACACACCACTATATATAAGGTAGGTAACCATCAAAGGCCTACTGTATAGCACAGGGAACTCTACTCAATATTGTTATAACTTAGATGAGAAAAAAATCTTAAAAAATAATGAATACGTATATGTATAATTGAATCACTGCTGTCCATCTGAAACTAACAACATTAAATCAACTATACATATACCAATAAATAAAAATTTTAAAAAGTAAAAGTCCTGAAGGGAAGAAGAAATTGCTAAGCATGACAGAATTATGCAAAAAAAATTTTTGTAATTGGGTGTCTATAAACAAGTGTGTATATATATATATATATAGATACATCCATATACACAAACATAAATATAGGTGTGTATATATATTTGGAACATATCTATAATAGCATATGTATATTTGGAAATCACATAATACTTATCAAAACAAGTCACATATTTTGGAAAGACAGATTAGTTAGAAACACAGATGAGCAGATCCATTCTCCTTCCCTAGAGAAATCTGATAATTTTAAGACCCTGAGCACAGATGCTTCTGGCCTTTTCCAGCAGGCACAATACCAAGGTGGTGTCTCAGAAGACAAGCATACTTTAGTGGTAGATAACTGTTTTCTCAGCCTCTGAATAACTGTGGCCACATTCTCATGAAAAAAAATAATAATAAAATCATGGCCTGTTTTGCCAGTTACTTGAGTTTTCCCGAGTAGGAAAATTCCCACCTTGAGGCCTAGGAATCAAAGTTCCCAAAGAAAAAGTGCTCCTGCCCCTGATGGTCAGGAGTGTGACTCTCAGTTTCTACTCTATAGTGACAATCTTATCATGATGCAAGCTCTGAAGTGTGTGTGTGTGTGTCTCTCCCAACACTTTCAAGTGCACATGCAAAAATTCAGCAGAATTATAATTGACATTAGCCTGTCTTAATAATTGTTCCATTTCCTTCATCTCTCTCTTTTTCAGTATATTGTCTCATGATTACTTTTCCTCCCATTTTATAGGAGGATAAAGTCCCTGCCCTGTTTCTGACCCTATGCCTGGTGCTGTGGATACAAAGATTCTTTATTTCTTCCTTTATTTCAGCCCCTACCATTCCATAAAATCTTTGTGATATGCAAACCCGAAGAAAGATTTCTGCCCTGGAAGAGCTTATAGTCTTTTTTCTCGGTCATTTCCAAAGAGTCAATGCTTACAATTTGTCTGTTATTTATAAAGTGTCCGATCTCAAGATATAAACATTTCACCTTACTTGGAGACAAAAACAAAGTGCATGATCCCTTGGAATCAGTTTTCGTAATGGAACTTTCCTGTCTGGTGTTGTGTCAATAGACGCAGATCAGACCCAGTGCCACCTGTACTACACTTGTCTAAATATTGGAGTTCAGATTACACAGGAAGAACAAAGTCCCTGTTTCTTCACATCAGTAGCTCTTTTCCCTCTGACATAGCAAAAATGCACTGTTGTGCAGGGAGAGACGAATGTCAACAGAAAAAAACATGACAGTCATTGAAAATGGTGAAATTCTGATATGTTTTCAAAACTAGTAGACTTAGAAACTTTGCTTTCTGACTTCATAGATTTGAATCCTTGGGCAAAAGTGTTTTATTCCATGGGTCATAGATACTCAAGTTGTAGCCCTTGACTTACTGTCTTCCTTAATCTCACAGACGGAGCTCCCTTCAGTAGTCCCCAACCCTTTTAGCACCAGGGACTGGTTTCATGGAAGACACTTCTTCCACATACCAGGAGTGGGGGCAGGGATGACTTGGGGATAGTTCAGGAGCCTTATATTTACTGTGTACTTTATTTCTATTATTATTACATCAGCTCCACCTCAGATCGTCAGGCATTAGGTCCTGGAGGTTGGGGAGCCCTACTAGATGACCTTCATTTGACTTGTTGAACGTTGCTGTTTAGCCACTCAGTCTTGTCCGACCATTTGAAACCCCATGGAAACAGCCCGCCAGGTCCCTCTGTCCATAGAATTCTCCAGGCTAGAATACTGGGGTGGGTTGCTATTTCCTTCTCCAATTAAACATTAGCATGCACGTCTTTTAAAACGTGGATCTCTGGAGTCCAGTCCTAAGTCTGTCATCTGAATCTGATGCTGTGTCTATATAACAAGAAACTTTCAACTTCTTAAAGTATAGTTGATTTACAATATTGTGTTAGTTTCAGCTGCAGCCAAGTGACTCAGTTATATGGAGATATATATATGTTCTGATTAGTTTCCTTTATAGTTCATTCAAAAATGTTTAATATGGTTCCCTGTGCTATACAGTATACTCTTGTTTATCTGTTTTATGTAAGATGATGTATATCTGTTAATCCCACACTACTAATTTATTCCTCCCCCTTTTCTTTCCCCTTTAATGTTTCTTTCCTATGTCTGTACACCTATTTCTGTTGCGTATATAAATTCATGTGTATAATATTTTAGATATCATTAAGATCATATAATATTTATCTTTCTGACTTCACTCAGTATAATCATCTTGTCCATCCATGTTGCTGCAAATGGCAATATTTCATTTTTTTAATGACCAACTAATAGTCCTGTGTGTGTGTGTGCTGTGTATCCATCTTCTTTACCCATTCATCTGTTGATGGACACTGACATTTCTTCCATGTAACCAGAGATATTTTGACTGATTTTAATCCTGAATATATGAGTCTATTAAAAAAAAAAAAATTTTTTTCACAAGAATTATTGTCTTTGGTTGGATTCTTTAAGAGCAGACATTAAATATTAGAAAACAAGTAGTTTATTTGAGGAATAACCTCCAGAAATCATTGCTAAGGAAGTAGGGAAGAGAGATGTGAAAAGGAAAGATTATTATCACAATACTGACTGGGTGGGCAACTAGGGCTTTGTCTCACTGGGGAAGTCTGGAGACAGGAAGCACATGCCTTAGAGTCACCCTAAGAAAGAAGCCTTACTATCTTGTGGACCTCGCTGTCAATCCAGTCCCCATCCATCATGGGCTGAGGGTAATGCCCTGGCCCAGCAAGAGAAGCCCCTAGAGAAGAATCATAGTTGCTTGCAGTCTGACCAGTCCCTTTGTCTGGAAAGGTGAATGCCAAGGGCATGTGGCTACAAATCATTTTCCTGTACAAACTCCATTAAACCAGTTTAATTCCTTGATTGGTTTTCCATATGGCATGACCAAAAAAGTTTCCTCGTCTTTTTTTCTTTTCATTTTCACCTCAGTTCTACTGAAATTAGCCAATTATGGTTTCAGCTATTGTAAGTTTTCTTCTGTGGCTGTTAATTCTGCCAAGTCCAATTTTCCCATCTCTGCACCTAAATTTTACTTTGCAGATATAGCCGTGATCATTTTCATTTGTGCTTGATTGCACCTCCTGAGAAAAGATAAGCATCATACATGAGATTAAGAAAAGTGGAGAGCTCTGCCTATGTATTAGCCAATCACTGAGATTGTTGTGAACGCTACTCCCCAAAGAGTCTAAGACTTCGCTGTTGCCCAGTCCTGCTGTAGCCCAACTTCACCTCTTCTGTATGTGTGTGAAAGTGAAATTATCTCAGTCATGTCTGACTCTTTGTGACCCATCAGTGAATTTATATGTGAGCCTCCTCCCTAAGCCTCAGATTCCTCTTCTGCCAAAACACAGATGTAGAGAACAAATGTGTGGATACCAAGTGGGGCATGTAGGGGGGAGGAGTGGATTGGAAGATTGGGATTGATATGTATATACTCTGTGTATAAAATAGAAAACTAGTAAGAACCCATTGTATACCACATGGCATTCTACTCAATAGTCTGTGCTGATTTAAATGGGAAGGAATCCAAAAAGAGGGGATATATGTGCACATACAGCTGATTCCCTTTGTTGTACAGCAGAAACTGACACGACATGGTACAGCAACTCTACTGCAATAAAATAAATAAAAACAAAAGGCAAATTCCTCTTCTGCAGAATTGTGCTAATAATAAAGACTTCTTAACTTGCTAGGAATCAGTTAAATTCGCTAACAGGATTCCTGGCCTAGAATAAGTGTTCAATATGTGTTATTGATTATTAGCATTGTTGTTGTTATTTAACATTATTATAGTTTCCCTGCTTATCCATGGGAGCATATGTTCCAGGACTCTCAGTGGACGCCTGAAACCTCAGAGAGTACTGAACCCTCTAGATACTATGTTTTTTCCCTATACATAAAGATGAATTTATTAATTAGGTACAGAGATTAACAACAATAACTAAGAATAAAAACAATTATAACTATATACTATATTAGAAGTTATGTGAATCTGGTCTCTCTCTCACTCAAAACATCTTATCGGACAAATCAATGTCTTCTCAGTCTGAGCTAATTACTTCTCACCTACTGTGGTTTTAACTTTTGCAGCTTGTGGTGTGACCACAAAACTAGCATGAGTTTTTTTTTCCTTCTTCACAGTTTCACATACATAAGATTTGTTCTTACTGTAGATCTTAGCAGCTTTAGCATAGGATTTTGTTTCTTGCCAAGTGGAGAATGTTCACCTTTTCACGTAAAGGAATCACTTAGGGGTTCTCTTTAGCCCATTTTAATTGCTAGCGTCACTCCTTTTTAATTTTTTTTGGTCCTGCCCTGCAGCATGAAGGATCTTAGTTCCCCTGACGAGGGATCGAACCCACACTCCCTGCATTGGAAGCGTAGAGTATTAACCACTGGAACACCAAGGAAGTCCCTCGCATTACTCCTCTCGCAGTTTAGTGCCATTATTAAGTAAAATAAGTGTCACTTGAAGAAGCATTGAGATACCAAGTTGGCTACTAAGTGACTACAGATAGGACATGCTGGACCAAGAGGTCATTCACATCCCAGGTGGGATGGCACGAGATTTCATCACGCTGCTCAGAACAGCGTGCAATTTAAAAGTTTGATGATGAGTTGCTTATTTCTGGAATTTTCCACTTAATATTTTCAGACTGTGGTTGACCACAGGTAACTGAAACCAAAGAAGCAAAACCATTAATAAGGAGAGACTGTTATAATGATATGCCAGTTATTTCATATACTACCAGTCACTCTGCCAAAACCATACTCGCCCCCCACATATTTGTAAGAGCAAAGGGCTGAGGTAAGATGGCAGCCAAAAGGCTCTACTTCACTGGTAAAACATTTGCCTTATAGGATTGTTGCTGATAGGGGGATGATAAAACAGTGTGTGTGATGAGCCTGGTACATAGTAGGCACTTAGCATATGCTTCCCTCCCCCCTTTTTTCTACTTATTTATTTAGTTGCAGCGTGTGGGATCTAGTTCCCAGACCAGAGATTGAACCCAGGCCACATGCATTGGGAGTGCAGAGTCTTAGCCACTGGACCACCAGGAAAGTCCTTTTTTCTTTTTAAATTAGTTTTTCATTGGAGTATAGTTGCTTTACAATCTTATGTTAGTTTCTACTGTATAACAAAATGAATCAGACATGCATATACATATATCCCTTCCCTTTGGGGCTTCCTTCCCATTCAGGTCACCACTATGATCTTATTTACAAATCAGGAATAGAGACACAGGGAATAAATCTTCCCTTATGATTTAAGGTGTGTGCCTTGGGTCTGGAGTATATGGCATTATGACAAGCATCTGAAACATTTCCAGAAGGCTGGCCTTCCTGAGTCCAGTAGGGTTGGAGATCTGTTGATCTGTGTGTCATACTGAGTTACAGTGAAGTTCCTGTATCCTTTCCAAAATGCCTTAAGAAACCCATGATTTGCCATTCTTGTTTGTATGACTCTCATTCTGCAATCGGCATGTCAGGTTGCTCTCTGTGCTATTTATAATTAATTATGAGTTTTGATCAATTCTATAAAATTTGTGCTTCTGTTTTGTGTTCTTTTTTTTTTTAGATTTAATTGTGGGTGCATTTGGAACAGGAAAAGTAGCAGTTTACAGGTATGTGGTTGATGGTCTGCAAATGTTCTTTTTCTTTATTATAACATATTAATTTCAGGTGTATGACATTCAGTATTTGTATATATTGCAAAATGATTATCATGATAAGTCTCGTTAATTACATCCATCACCACATAGCTACAACTTTTTTTGGCCTGTGATAAGAACTTGTAAGATCTACCCTCTTAGTAACTTTTCAATATACTGTATATATAACAATAAAACAGCATTATTAACTATAAGCACCATGCTATATGACTTATCTTATAGATAATAAATCCCCATGACTTACTTATTACTAGACGTTTGTACTTTTGACCACTTTCACCCATTTGCATCACCCTCTCTCACTGCCATCTCTGGCAACTACCAATCTGTTCCCTGTATCTATATGTTCATCTTGTGATTTTGATTTTTGTTTTTAGATTGTACATGTAAGTGAGATCGTATGATATTTGTCTTTTTCTGAATTTTTCACTAAACATAATACTCTCAAGGTCCTTCTGTGTTGTCAGAAAAGGCAAGATTTCCCTTTTTGTGGCTGAATAGTATTCTGTTGAATATGTATACCACATTTTCTTGATTTCTTCACTGATGGACACATTATTCTAGTTGTTTCAGATGCATTTCCTCTTTGTTTTTAGTTTTGCCTTAAAGAGTATATCCCAATTATTTATTTTGGAGAACATTTAGATGCTCTTTTTAAAGTTTGCAGGAATATTTTCCCCTCAGTATTTTTCCCTTTCTTTCAACCTTTCTGTTTTTGTTCTCATATCTCATGACCAAACTTCTAGCCTCTACTAACATAATGTTAAATAAGATATGAATTTTAGTGGAACTTACAAAATGACACACCTTTTAGGTGGCCCTCTATTTAAATACTTCTCTTTGCTTTGGAAATGCATTAAAATGTACTTATAGATAAGGAAGGTGGAGTGGGAGAACAGTATTATGTACCCTGGCCTCTGTAATCAAGTGTGGACACTAAATTAGGCAATAGAAATACTATCCAAGAATCGATAGTCTCCAAAAGCAAGCACTGAACAATTCAAATATGACAGATCTGGATTTTAAAATACCTACATTGCACCTCTAATCCAATTTGACTGTTTTTCTTATAAAAAGAATGCACTGTGAAGAGACAGACATGCATACAAGGAGAAGACCATGTGAAGACTGAAGTTAGGCTGCCACAAGTGAAGAACTTTCAGAAGCTAGGAGAGACCCCTGAATGAATCCTTCCTTAGAGCTTTCAGATAAAACATGCTTCTCCTGATCCCCTGGTATCAATAAATTTGTCTTGCTTTAAAAAAAAAAAAAGAAAAAGAAAAACCTGGCCATTCCAGACACTCACCCATTTGTAATCTTGGGCAAGTTTCTATAACTTTCTGAGCCTCAGATTTTTTTTTCATATGTCAGATGGGCATAATACTTACATTATAAAGTTATTTTGTTAAAAGGATTGAGACTCTGCATGTAAAGTCTCAATAATAAGTAACCAGTAGGCAGTGATCGAAAATTGAGATTGTTTTCTTCTTTAAAAAAGTGTTACAGGAATGTAAGACACCAGGTTAGTGTGTATGGAAAGGCAGAAAGCTGACCCAGGTGTTCTTGGCACATGACCTAGCACAAACCTAAGTCAACTCTCCGAGGGATTCTAAAGTTGGTTTCCTCAAGGAGGTAGGATTATCTCCATCAGTACTAAGACATCCACAGAAGACTGATGTATACTAGCCACTCTCCATTTCAGGAAGTAGAAAATCAGGTGATTGG
Organism: Neotragus moschatus; assembly: GCA_006410615.1. NCBI lineage: Eukaryota > Metazoa > Chordata > Mammalia > Artiodactyla > Bovidae > Neotragus > Neotragus moschatus. Next base: position 876,357 of record SJYA01001837.1, on the reverse strand, counting down.
AATGCTCAAAGTACAGGAAGGATTGGGGCTGTCTTTGCGGCCATGAAGCAGCAGCACTTGCTGCTAAGTCGCTTCAGTCATGTCTGACTCTGTGCGACCCCATAGACAGCCGCCCACCAGGCTCCTCCATCCCTGGGATTCTCCACGCAAGAACACAAGAGTAGGTTGCCATTTCCTTCTCCAATGCATGAAAGTGAAAAGTGAGAGTGAAGTCGCTCAGTCGTGTCCGACTCTTAGTGACCCCATGGACTGCAGCCTATCAGGCTCCTCTGTCCATGGGATTTTCCAGGCAAGAGGCACTTGGAGCTGATGGAGTGCAATTGACTCGTGATCCAGCCACTATGCTCTGAATCTACATTTGCAACAAGGACCTGTTTCCCATAAACGGCTCCCAGTCAATTACTGGACACAATAGGGATACAAACATGGGCCCACCTGGAGCTCCACAAACAGGCAACTTTGGCTTAAGACCCTCCTCACCAAGTGCCCCAGCTGGAGCTTCTTCCCCAGGTTGCCTTTTCTTTCCTTGTTCATTCCCAGGGATCAGACCTACATCACACTTTTGTCTCCTAGTCTCCTCTCTCCCTTTTTTCCTTCATAAGTATTTACCTTAATAAATGTCCTGTGTGTTTAATCCTGTCTAACCTGCTTTTCCAAGGACTGGAGCTCACACAACATTGAAAATAAAAATCATCTAACAGTGTACAGATAGTATAAAGGAGTTTAGGAAAATTTCCACTAGGCGTCATTATAGTAATCATGAAATCCTTTAAAGCAGTGCCCTAAACAACACGTTGCCCCATGGCCCAGCCCTCCCACCTGTCAGAGGAAAACTGAAGCTGCATAGCATCATCTCACGTTGTCATCTGGAGATCTGGCTCCCAGCTCTTCTGTCTTGGCACCAAGCTTTAAAAATTTGCCCCGTTCCCTTTCCCAGTGATTTACTTTCTTGTCTGGTTTATCCTCACCTGGGTGGTTGGAATTGAGTTTACTCTGTATCAGTTCCCTCTCCTCCAGCTTGGCTGCACAACAGAATCACCTGGAGGGTGTGTTTGACGTTCCAGGGCCTGGCCTCGACCCCCAGGGGTTCTGATTCAATTGATCTGTGGTGAGCCTGGGTCTGGTTTCTTTGTTAAAGCTATTGGCTGCTTCTGTTGAGCAATCAGGATTTGAGAACCATTGCTCTGTATGAAGCACAGAATGAGTCCACCCACCCTCATGGATTTAGGTCAGTCTGCAAAGCTTGGCTAGAAAATTGCCAATCAACATTTAAAAATCCCCACTGGCTATCTATTTTACATATGGTAGTGTGTATGTTTGCATATTACTCTCTCTATTTGTCCCACTTTCTCCTTCCGGCTGTGTCCACAAGTGTATTCTCTATGTCTGCGTCTCCGTTGCTACCCTGCAAATAGGTACATCAGTACCATCTTTCTAGAGTCCATATACATGCGTTTATATATGATACTTGTTTTTATCTGACTTATGAGTCAGGGAGCTCAAACTGATGCTCTGTGACAACCTAGAGGGGTGAGATGGGGTGGCAGGTTGAAGGGAGGTTCAAGAGGGAGGGTACACATATATACCTATGGCTTGATTCATGTTGATGTATGGTAGAAACCAACACAATATTGTAAAGCCATTATCCTTCAATTAAAAGTAAGTAAAATTTTTTTTAAGTAAAAAAATAACAAAGCAAGAAACATTTAAAAGTCCCTATCCAGGAACTTCCTGGCTGATCCAGTGGCTAAGACTCCACGCTACCAATGCAGGCAACCCAGGTTCAGTCCCTGGTCAGGGAACTAGATCCCACATGGCACAACTAAGACCTGGTACCTCCAAATAAATAAAATAAAATAAAAATTCAAGTACTTACAGATGTGACGCAAGTGACTGTAGGATGATGTGTTTCTTCATATTCAGATGTGAAGGTGGATAGACTAGCAGATCCCAGGGAAACATTTCAAAGCCATGTCACCAAAATACTGTGAGCACTCTGTAGACATAGCAGGTCCGTGAATGCAGCTTTGCTCCACAGTCTCACAGCTCCATAATATTCATGAGCAACGAAAGATGTCTGAACGTAGCTGGTTGAGTCCTGAGCCCACCTGTTCAAGCAGTGAGGGGAACTCTTGACACTGGGGCTGGGAATGTTGGCGGTGGCTTCTGCCTGCTGCTCATGGGACTGGTTAAAGCCGTGCATCTTCTCCCTACAGAGCAAGGCCAGTTGTGACGGTGGGGGCCCAACTTCTCCTGCAGCCGGTGATCATCAATCTGGAAAACAAAACCTGCCTGATTCCAGAATCAATGGCACCTGTGGCCTGGTGAGTTTCTACAGTGCTTCTTGCCCTCTTGGGTGAACTCAGATCACCTGGGAATCTTGTGAACCTGCACTTTGGGGGCCATAAATCTGGGGCGGGACCTGAGACTATGTTTCTGAGGATGCTCCAAAGTGGTGCTGATGCTGCCACACCCGAGTAGCCAGGAGTTCATCTATTAAAAAAAAAAGTAACTGACACAATGCTAATCTTTCGCTGTTTGACTTATGTGAAGGGTATGTCTCCATCTACAGGCACCACATGAGATGAGAAACGAAATTAACCTGAGAAAATTCCCAGCCAAGCAAATCTTGGAGTTCTTTTAGAATCTTGGCATACTAAAATCAACATTAAACAAACTGAAAATATAATAAAAAAAATATTGATGCTTGTATTTGCATATGCTTATAGACACTTTCCAGACATATGTATTGTCTTTTTTTTTTAATAGTGGGTCAAATTGGGTCAGATTACTTTCTGTGCTGAAGACAGATGTAAGTTTTATAACCTCGTGTACAATGAGATGGAGGGTAAATGTTATAGAGATTTTTGTGTCCTCACTTATATTTTGGGGACCATGATTTCATCATCAGAAGCAGCAGTAAAATTATGGTTCCTTAGCCTGTACTGTAGGAGAACACAGCTTAGACATCTGAGAATTTTCCTTTTGATCTGGCCAGTCACCTGAAAGGACCAAGAAATAGAACTTGAGTGTAACACAGCTCAAGAAACTGCCAGTTTGCTTCTCGGAATGTAGATCCTCCAGGGTCAGAAGTCTGTCCTATTGGGTAATGCTTCAGGGTAGTATTCTCTGATATAGACACAAGCTTGGCCCAGTGTCTCAGCCTATGCAATTGCCCAGCTGACCCCAGAACCACAACTTTTGGGCCCAACTATATGGGATCCTTCTCTCTCCAGATTTTAAAAGACCATGTAGAACTCATTCCTGGCAAATTATCAAACCCACAACCTGGGCATTTTATAACCGATTTAACAGAGGCTATAACATACCCTTCTGCTTTGAAGGCAGACATCCACAGGGGTATCCCATTGGTAACATCTCCATACCATTCAACATACCATCATTGTTCAACATACCAACAATTCAACCATACCATCACCCTGACTCATCCTCTGACATTAGAACAAAATTGGAACACAGCCAAAACCACTGTCTAAACCGATATCAAGAAAAAAAAAAAAAAAAAACTCCTCCTCCTCCCAAGGATCATGACTTTTGGGTCTCTAAAATACCGGTACCACGTAAGACCCTCTTTGCTATAGATTCCAATAGTTCCTCACCCCCTACCGTCTGCATAGCGTAGGGCACAGTAATCATCTCCGACTGCTCCACACTTCTCACACAGTCACTAGTCTGGGGCAACAGACCCACTTTTTAAAGTTCTGGGCAACATCCAGGGCTTCCCGGTGGCACTAGCGGTAAAGACTCCACTGCAATGGAGGAGATGCCAGAGACATCTCAATCCCTTGGGGTGGGGGGAGGGTTTAGTCACAAAGTTGTGTCCAACTCTTATGACCCCATGGGCTGTATAGCCCACCAGGCTTCTCTGTCCTTGGGATTCTCCAGGCAAGAATACTGGAGTGGGTTGCTGTTTCCTCCTCCAGGGGATCTTCCTGACCCAGGAGTTGAACCTGAGTCTCCTGCATTGTAGACAGATTCTTTACTGATTAAGCTACAAGGGAAGCCCCAATCTCTGGGTTGGAGAGTTCAGTCCTCAGGTTGGGAAGATCCTCTTTAGGAGGAAATGGCAACCCACTCCAGAATTCTTGCCTAGAGAATCCCATGGACAGAGGAATCATGTGGTTTATAGTGTACAGGGTCGCAAAGAGTCAGACACAACTGAGCACACACACACACTCTGAAAAATCAACAAATATTTGGAGTGTTTGAGATTTGCCCCCATTTTCTAGAAGGTATGGCATAACTCAGATGATATGGTCAGTTCCTGAGAAAGTCAGAATGCAGAACACATCAGTCTAGACCCTTAGAACAGGGATCCCCAACCTCCAAACTGTGGACCGGTGCCTCCTGTCAAACTAGCGTCAGTATTATACTAGAAGTAAAGTTCACAGTAAATGCAGAGAGCACTTGAATCATCCCAAAACCATCTCCCCCAACCCCTGTTCTGTGGAGAAAACTGTCTTCCGTGAAATCAATCCCTTGTGCCAAATAGGTTGGGGACCACTGTTATAGAATGTATTCCCAGCCAGTTTCAGCATGTTGCTCATGGCCTCTGGACAGGGGTTCATACTGGAATCAGAGCCTTTAAGGGTGGAGGATAAGGGGTGTGGAGGACTATGAATTCCTTTGCTGGGACCTCTCAGTTTGGGGAGGACTGTCTTCCCCTTAACCAGCTTCTGAAAGTAACTGGGAAATGCCCTGGGCACATTTTAAAAGGGTATGAAACCATAAAATATTATAATGAAAGCCCAATCTGAGAAAATATGTGACAAAGCCAGCATCTGTCTGAACCCTGGGTGAAATGAACATGAAAGGAAGAATGAGTGCCCCTTGAGCCTGTGCCCCACGTCCTCTGCACGTTCAGGACTGAATGGACTTCTAGACTGAGTTCTTTAAAGCGTATGTGTAGGGCACACTCTGGTGTAAAATCTTCCTATGAACTAGATTACCTTTTCTAGGGATGGTTTTGATTTTTGAACTTTTTTTAGTTTTGGTGTTTTCAATGGATCATAGGATCGTCTGGTCTTGTGGAAAGAATATTACTTTTCAACAAGAAATTTTTTTCATGAACTCTTGTATTAAATCAAATTACTTAGATAAAATGCAATTTGTTATGTGGGCAAATAACAGTTACTTATTTGATTCTGTTGCATCCATTTTCTGAAAGATGTTTCATTTTCACATGAAAAAAGTTTGAATGGGTGACTCAGAGTGTTAGAAGATGCGAAATTAACAGCGGGTTCAGTCTCAAATGTGTTTCTCGAATACTTCCTAAGATTTATTATAGGAATTTAGTTCAGTATTTCCAAAATGATTGAAAGGTATTTGTTGATTTTCTTTTCTGTAGTTTTTGTCTATATTTGATATAATTTTATATTGTACATATGAAAGCTATTAAGTCAACCTCTACCTGGGAAATAGTTCTCCATTTCCCTCAATGTGAATTTCTGTACCTTTCAAACTGCCATGTAGGTTTATAGTTTCTGCTACTTGCATTTCTAAACTAGAAAACAAAATAAAGCCAGCCTATAAATATTCATATAATTGTTATTGAATGAGAAAAATTTTTATTAATAAAAAATATTTTGCAAATGTAGAAGTTAATAAACTGTCCCCTTTTCAAATTTGCAAAAAACTTTTCAGTTACACCTAACTTTATGTAAAATCTATTATTATTTTATATAATATAATATAAACTTATTTTTACATAAAATTTTACATAAAATCTTTATGTAAAATCTATTATTTTTCTTAATGTAAAATCTATTATCATTGAAAGAGTATTGAATTAGCTCAATTGAAAACTGAAGTGCTTTGTATTTTTAAGTCTCGTTTCACATTTATTTCATTCTTCCTCCTCCATACATGGCTATGAACACCGTTACTTCACAGAATAACCATTCCAACCATTATTGCATCAGGTTAGGACTAGTGTTAGAGGACTTGTGATATACTGTCCTGCTTTCTGACACACCCAACAGTTTAAAATTTTAATTATAATTTAGTAATCATTCACAGCTTTCCCCAACAACTCAAGTGTTTATTCTAATTAGATGAAGACCTGTAAGTGTACTTAATCATCTGTTTCATAAAACATATGGTGGGGACTTCCTGGCAGTCCAGTGGTTAAGACTGTACACATTTCCTCTGCAGGGGATGCAAGTTCGATCCCTGTTCGGGGAACTAAGATCCCACATGCTGCGTGGCCAAAAAGCAATATACACATGAGGTACATGTGTGTGTTTATATAGAAGAGAAACATTTTTCTAAATTCAGAATGAATATTTCAGTGAGGTTTTCTTTTTCCATCAGAACAGAGTGCTGTGAAAGCTATAAATTTGGCAACTCTTTTTTTTTTGGCTTAAAAACATCTGTAAACAAAATATGTAGGTTGGACTGCTGTTATCAATAATTCAGTATGAAAAAGCTAAGACCGTCCACTTAATGATATAAAGGTAAGAGAGAGGGGAGCTAAGTTTACAGTAACAGTGGTGGAGCTTCCCAAGTGGTACTAGTGTAATGTAGGAGACACAGAGACGCAGGTTCAGTCCCTGGGCTGGGAAAATTCCCTGGAGAAGGAAATGGCAACCTGCTCCAGCACTCTTGCCTGGTAACTCCCATGGACAGAGGAACTTCATAGGCTCTGGTCCTTGGGGTCGCAAAAGAGTTGGATGCGGCTGAGCACACACACACGTGCACACACATAATTCGTAAATTAATAGTAACCCTTCAACTAATAACATCATTTCTCAATCAAATTCTTCTCCCAAAGAGGAGATAATGTTCATATTCATAACTTTATTTTGCAAAAAATTTTCTATTTCTTGTGTTAAACAAAATACTGTATGTAAAATTATTCCAGTCTACATACAGATCATTTTATTACAAATACGAATTTATCTTATACAAGCTAATGAGTTTTCTCCGTTTGGTGTAAGGATGAACAGGAAAAAAAAAGCCAATGGACAATTTTAACTTGTAACCAAGTACTTCCAAATAAAGTCAGACACAGAAAAGATTTTCAGCTTTGAAAGCCAGACCTGCTACAAAATTTAAAGAGGTGATTCACTATTCGTCTTTCCTGAGTAATTCCAACTGAAGTAGAAGCGGGCTGGAATTTGTGATCTCTCTGGGGAAGTGGTACAAACACTTGAAATAGCAGCGACGTCTCAGGAAACGTTTGGCTTGATGGTATGTGGCAAATTACTTACCCTGAAGGGAGACATTGACTGAGGTCACGGGAGCTCGATGAACCCCAGATGTGACACGTCTTCATCATATTTGACGCAGGAAGCTGACACATAATTAAAGCACAATGAGGGATTATTTACTCCTTTTGGAGTCTGTAGAAATATTCAGATCATACTATAGTATTTACTAATAAACAATGTTAAGGCTGTCAGTAAATCATACAAGTATTTTCTTGTATTTTCACTTCCTTAGAATTGTGAAAAAGCCTCCTCGTGAATGCTGGCTTTTAGAGCTTGACATTTTTCCGTAGGGAGTTTAGCACAAGCAATACGCAGACAGAGACCACTGGCCAGTCCTCATTCCCTCCATGACCAGATCCAAGTGCAGGCTGTCCTACAAGCCACAGCCGGCCCCTCCCTGGATTGGGTTTAAGGCACATTTGAGGAAAAACTATGACGATCTCTCTTGCATATCTATCTTCTCTCTTTTTTGGCCATGCCAGGCAGCATGCGGGATCTTAGTTCCCCGACCAGGGATTGAACTGAGGCCCCCTGCACTGGGAGTACAGAGCCTTAACCACTGGATCCCCAGGGAAGTCCCCTCCATCCTGTCTTTATTGTCCTTACACACAGTATTATTGTGCCTACTGACCCTGAGACAGCCATTCTCCTCTCCCCATTTTCTTTCTTTTCCCTTCCTCTTCTGGTATCTCTGTCTCAAATTATATCCCAACCCTGGCAAGTAACTGCCGAGTCCCCACCTGCTTGCAAGGAAAGTGGATTCTGGTTTCTTGTACTGTGATGCTCCGTGCCTCTCAGAATTAAGTCCAAATTCTTTTTTTTTTTTTAATTGAAGTGCAGTGGATGTATAATGTTATATAAATTACAAGTATACAGTATAGTGATCCACAATTTTTAAAGGTTATACTCCATTTATAGTTATCATAAAACAGTGGCTATGTCTCCCATGTTGTACAGTATGTCCTTGTAGCTTATTTTTTACCTACAAGTTTACATCTCTTAATCCAGATTCTTTAATGTGATTTTCAAAGTCCTGTTCTCTACTGATCGACCAAGCCTCACTTTCTTCAGCTTCCTGGTCCTGCTCTAATGCACCAAACAGGCCAGATTCCTTCAGATTCCTCAAATTGGGGTCACCTCCAGGCTGTATCACTAAGCTGCCCCCTTACTATTCTGCCCAATTCTTTACTTGCTGGCACATGGAAGATATTTATATGTATTTCTTGAATAAAGATATCAAGTAATCAATTAATGAATCCACTGATTAAATTAGTTGACCTATAGTAATACTTCCAAGTATTACCTTCCTAATAATATCTAATAATACCTAATAATACCTTCCTAGTAATACCTTCTTCATAATATCACCTTTCTTAATTGTATTAGACTTGTGAGGTATATATGTATATATATATATCAATCAATAAATAATAAATATGTGCATATTTATTTGTCTAATTGTGTGTGTACTAAGAGAAGTATAGAGGGAAAATAACATATTTGTTTATCTGGGGTGAGGAAAAGAAAGACTGCTGCTTCAGACTGAAAAGTTTATTAACTAGAAAACTATTAACTATTATTTTCTCTAGCTTTTCGTTAAAAGTGTGTGCATCTGTGGCAGGCCAGAACATTGCAAACACAATAGGTAAGCATATTTTCATTTTCTACTCCTCTACCATATTAAGAAAATTCACTAGTAAGAGGACTTCCCCGATGGCTCAGTGGGTAAAGAATTCACCTGCGATGCAGGAGGTATGGGTTTGATTCCTGGGTCAGGAAGATCCCCTGGAGGAGGAAATTGCAACCCACTCCAGTATTCTTACCTGGAAAATCCCATGAACAAAGGAGCCTGGCAGGCTACAGTCCATGGGGTCGCAAAGAGTTGGATATGACGAGCAACTAAGCACAAGCACTTCACTGCTTCTCAAAGAGCTCTTTATTCACACAAAAATTTCTATTATATATATGGGAACTTCTACTTAAATATTCCTTGAATAATTAGTATTGTCTGTAAAAACAGATACAATTATGGGGAAAGATGACTGTGTAAAACTATCATAAAACAAGTTTTTAAGTTTGGGGAGTATTTTATCAAATCTACACAGCTCATGTATTGTTTTTGATCCCAACTATGGAAAAAATGTTTCCTGAATAAGCAAGTTGAAATAGGAATTCTCTCTGATAAAGCATCGCATTCACTGAATACTTTTCCTTTCTGGATTATATTTGCTTTACATCTTTCTGTTCTTTAGGCCTGACCGCTGAGGTGCAGTTAGACACCCTGAAACAAAAAGGAGCCATTAAACGTACACTCTTCCTTGATAACCATCAGTCACACCTCATCTTCCCTCTCGTGATAAAAGGGCAGAAATCCCTCCAGTGCCAGGATTTCGTTGTTTACCTTCGAGTAAGTGTTCCGGAATCAAACCTTTTTGGCTTCTCACATTCAAATCAAAACTCCAATCATTTTTCTCCATTTAAACCATCACAGTGGTGCTCATGGGCTTCTCTGGTGGCTCAATGGTAAAGAATCTGCCTGCAATGCAGGAGAGCTGAGTTCAATCCCTGGGTAGAGAGGAGCCCCTGGAGGAGGACATGGCAACCCACTCTAGCACTCTTGCCTAGAGAATCCCACAGACAGAGGAACCGGGCAGGCTGCAGTCCAGAGGATCACACGGAGTTGGACACGACTGAAATGTCTAAGCTGCAGCAGCAGCAGCTGTTCTCATAGACCCACACCTATTTTCACTTGATTGGAGGCAACTTGAGGGCCACACACTCCTATGTTGAGCCTGACTTCAGTCAACCTAATAATGTATTGCTGTTACTTCCTAAGCTGCTGCTTCTTTTCTTTTTAATTTTTATTCTTTTCTTTTAATTCTCATTATAGTTGATTTATAATGTTGCATTAATTTCTGCTAAGCTGCTTCTTGCTTTGAATATACTCTTAGTCTTAATACTGACTCAGGTGGTTTTCATTTCTTCCTCCCCCTCCCTAAAACACGAAAGTCAGACACAATTTATTTGAACTTTTATCCTGCATGAGGATGTTTGGCCAGATTTTATCAAGGTGCATCTCTGAGCCAACTCAGGAAAAGGGTGAGGCAAAGGCTTTATTGAAAGTAAGTTATAATTATACTTTTAAAGCAATGTCTTCTTTTTTTAAAGATGTTTTATTTTGTATTGGAGTATAACAAAGTTGTGATGGTCTCAGATGAGCAGCAAAGGGACTCAGGCACACCTATACATGGACCCATTCTCTCCCAAACTCTCCTCCCATCCAGGCTTCCACATAACATTGAGCAGAGCTCCTTGTGCTATACAATAGGTCCTTGTTGGTTATCCATTTTTAAATATAGCAATGTGTGCTGCTAAGTCTCTTCAGTCGTGTCCAACTCTGTGCAACCCCATNGGGGACTTCATAATCATAAAGGATTTGTTAGGGGATTCATTTAATCAGCAAACCTGCATGGTTACATTTTAAGTGATTAATTTTGGGGAACATTGATTAAAAAGACTTTTTAAGCACCTGTATAATTGTATAGGCAGACCAACCCTTGAAATACCAATATTATCTTTTTATACCCAATTGCTAAGTCACTTCAGTCGTGTCCGACTCTGTGCGACCCCATAGACGGCAGCCCACCAGGCTCTCTCGTCTCTGGGATTCTCCAGGCAAGAACACTGGAGTGGGTTGCCATTTCCTTCTCCAATGCATGAAAGTGAAAAGTGAAAGGGAAGTCGCTCAGTCATGTCCAACTCTAGCGACCCCATGGACTGCAGCCTACCAGGCTCCTCCATCCATGGGATTTTCCAGGCAAGAGTACTGGAGTGGGGTGCCATTGCCTTCTCCAAGCAGTGTGTACAGGCAACTGTTAGTTCCTCCTCTAAGTCTGCAGGTCTCTTTCTGTTTTGTAAGTTCATTTGTATCATTTCTTTTTAGATTCCACCTACAAGAGATGTCATACGATGTTTCTCCTCTGACTTAACTTCACTAAGTTTGACGACCTCTAGGTCCATCCATGTTGCTGCAGATGGCATTATTTCATTCTTTTTAATGGCTGAGTAATATTCCATTGTGTAAATGTACCACCTTTATCCACTTCTTTATCCATTCCTCTGTCGATGGACATTTAGATTGTAAGGCAATGTATTTTAACAATAGCTCCTAAGCCTCCATTAAAAAGCCAAAATGTGTATGATACAGTTATTTCATCTTCTTACCAATGGTAAGGTGGTAAAGACTCTTCAGTTGGTCCTCTCTTTGAGAGGACATAATAGTGGAAAACCCACAGAAAGCAGGGTTTACAAATAAAGTAGATGACTAATGAGAACCTACTGTATACAGTAGGATATCCAAAAAGAAGGGGTCTATGTATATGTATGGCTGATTCACTTTGCTGTACAGCAAAAACTAACACAACATTGTAAAACAACTATACTCTAATAAAAGTTAATTTTAAAAAACACATCCTGGAATAAAAAGCCAGCACGACCCTTGTATCTCATTATGACTGATGCTGGCATGCCCACTCCATAGTTTGGGAGCTTCTCTGTGCCCAGACCTTATTTCTGGAGCTACTCCCTCATTCCCAGGAATGTTCTTGTTCTTTGCTAAGGGAACGTCAGATGTGCTGAAGGTGTTTTGAAATTCATACAAATGAGAACTTTAAAGAAATAATGAGAAAGGAAGAGAATCGAGAGGTTCTTCTTCCTCTGAGTACAAGAGAGCTTATAAATTCTGCCGACCTCATCAAAATAAAAATCCCAGTTCATGAAACTCTCAGCGACTTTTACTGTGCACCTATTTTTTACATATAGAGTTTCTGTGGTGGTTCAGTGGCAGAGTCCGCCTACAATGCAGGAGACCCAGGTTCCATCCCTGGGTTGGGAAGATGCCCTGGAGAAGGAAATGGCAACCCACTCCAGTATTCTTGCCTGCCTGGGAAATCCCATGGGCAGAGGAGCTTGGCGGGCTACAGTTGATGGGGTCACAAAGAGTTAGACATGAGCACGAACATAAGCTTTTAACTATGTGATTTGACCCATTCATGTGAGTTGCTGAAGCTCTGGAGAATCTAAAGATTGCCACTGGAAGCATAAACTTCATCAAAGGCACAGCTCTAAATGATTCCATCTCTAAACGTAGATTCCTGAAGCTGGCTCTTCTGTGCTACATCCACCAGCATGTGCCTAAGCTTGCTGGGGTGGTAATTACTTCATCATTCACTTGCATTGAACGAAATCAAATGTTGCCTGCCTTTCACCAGCTAACATCTTGCAGCCATTTTACAGAGCCTTTCTTGAATTTGTGATTATTTTCTTTAGGATGAGACTGAATTCAGAGACAAATTATCTCCAATCAACATTAGTTTGAATTACAGTTTGGATGAATCCGCTTTTCAAGAAGATCTAGAAGTGAAACCAATATTGAACTATTACAGGGACAACATTGTTACCGAACAGGTAGGTCCTGGACCATCTTGGATGGTATAATCTCAGTCAGGCCCTGGGCACTGCTCCCATGACCTTGAGACAAAATCCATCCCATTTTGTTTTCATTCCTGCACACACGCTTGTAACATTTGGGAGATTTTCTGAACACGTTTCTTGAAATACGGCATCCCTGTGTTTTCGGAAGCCCTTCCCCTTGTGCAACCAAGATTTAATTTGTTCAAAATGTGACTGTAATAGAAGCAATACAGCCTGTAATCCTCAAAACACTTCCAGAGTAGCATTCTTTACAGACATTTCAGATTGAATTGCAATCGGGCTCTTAAGTAAACTAACCTATATGGGAAGGTCACTGCCAAACAGAGTTTCTAGCTGGATGGACTCAAGCAGAGTGCAAGGAAAGCTTTGGTTTCACTTGTGGGATCATTCATAAATTTCAAGAAAAGGGATGGGATGTGGGTTTTCTCAGATTCTATCTGATACATGTTTGCAAAACTCAGGCTCACATCCTGGTCGACTGTGGAGAAGATAACATGTGCATTCCTGACTTGAAGCTGTCAGCGAGACCGTAAGTTTAAATAAATAAACTTGTCCATTTTATCTAATGGAATACAGGTGTTTATTTAAAGCTTCCCTGGAGAAAGTATACACTTCCAACTACTACCCCAAATGTGCTGCCTGAAATTCTTGAGCTCAGCTACCCTTTGGGCTAGCCTGTGGTTTGGGTCAGTATCTTTGTCATTGGTGTCAAGTGACACACCCTAAGACATTGCCTGAGCTGTTTCATCTTTCAGCAAAAGTAGGGGGAAATGTTTTTGTTCGAAGTTAACTCATCTCTGGGTGGTTCTGGTTGTATTTATTTGCCTCCATCTTGTGGGCAAAGGATTCAGACAGGCTGGTTCCATCAACACCTTTGCTGAACCTGTTTTTGCAGCTCCCCATGACTCAGAGGCATCTTTAAAATGGTCAAAACAAAAGTAATTTTGATTTACTCGAAAAAAAATGCTAATGTGACTCAATGAAGGAAAGCTGAAGATATCACAAATCAAATAGGAATCATAGGGCAGTGTCCTGGGACTTCCCTGGTGGTCTAGTGGTAAAGAATCCACCTGGCAATGCAGGGAACGTGTTGTTAGTCACTCAGTCATGTCCAACTCTGTGACCCTATGGGCTGTAGCCTGCCAAGCTCCTCTGTCCATGGAATTCTCCAGGAAAGAATACTGGAGTGGGTAGACATTTCCTTCTCCAGGGGATCTTCCCAACCCAGGGATTGAACCTGGGTCTCTTGCATTACAGGCAGAGTCTTAACCATCTGAGCCACCAGGGAAGCCCTCCCTACATTGGCAGGTCAAAACAAAAGCAATTTTGATTTACTGGGAAAAAGATATTAATGTCACTTAATGAAGTAAAGCTGAAGATGTCACAAAATCAAATAGGAATCAAAGGACAGTGTCCTGGAACTTCTCTGGTGGTCCAGTAGTTAAGAATCCACCTTGCAATGCAGAGAACTTGGGTTCGATCTCTGGGGGTAAACAAAGATCCCATATACTGTGGAGCAACTAAACCCGGGCTCCACAATGAGAATGTCCCTGTGTGGCAGTGAAAAATCCTGCTCTCTACCATTCAATCCAATACAGCCAAGTAAATAGTAAATAAATACTTTTTTTTAATGGCCATATGCTGTTAATAGCATTCATTATAGTTTTCAAGATGTTACCTTTGGGGGCAACTGAGGAAAGGGCACAGGGGATCTCAGTGTTACTTCTTATAAGTGCGTGTGAATCAATAATTGTCTTAAAAGAAAAAGTGTTTTTTATGTCACACACATAAAAATATGTTTTTTAATAAGGAAGTAAAATTGTTTCAATTCTGAACAAACCTTTACTATCAAAAATTCTAGCCTTTTCCCCAGTTGATTCATATAACTCATTATTTAAGACTTCTTAAAGTATTTAATTAAAGTCTTATGGCTTCCCTGGTGGCTCAGTGATAAACAATCTGCCTGTCAATGCAGGAGATCTGGGTTAGATCCCTGGGTCAGAAAGAGCCCCTGGAGAAGGAAATGGAAACCCATTTCTGTGCCTGGGAAATCCCACAAACAGAGGAACCACAGTCCACAGGATCACAAAGAGTTGGATATGACTTAGGAACTAAATAGCAAAGAAATAGAAACTACATTTTCACTTAGAAGCATTCAGGGGGCACATAGACGCATTCAAGGGGCATATAACAGATAATGTGATTATTTCTTGCAGTAAAAAATATCTTAATTTATTAAATGTAAATGTTATACTTTCTAATAATGAAAAAGGAATGGCAATTAGAATACAGAAGGTATACTTTCTGAATTCTGGCGTTAATACTATACCCTTTGTAAAGTCTTGTTTAATTTTCACCTTATTTAGCCATGCCCAGGGTATGTATGCAAACTAGCTTGTCACAGATATCAACTTGTCATCAGATAGAATCTTATCTTTTTTTATGTTATGATACCATGAAACATCTCTATATCAATAAGTTTAAATAAAACATTTTTATCCAAGAAATGTACTATTGGAATAGTCTAAAGAATAAATTACAAGCTATTTCATTAAAAAAAAAAAGAATCAAAGGACTTCTCTGTGGCTTGTGATGGAGATACAGCAGTCCAGCACTGGTTCTGACTGCAATGTATTAGGGAAAGAAATAGGTCTAAGGGGTAAAATATCCTATGGCAGAAAAAGCATAGGAAGAAACTTAATTTACCTCTGTCTTGTCGACAAAGGATTCAGACAAGCCGGTTCCATCCACATCTTTACTGAACCCATTTCTGCAGCACCCTGTGACATCTTTAAGACGGTCAAAACAAAAGCAGTTTTGATTTGCTGGAGAAAAAAAAAATGTTAATGGCCCTTGATGAAGTAAAGCTGAAGATGTCACAAAATCAAATAGGAATTAAAGAGCACCCAGCAAAAATGTGCTCCTCCCCACCTCCTCCAACCCAGACCCACCCCAGGAACTATCTCACTGCCAGTGTGGAATCTGTTTGGTAACGGCTCATGGGGACCTTTTCCAAATTTCATAATTTAGTGAGTGTCCAAACCAATATCTTCGATTAAGGGTCAAAAGTAGGCTTTTCCAAATGCTGGTTCTAGTAGAAGTTTGGAGGAAATTTAATTTCTTCAGAATACCCCCCAATCTTCCAGTCGTCGTTTGAGATCTTCTTTTGTCTGCCTCTTTCTTCCCTTAGGTTCCCCTTTGTGTTGCCCACACCTCCTCCTCGTACTTTCTAAATCACCTCTCTCCTTCTCTTCCTGCTGTCTGTCTTCCTCCTATGGGAGGTTTTCATGGATGGGCTGAAGCTCTCTCCTTCTGGCTTGTGAGCCGAATCTTCAAGTGTTCACTTTTTGCTGGCAGACTGTTAAGTATGTGGGTAGCTGAAAATTGATCACAATGGGAAGCTTTATACCACTGGAATTAGCAAATGCTGTAGGTCGTAGTTTTGTTTAATTTTTTTTCCTTGAGAACTGGTTGTTTATTTATTTACCATACAGGTTTTAAAGGTTACTTTCCATTTATAGTTATCACAAACTACAGGCTATATACCCCACATTGTACAATACAATCCTTGAGCCCAACTTAACAGCCAGTAGTGTGTGCCTCCCACTCCCTGACCTCAATATTGCCCCTCCCCCCTCCACCAGTAACCACTAGTTTGGAGAACTGGTGGTTAAACCTTTACCCTGGGGTGTTTTCTTACCCTTCCCATCTAGACAGTTTTAATTCTTCTGATCACCCCCTCATGACAATGAATCTTGTTTTTTTCTCAGTCTTGCGTGTTCCCATCTTCCTCTAAGTCCTTAAATAAAATATCCATGCATCCAGAGATATAGCATACCTAATGATTCTTTTTAAACTGCATTTTTAGAGATAAGCATCAGGTCATCATTGGAGATGAAAACCACCTTATGCTCATAATCAGTGCGAGAAATGAAGGGGAAGGTGCCTACGAAGCCGAGCTCTTTGTGATCATTCCAGAAGAGGCCGATTATGTTGGGATTGAACGCAGCAATAAGGTAATGCCAGAAGGCGATCTGAAGGAGGAAAGAGCTAGGTGTATTTTGAAATCAAATCCATGTTAAGTCGTCTTCGTTGAGAGTTTCTTCATTAGTAAAAGGAAACAAGATGGCACCTCATTTTGTTAAGCACAATAGCAATGGCCCAGGAAAAGTGATGGTCTTAAGTATTCATATCTTTCTTGGCCACAGTGCAAAGATAAAGTGACCAAAGATTGGGAGCTGAAACGAGGAAGACTATCTGAAAGAAGCAGCCCGTCAACGTGATCCATCACCATCACATTGATGACCCCAAGCTGACTCCCACCCACCCCAGCTGTTTTCTGGCCTTGACTTTGAGCTCCTTTATGCTTCAGGCAGGTCCCAGGAGGTCTGGTTTTCATTACTGCTTTCGGAGGAAGGTCCTGCCAATCCCAGCTGGGCACTGAAAAGAGCCTAGACAGGCACTGGAAACGAAATGCATTCATTTTTTTTCTTTCTTCCTGGTCTGCCTTTCCAGGATCATTACCAAGAAAAAGCCAAGTTTTAGTCATTTGCCAATCCTGAAGTGCCTCTGTTTGTTAAACTGACCCTGATGCTCTTTATAGCTTTCCTTTCCTTATCAGAATATGAATCTTCCCATGCAGAATATCTTTGGGTTCTGATAGAAAATCATTATAAATACACCAAAGGATAACAGAGAGAGTCCCTTGGTTTCAGAGATATACAGACTCACATTTAAGGGCAGAGGGCAAGTTTCACACTTGCATAGTCTTGCCTGCAGTTTTCATGGAAGTCTGCACAATGAGTATTATTTAAATTCTTGCTGATGGGTATAGTTTGTTTAACTGAAGTTTATTTAAATTGTGCTGCTTTCCAAAAACTGCATGATCTTGGAAATATGCACATTCTAATGATTATATAATCTAATGAAATATAATTCCTTTCAAGAAGTGCTAACAACTGTTGTGATGTGGGTATTTGAAAGACATTTACAAATGTGAGGAATACAAAATTCTCTATGCACACCTCTAGTCTCATGATTAATGTTTTGGTTAAATTATCTTTTCAGTAAATAAACCCAGAGGAACAATATTCAAGTATATTTGACAGTCCTAAAGTCACCACAAATTTCTGTTGTTTCCAGGGAACATATCATCTAGGAACACTTACAAGAAAATAATACATAAACAAGCAAACAATGAAGCTCAAGTATGTTATTTTAAAAGCTGTTCCAGGGCTCTTCTTATGTTTTTATTTCAATCCCCTTTCTGTCACTCCACCCCTGACTTAGTTACACAAGTCCATTCAAAATATTCTTCTTTTAGCAAAACATCCAGTTTACTATCTACTTTGTTGCATGGAAAACATAGGAAACATTTATCATTTCTATCTTTGGGGCTTTAGACATTACAACAGACATTATCCATAATCTCCAGTGAGTCCTTAACTGTTTTCCTCCATCAGTTTCCCTTGGGCAGAATTTGAATTTGACATGACTAAGCCACATTCTAATTCCTTCTTTGTTTTTAAGCAGTTTGAGGTTTGTATCCCTTTTTCTTTATACTCAGTTCAAGTTTGGGGCTTTTTTAAAGCCATTTTCTCTCAAGAAGAAAAATATGAGGGATTATCTGATGGTTGGTTTTGTTGTTCTTTGATTAAAATCATTTTTTTATTTGAGCATAATTGCTTTCCAATGTTGTGTTAGTTTCTGCTATACAACAAAGTGAATCAGCTATCAATTCAGTTCAGTTCAGTCGCTCAGTTGTGTCCGACTCTATATTTGTATATATATCCCCTTTCTCTTGGACCTCCCTCCCACCACCCCATCCCACCCCTCTGGGTCTTCATAGAATACTGAACTGAGCTCTCTGTGCTATACAGCAGATTTCCAATAGCTACCTATTTTACACATGGTAGAGTATATATATCAATCCTAATTAAAAAGACTAAAAATAGGGATAAAAAACTAAAAAGTTAAAAATGGAGCTACCATATGACCCAGCAATCCCACCACTGGGCATATATCCTGAGATAAACCATAATTACAAAAGATACAGCACCCTAATGTTCATTGCGGCGCTGTTTACAATAGCCAGAACATGGAAGCAACCTAGATGTCCATAACAGAGGGATGGATGGTACACATATACAATGGAAAACAGACATCTTCTCGAAAATGTAGATGCTGATCATCTCCTGCTCTAGAGACCTTAATGGAGTCGGCCTTTATGCTTTTTTTCAGTGACCTTTCTTCTAAATGTTTCCAGAAATAAAAGCCTATGTGCGTTATCTTTTTATTATTGTGGTAAAATATATGTAACATAAAAGTTACCATTTTAACCCTTTCGAAGTGCACAGTTCAGTGACGTGAAGTGTAATGCCATTGCTGTGTCACTACTGACCAGCTCCAGAACATTTTCCTCATCCCAGACAGAAACGCTGTACCCAGGAAACCTGGGCTCCCTCTTACCCCCTTCCCCGGCCTCTGGGACTCAGCATTCCACATTCTGTCTCTATGAACCTGTCTACTCAAGGGACCTCATATACGCTCCATTTTTCTGTCTCCACCCACTTCACGCTCAGTGTGTCCAGAACTGGATTTCATGGGCACATTATTCAGTTCATCACAGGTATGTAGTTGAATATAGCCATCAGAGTTTAACCTACCTCCATATCCCCCCGGCTCCAATAACAAAATGTTTCTAAGTCATCCCAATACTCTGGTCCCTAAACTATGATCTTTTCCTTTAGCAGCTTTGCTGAGGTTCAATGTGTATCCTGTAAAATCTACCCACTGTAATTACATAAGTTCAATGCACACACAATTCAGTTATTTTAGTACATTTATAGAGGAATGCAACTATCACAGCAATACAGATTTAGAACATTTCCATCACCTCAAAAAGTTGCCATGTGCTTTTTGCAGTCCCTCACCACCCCTAAATCCAGCCAAGGCAGCCACCGATTTACTTCCATCTGTGTAAATGTGCGTTTTCTGTACACTTCATATTGATGGGGCCATGCCATAAACAGTCATTTGTGTCTAGCTTTCGCTTAGCACAATGGTTTTAAGGTTCATCTATGTCCTAGTGTGTATTAGTCACCAGTAGTTATTCCTATATATTGCTGAGTAATATTCCATAGTGAGAACAAATCTCGTTTTGTTTATCCACACACGCACACACACATCCAAAAAGAACTAGACTTCATCTTTCCACACTCCTCTCCATAGCCTGTCTCAGGGAACCGCACTAGTCTCCACTCGGTTTCTAAAACTTAAGTCAGCGTACTCCTATCCAACCGTATCCTCTCTCCATCTCACTGCCTTTCTCCAGACGGACTCAGGCTTCTCCTGAGATGACTACAACAGTCTCCTAAGTCATTTCTGCATCTCCCAGCCTCTTCCCTACACAGGAAACTGCCTTTCTAAAATGCAAATCAAAACGTATATGTGGAATCTAGAAAAATGGTACAAATGAAGCTATTTGCAGGGCACGAATAGAGACACAGATGTGGAGACTGGACCTGTGGACACAGGAGGAAAGGAGAGTGTGGGAGAAACTGGGAGAGCGGCACTGATATACACATACTGCCGTGTGTAAGACAGATAGCTGGTGGGAGCTCAACTCGGTACTCTGTGGTGACCCAGAGGGTGGGCTGGAGGGGTAGGGGAGGGAGGTCCATTAGTGAGGGGATATAACCTCCTGCGAAGAGCTGACTCACTGGAAAAGACTCTGATGCTGGGAGGGATTGGGGGCAGGAGGAGAAGGGGACGACAGAGGGTAAGATGGCTGGATGGCATCACTGACTCGATGGACATGAGTCTCAGTGAACTCCAGGAGTTGGTGACGGACAGGGAGGCCTGGCGTGCTGCGATTCATGGAGTCACGAAGAGTCGGACACGACTGAGCGACTGAACTGAACTGATAGGTATACATATAACTGATTCGCACGGTGTACAGGAGAAGCTAACACAACAGTGTAAACCAACTATACTCCAATTAAAAAAAAAAAAAAAACTCTTCCTAACTCCCCATTGCTTGTAGGATAAAGAGCAAATCCCTGAGATGACTTATGAGGCCCTTAATTACACCCCTGCTGATCTCCTCTTGGGCTTCCCAGGTTGCTCAGTGGTAAAGAACCTGCCTGCCAATGCAGAAGACACAGGAGACATGGGTTTGATCCCTGGGTCAGGAAGATCCCCTGGAGGAGGTAAATGCAACCCACTCCGGTATTCTTGCCTGTAAAATCCCATGGAGAGAAGAGCCTGGAGAACTCTAGTCCATGGGGTTGCAAAGAATCAGATATAACTGAGTGGCTGAGCACACATGCACGCTCATCTCCTCAGCTGCATCACAGGTTTTTGTGTCTTTCCTTTACCCACACCCTAATCCTAGAGGGATGGAATTTCTTTTCAGTTTCTGTATTACCCACGAACCCTCCCACCACAGAGGGCTCACATGTCCTGCTCCCTCAGTAACTCCACTCTCTGTCTCCTTTTTTCAGCTTACGTTTTACTACTCACCCTTAAGGCCTCAGTCTAATACTGATGGAGCAATTGCTGTGAGCTGTGCTCTGCTCTGAGCTCTTGCAAGTATTCAACTTACTTAATCCTCCTAGCAGCCTGATAGAGACACAGCAGGGCTATTATAGACAAGAAGAAATGGAAACATGCCCAAAGTCACGCAGCTGTTATGTAGCAGAACCAAGATTGACACCTGAGCTGTCAGGTCAGGCCCGTCCTCTTAACCTCTGAGCTGCCCTGCCTCTGCTACCCCCCAGGCCCCGCCCTCCTCTCCCACCCCTCCACGAACTTAGATGTCACTTCCTCCAGGGTGTCTTCTTTGACTGCTTACTTCTTTTTCTTTTTTAATATCTTTTTATTTTGCATTGGAGTATAGCTGATTAGCAAACAATATTGTGATAGTTTCAGGTGACCATGAAGGGACCCAGCCATACATATACATGTATCTGAAAGTGAAAGTGAAAGTCACTCAGTCATGTCCGACTCTTTGCGACCCCATGGACTATACAGTCCATGGAATTCTCCAGGCCACAATACTGGAGTGGGTAGCCTTTCTCTTCTCCAGGGGATCTTCCCAACCCAGGGATTGAACCCAGGTCTCCCACGTTACAGATGGATTCTTTACCAGCTGAGCCACCAGGGAAGCCCATGTACCTATTTTCCCCCCAACTCCCTTCCCATCCAGGTCACCACATGACATTGAGCAGAGTTCTGCATGCTATACAGCAGGTCCTTGGTGGTTATCCATTTTAAACATAGCAGTGTGTACCTGTCTATCCCAAACCCCCCGACTATCTGTCCCCGCTTCTTCCCTCCGGCAACCATAAACTTGTTCTCCAAGTCTGTGAGTCTCTTTCTGTCTTGTCTGTGCACATGCTCCCCTGTCACTGTGAATTTCTCTATCATGAAACTTAACAAACTGTGGGTCTCCATTGCTTGCTATGATTGCTTGTGATTCTTTATTACAATTCTTTCCGTAATAGGAAATTTAAGGAGGACAAGGTTTTGTTTTGTTGTTGTTGTTTTTTAATCAGTGCCTGGTTAGTGGCAGGTACACGATAAATATTTTCCGTGAATGAATAATGATCTGAGAGCTATAAATGGATGAGAACAAGATAGTCTCAGGAACAGCTGAGGAAAATAGTCTAGAAATATCTAGAAAAGCAATCATTGTTTCTCCCACTCAGAGAGAGGAAATAAAGGTTAAAAAAAGGAAAAGGGTGGGACTCTGGGGAGGAAGAAAGATCTTTGATTGATGTGAAAAGGCTATTTCTAGAAAGTTGGGGAAAATGTACATATGACTTTCAACCTTCAGATAAGATAAAAATATTTACTATAGAAACCAAATCCTTGAATTATGTTCAAGAGACACATGGATATTTTGGAAAGCTTTTGCTGGTGTTTTTTTTTGTTTGTTTGTTCCCTCCTGTTTTCAGGATTGAGTTAGTAATTCCAACAAAAAAAAATCTCTTACAATTAGGGTTAGTTTTGGATCCTTCAGAACTTGAATAGATGCCAAAGCTAAACTTGAGAAGCAAAACTTTGAAAAAATATGTTTCTTACTTCCTTAGAATAGGAACACGTCGCTCAAGTTTTTTGGAAAGAGCAGATATTAAATGCTTCCTCTGGATATCAGAAATTTTGCTTCTTTCTCATGAATTGGACCAGACCTTTCAGTGGCTGGTGGCAGGAAAAGGGTTTTATACTTAAGTGTATGCTTCTCCATGGGGCTTTCCTGACACACAGCAGTAAAGAATCCATCTGCCAATGTAGGAGACAAGTTCGATCCCTGGTTGGGAAGACTCCCTGAAAAAGTAAATGACAGCCCACTCCATTATGCTTGTCTGTAGAATCCCATGGACAGAGGATCCTGGCAGGCTATAGTCCATAGGGTCACAGAGTCGGACGCTTAGCAACTGAACAACAACAACATGTGTTTGTCTATTTTATTTCAGGCTCCTCGTAGGAGAGATTATGAGCTACTTATGCTCTGTATTTCCAGACACCATCTACTGCTTTGCGCTGGACATTGTTCTAGCCTCTGGGAATAGAACAGATACAAAAACCCCTGCCCTCTTAAACTTATTTTCTTAAAGTATGTGATTTACCCAAAGAAATCTTGACTTAGATGTCTGAGATTTGTTTGCCTTTTCTTTGTTTTGATTCTTGGTTTTTCTCAATGAAGTGGGAAGAATGGAAAGGGGATGGTTTCTGAAACTTCTGCTTGAAAATTCACACGACTTTCTTAAATGAAATTTCAGTAGGGCCCACAGGTGGATCAGTGTTCCTCATATTTGGATCCCTTTTCCACGGGTCCTCTCATGCGGTCCTTCATCAAAGTCCTCATTTTGCAAGCTTATCTTTGGCAATGAGGCTGACAGGTAATATATCAGTGGCACTTAACAAGTTAGAGTGAAATAATGGATGAACATGTCTAGCTGCTCAAAGCAAGAGCAGGGCCATAGAGACATTAGGTTTTGAAAGATGGAAAGCAGCTCTGGGTATAGATCCAGCTGTGGACTTCCAGACAAATGGGAGTAGCCTGAAGACACAAGAAGAGCCGTGAGCAGAGGATAGGAGTCCAGTGATAAACCTCCTTTACTTTTCCCTCCATTGAGTGTAACCTTCAGACCTTCTCCAGCACATAATTCTAAGCATCTCTTTGAACTTGACTTTATATATATTCTAATCTGAATAGGATGTGGGGCACAAAGGAAGATGAAAAGCAGGGGGTAAACATAAATGTGCTCTCTTGTCATCTTAAGTATTTGTAAGATTGAACTAAGATTGGGTGTGTGATCTCAACACGGAACCAATGTAGGGAGAAGTGTGTGTTCAAAGCAACTCTCTTGCAGATGGTCATTGGGTCATATGATAACCTATATATCTTGCTGTCATTCGTTTTTGCAAAAGTCGGCTTAGTCATGTTTAACTATCTGTGATATTCATGCCCTGCATTAAATAGTAGTGCAAGTCATTTCAAAAGTGTGCATATAAATATTCTGCACGGCGTTTTCTTCCTCAATGAAACACAAAAGATGTGTTTACCCATCCAGCACATTACCTCTTAAAATTAAACTTTGGTCTTTTCTCACACACTTCTCTTCCAAGGTGATGGTCACACGTGAATCTCTGGGCTCAGGCATTCACACAGGTGTTTGAAATCAAGAGAAGCTTGCCGGCTGCCCCATTAATTTTGTGACAGGATGTCGTTTATTCTGCCCCCTGACTCCACACTGATGTTCTTCCTTGTTGCAGGCATTGCGCCCACTGAGTTGTGAGTACAAGATGGACAATGTCACCCGAATGGTGGTGTGTGACCTTGGGAACCCTATGGTGGCTGGAACAAATGTAAGAAAAAACCAGATGCCCTTAACTGATTTCTGACTAATTGAATTGTAAAGAGAACTAGTGGAAAGCCACCCCTCCTCCCCCACCACCAATTAGCACTCAGCAGCTTAGCACCTGGCAACTAAAACCAATTTGTCAGGAAATTCCCAGGGTGGTGAGATTTTGCATCATAACTCGTGCCAACTGGATAAACTGAGCTTAAATACACAAAATGATGAATGCTTTCACATGCCTTCTCTTTTGACGTCACTCTCACATAGCTTCAGTCTCAACAAATTTCTAAAGGCTATTTTTTTTATTGCAGATTTTTTTTAATATTCTTTCTTTGAATTTCACTACAGTTTTTTTTCCTTTGAGTCCAAGAACTATGATTCAAAGGGTTTAAGAAATAATAGAATAAAGAATTTTAGCAATGATGATTAAACTTTTATTTTAGATATACTTCCCCTGTGAATATATTCACAGTATTTTCACATTAAAATATGACTATAATCCAGGCTTTAAAGCGACTTCACCAGGTCCATATTTTCCATGCACCTTACTTGATGAAGAATAATGCAGGGAATTGTAGCAAAAATAAAGAAAGGGTTAACCATGATCTGTAATAGGCTTATTAAAAAACGAGTCCTTTTTTTCCCCTTCGTTTCTAGATTTAGGAACTTCCCATTCAGGATTACTTGTGGGCAATAAATTCATTTTATGCCATTGCAGTATAAGTATATACAGAGTAACTTCTTGTAATAAATATCATAGCGAAAGTCATTATTTTATGGAGTCATAAATCAAGGGGGTAAAAACTGAAATCTACAAATGCTACATAATTAAGTGTTACAAGTTAAACGTATGTATTTCTCTGTTTTAAAATAGATGTTTATGATTCATTGATAATGAAATGACTTGTTTGGAAAAAATTCTTCCTGGAAATGTCTAAGTGTGTAGGTTTGTATTAAAACAGCTTCCCAAAGTGTCTTCCAGAGAGTGTTATTCCTTTGAGACGAGCCTTTTAAAGGGAGTCCTGTAGTCACGGCTAAGAATCATATCCTCTCTGGGACCTTTTGCTGCTGATGCTGCTAAGTCACTTCAGTCATGTCCGACTCTGTGCGACCCCATAGACGGCAGCCCACCAGGCTCCCCCGTCCCTGGGATTCTCCAGGCAAGAACACTGGAGTGGGTTGCCATTTCCTTCTCCAATGCATTAAAGTGAAAAATGAAAGTGAAGTCATTCAGTCATGTCTGACTCTTTGTGACCCCATGGACTGCAGCCTACCAGGCTCCTCCACCCATGGGATTTTCCAGGCAAGAGTACTAGAGTGGGTTGCCATTGCCTTCCCTGCTGGGACCTTCAGGTGCCTGCATTTTAAAGTGCTGAGAAGTTCTGCAGTCAGGAAACCTTCTAGCCCAGTGTTTCTCACATTTATTTGAGTGTTTGAAACTTTCTATCAAGTAATACTTATTCCCAGTTTATACTTTAGGATACTGTGATAGAATAATATGTTTACTTTCTCACATTCTAAATTGATTATCCTGCCATTGATCTTGGGTATTTAAAAGATATGCCAAGCTGTAGTCTAATAAATTCACTTCTTGAGTCAAAAAAAGTAAATATTTAAATGAAAGATAAACATTTATAATAGATTTTTATTAACTAACATGTATTGATTGCCCTCTGTTATAAACCCTTTACTGGGTGGTTTGTACATGTGTTATCTCATTTAATTTTTACAACAACCAGCGATCCTATGAGTCAGGTGTTTCTCCCATATTACAGATGAGGAAATGGAGACTTAGAGAAATCAAATGAATTACCCAAAGTAGCACGTAATGAAGCACAGAACCCGGACTCGAACCAGGTCTCAACAGAAAGCCTGCATTCTAGTGGGTCTACAAAAATTGGATAAAAATTAATGAATAACAGATGAGATATTTCAAGCAAGCCATGAAAGATAGAATGGGATGTCTAAGCTGAGATAGTGGAACAGTTTTCATTAGAATCCTTTTATCTAGAAGCTTATAAATCTTTTGGCTAGTTTTCAAGAAAAATCTAACCACCCAATTTGATAGGAAAAGGTCTACATAAGGTCAGAGAGAAATGAATTGACATGATATTAATGGTATTAGCTTCTATAGGTGACTGAGCACTCACTCCTTTTTTAGTATTAAAAGTGTTAAATCCAGACCAGAGATCATATAAGTTCATCAATAACTAAGGATAGTCTTGGAACAAAAACTGGACACCAGTGCTGTTCAAAGTGAAGGGTAAAAATAGCAGTGTGGTCTTAGCCACAAATGTGTTTTTGTGAAAAGACGTCAATCCATTTTACCAGCAAATAATCTTTAGAGGTCAAGGAAGTAAATTGTTTGTATTCGTTTATCTCTGAGGTCTATAGTAGGGGAAACTTAATAGCTTTCTTATCTCACCCTTGAATGCCCTTAAACACATCAAATTTTATTGCGTTCTCTTTTGTTATAAAACACTTTGATTTATTTACTTCTTCATCTTGTACTTCTAAAAGAATACTCTCAATGGGTTTTAATAAAATTCCAAATGTAAAAGCAGTCCTAAATATTAAAAAGTGTCACAAACTGCTAGGATTAATTATTCCAGTCCCAGGATTTTTTTAGAAAATAGTTTTCAAGTGACTTTTTAACAGAACATTCAAGGTTGTATTTAGAAGTTTCACCTCAAATGGCAACCCACTCCAGTATTCTTGCCTGGAGAATCCCATGGACAGAGGAGCTTGGTAGGCTACAGTCCACGGGGTCACAAAGAGTCGGGCACGACTGAGCGACTTCACTTTTGATTTTCATATATTAGCTTTAATAATATAAAAATATTTATATACCAATAAGATTTGTAAAAATTCTCAAAGCTTCTCAAGTAGAATTTTAAAAAAAATAGTAGCTCAACAAAGACTCTTTAGAATCAATGCCCAGAGATAACGACTTTTGGTTCCAGTTAAGATAATATGTGTCTCTTATCAGTATGAAATTGTCACATTTTCATCATATCTTCATCTTGTGTTGTATATATAATAAAAGACCAACATCAAACAGGCCTCACCACAATATAGAAAGCACCCACCACTGGAAGTGTGCAAACAGAAGCACACTTTTTCACCATTCTGTCAACTATTTTTAATTACCTTCTATATGCCTGGTATTAAACTAGAGTCTGATAATATCAAGAAAAAATGTATAATCCCCACTTGATAAGAAACTCAAAGTTTGAGGACTTCCCTGGTGGACCAGTGGCTAAGATTCCACGCTCCCAATGCAAGGGACCCGGATTTGATCCCTGGTCAGGGAGCTAGATTCTATATGCCACAGCTAAGAGTCCGCATGCCTCAACAAATGATCCCTCATGCCACAGTGAAGCAGTGCAACCAAATAAATAATTTTCAAAAAGAAACTTAAAATTTTTCAATACCATAGGTTGAGTCATGGGAAAGTACCAAAGAAGGAGACAAAGAATAAAGAGAATGTTTCTGCCTGACTTGGCCTGGAAGATTGGAGGATGTGCTGCAGGGCGATCTCGTGTCCTGAACTTTGAAGCATTAGTAGGAGTTCTCCAAGTAGGAAGCGCAGGCAAAGACTTTATCAGTTTCTAAAGAAGAGTGAAGAATATGTGCAAAGTCCTAGAGGTGTGATAGAAAATTGCACATCTGGAATTTTAAAGGAATTCTTCCCAGTTGGGGCATAAGGATCCATAGGTTTAATAATTAGGCACACCTGGGTTTAAGTCCCAGTTTCTTCAGTGACAAGCAGTGATCCCTTGGGCAAGTCAAATTGAAGTGGGTGAAAACCTACTGTAGGAGTATTTGGAGCAATCAATGATGTGATGTAAAGCCACCAGGGCGGTTAGAGCTTCCCTGATGGCTTAGAGGGTAAAGAATCTGCCTGCAAGGCAGCAGACCCAGGTATGATCCCTGGATCAGGAATATCCCCTGGAGAAGGGAATGGCAACCCACTCCAGTATTTTTACCTTCAGAATCCCATGGACAGAGGAGCCTGGCAGGCTATGGTCCGTGGGTTGCAAAGAGTTGGACATGACTGAGTGACTAACATACCAGGGCATACCTGACTTGCAGCTCATTCAGTACAGGCTGATGAAATCATGATCATTTGTGATAAAAATGATGACTTATTAGCTCATATTATTACTGGTTCATGACAACATGAGTTTTTATTGCTGGTTTGATTCTCACACTATAGTGGCTGTGAGTTTCAGGTTCTTGACTTGGCTTATAGTGATTTCAGTTCCAACTCTAGAGTTCATTTGCTCTACACCTGGAACAAGACACTTAATCTCCTGAATCCTCGGATGGCTATGGACAGTAAAATGTCAACAGTCAAGGTACCTATTTTGTAGTGTGGTTGCTGTGACTTTGTGAGACTTTGCACGTAAGGCTTACAGACTTAGACTTTGCACTTAGAAGTGCATGGGAGAGTAAGTAATATATGTCTTAGCTTTTAGTTTTTACTTCCTTTTTATATTATCATTGGATTCATTTTTCTTCAGGTTTTTAAAAATCTGTTTTCAAACTATAAAAATAATGACAGTTTTAAAACTTTGGAAAAGAAAGGTGGAAAATATAATCCATACACTTACAGCTTTAACTGTAACATATTATCCTGGTTATTTTCTAACAAGACATCCTCACTCCCATACATTAATTTTTCCACTGGCAGCCTTTTAAAATTGTAGCTGAAACACATGGTACATACAGGCTTGTAACTTTTTTTCTTTATTGATTATCATTACATAAGAAGCATTTTCTACATTGCATAGGCTTCACAGTTAATATATTCAATGATGACATGAATTTCCATCAAACGGAATCACCACAGTATTCTAAATCAATCTCCTCTCATATATTTAGGTTGTTTTAATTTAGCACGTAAAGAAGGTGGCAGTAAAAGAGAGATAAGAGGCTAAATGAAAAAAGGACAATGTATAGGCACTTCCATGCCCTGGAGGGACTTCCCTGGTAGCTCAGCTGGTAAAGAGTCCACCTGCAATGCAGGAGATCCCAGTTCAGTTCCTGAGTGGGGAAGATCCCCTGGAGAAGGGATAGGCTACCTGCTCCAGTATTCTTGGACTTCCCTGGTGGCTCAGATGGTAAAGAATCCGCCTGCAGTGTGGGAGACCTTGGTTCGATCCCTGGGTTGGGAAGATCCCCTGGAGGAGGGCATGGCAACCTGCTCCAGTATTCTTGCCTGGAGAATTCCATAGACAGAAGAACCTGGCAGACTACAGTCCATGGGGTCACAGTGAGTCAGACATGACAGAGCGACTAAGCCCAGCACAGCACTGCATGGCCTGGCCCTGACATATCAGCTACCCCAGGGTAGAAGCATCAGCAGTCTAGAATGGGGATTCGCAGGGATGACATAAAAAGATTTCTAAGCTGTAAATAAGGTTCCTTTCATGCAATAAACTTAACGTCTTGGGGTTTTTTTTAGTCTTCTCTGGGCCTCCGATTTACAGTTCCACGTCTCGAGAAAACAAACATGAGCATCAACTTCGATCTTCAAATCAGAAGGTGAGATCTTTATAGGCATAAATTATTGTCAATGTTCAGGATTAATGAGATCCATGGTGAAATGAATGCTCCTTCACCTTAACAGGTCTTCTAAAATTAGAACCCAGATGTTCACAGGCCATTTTCCTTTGTTTCTATTATCCCAGTTCTTTCTTTCCTTTTTATTTTTTTTTTCTTGCTTTTGAAGAAGAGATCCATTCTGCAGGCTGTGGAGTGAGAGTAAAATCACTTCTTTGTATCTACATAGATGTATATTTTTCGAAAGGTTCAGGTGGTTCTAAATATTCTCATTTGGGACACCTCCTGTTCATATGTCTAAGTTTTCAGGAGGGAAAAAAAGGAAAAGGTAAAGAACTACATAAGGAAGGACCATCATCACTCCAGACAATAATATGTTTCTCAGCATCATTGTCTGTGACACTGATCCTAGAGTAGCATGAAGCTTTGTATCACTCCGAAAAAGATTCCTAACTTATAAAAGTTGCAGCATTTAAAACCTGGTACAAAGATGCAAAGCAAATTCCTGACGTTTGCTTCTCACTTTTGATTGCAGTTTCGAATAATAGAATGGATGTAACTAGTAGTTCAATCAAGGAACAAAGAACACTGAATAATACTGCTAATGCTTTCCCCCAAACCGTCCTATAGATAACCATCCAAATAATGAATTTAGGGACTTCCCTGGTGGTCCAGTGGCTAAAGTTCAGGGGGGCCCAGGTTCAGTCCCTGGTCAGGGAACTAGATCCCACATGATGTAACTAAGATTGAAGGTTCTGAGTGCTGCAACGAAAACCCATTGCAGCCAAATAAATAAATATATTTTTAAATGGTGAATTCAGTGAGGAAGTGCTGAATTTGATGGAAAATAGAAATGGTCACATTTTAAACATCCCTCTTCATCTAAAAGAACAGTCCATGGTTATATTCCATCCTTATATGCTGTAGAAACTCATGATTATTTAAAATTATTCTGAAAATGCAGAAATAACTAGAGAGGCAAGAGCTTTACTAAAAGCCATCAAATTCCAAAAACATATGTTATAGAAATAAAAGTATTTGAGAATACTTTTAATATTTAAATACGCTAGTATGTGAGTGATGAGCATTTATCTGCATGCTTTGCTGGTGGACTCCAACAACATAAATAAGTGTTTAATGGATGGTTTGTATTCAGCTTAAACCAAAAATAAATTAAACCAAGTGCTATGAAGTCTGAACTCAACTTTTTGACCATATTGACCACAGGTACCCACATTTAATACCTCTTTACACAAATAGAACCCCAAAGAGAAGAAGGCTGTGTAAATTAATAAACTTTAAATATATTTTGTGTCACCAAATGTTTGCATTAACTGGTCTCTCCATGCCCTGGTTCTGTGTGACATGTAAACATCTTCCTCCCTGTTTAGAGCAGGTCTCAGTTTGTGATTCCCACAGGCGAACAGATCTTTATGACCATCCTTGAAGCTGATCCTGGTAATGGTGAAATGAACACTGTATTGTTTTGCCGACAGAATGCATAGAGGGAATGTTAGAAAATAGAAATAGGAAACAATAAGGAAGAAGAAAATAGCATCAGAGTAACAAGTGAAGGACATGTTTATCCTTGGTTCCTGACATGGGCTATAGTCATGGAGAGGAAATCCATCATTCCTTGAGGAAAACTAGCACCGAAGGTATAAATAGTTGAACATCCAGGCCAATGATGAATTGCTTGTTTGAATGGAGCAGTGATGTTAGTGAGGGAGGGTTCGTTCCTTCCAGGAAAGAGGTGAAAGATGCCTCTAAGTTATATATCCGGCTTGGCGTCTTTCTTACCAGGAGATTTGCTGACCCTGCTGGTTGCTGACGCCACCACTGGTGCCAGCAGGCATGTATGTGGAGGATGATTTAAATCAGACATCCAGTCCATCCTTCCAGTTCCAGCCTCTGATTCCACCACTGCTAT
Source organism: Neotragus moschatus (assembly GCA_006410615.1). Lineage (NCBI taxonomy): Eukaryota > Metazoa > Chordata > Mammalia > Artiodactyla > Bovidae > Neotragus > Neotragus moschatus. Next base: position 844,267 of record SJYA01001837.1, on the reverse strand, counting down.
TGCAGCTTTTCGAAACAGCCTCTGTAAGCCCCATATTAGACTCCTGTCCGAAGACAATTTAATACTTGACATCTATTTATATTTTTAGGATGCTGCCATGAACATTGTTTTCATTAAACTACTTGGAAACAAAATGCAATAGAATTATAGGATAACTTAAGTGAAACTTTTTTTTTTTTTTTTCGTAATTCTAATTTCTACTGTTATAAAGCAGCAGTGGCCTAGAAACAAGATCTGGGTTAAAATGTGGAACAATCAGATTTAAGCTTCCAAACAGCAGCATTCCCTGTAATGCAGTTGAAACTGCAAAGTCTGTAACAAGTGGAATTACTTAATGACTAAGTGGTAAGTCAGAATCCTGCCTTTAAAAAAAAAAACCTTTTTAGGTGGCTGATCCTCCCCAGATGTGATAATAATAAAGTGGCCTGGAAATTGGGGTTCAAACTTTGGTGAACAAGTCCTTCTAGCCTTGTCACAAGCTTAGCAGTGATACCCATTTGCAGGAAATGAGCCTGACATTTGCCTGTTTATATCTTTTATGTGTGTTTGCTGTTTCAGTTGCCTTATCAGTGTATACAATTGAACAGGACTTTTCAAAAGCGTTGTGGGAACAATCCTGTCTCCTCCTGCTTTGAAAGCAGACTGTCATATCTTTTCCTGCTCCCACATTTGGAAAGCTTCAAAAGCTAGTCAGGACATGCCCCATTACCATCGTCAGTATGAGAGCTTGTTCATTGCATCTGTGTGAGATTTGATGATGAAAAAAGGAGAAGCTTTCTCTTCTTAATGAGACCTGAATATAAACATGACCTGTTAGCAATGGTGTCACATCCTGGTTTGCTGTTTGCTAAGAGCTGCATGAGCTTTGGGGGTATTAGGGTGACTTCAATGACAGCCCAGGAAGACAATGAACACAAAAGGAAGCTGCATCAAAAGCCCACCTACTGGTCCAGCCTTTTAAGAGACCACATAGTTTCTTTACAGCAATGGTGGTTTAATACATGCATTTTTTTTTTTAGTTAAATTTTGTATCTGTTTATATTTGCTTGAGAGAAAGAAACAGAAAACTTAAAAATAATTTTGCCACTGTTCAAAGAACTATTATTAAACATGGATCTTCTATCTTGAGTGTCTTGATGTACTTGGTGAACATCTGTTTTGTCTCCTAACTGCTCAGCTTCCTTGGATCTTGCTTCTTCACACCATTGGCCATACTTCTAATTCACTCCTCACCTCTCATCTTAGGTAGCCAGTGAGTGTGCAGTAAAGTTCACTTACTTTAATGTTACACAAAAAATAAACCATAAGGAAGATAAATTTGCTGCCAAAACAATGTATGGATGATGCATTCCAGAGCCAAATAGAAATGCTTTTCCCATTATGTGCTGCTCTTGGCTTATTCATGCCAGGTCTCCTTTCATTAGCATGGAAAACCAGGAGTTGACTCTGTTGTCCTTTAATATTTGATAGGCAATGAACTTGGTATACAAAGAAGTTAAGGAATGTGTTCCTCGTAGAAGCTGGACAATGAGCTCAGCTCACTGCCTTTTGGGCTTAGTAGTTGACAGGAAGAAGTGTTGGCTTCTCTAGAAATCCGTTATGTTTTTGGATAAGGTGTCTCATCTTCAAAAGTTATGACTTACTAAAGTTACTCAGTTCAGTTCAGTTCAGTCGCTCAGTCGTGTCCGACTCTCTGTGACCCCATGAATCGCAGCACGCCAGGCCTCCCTGTCCATCGCCATCTCCAGGAGTTCACTCAAACTCACGTCTGTCGAGTCATCCAGCCATCTCATCCTCTGTTGTCCCCTTCTCCTCCTGTCCCCAATCCCTCCCAGCCTCAGAGTCTTTTCCAATGAGTCAACTCTTTGCATGAGGTGGCTAAAGTATTGGAGTTTCAGCTTTAGCATCATTCTTTCCAAAGAAATCCCAGGGCTGATCTCCTTTAGAATGGACTGGTTGGATCTCCTTGCATTCCAAGGGACTCTCAAGAGTCTTCTCCAACACCACAGTTCAAAAGCATCAATTCTTTGGCATTCAGCCTTCTTCACAGTCCAAATCTCACATCCATACATGACCACAGGAAAAACCATAGCCTTGACTAGACTAAATCTAAAAAATTTAGATAAATCTAAAGTTATTACTTTTGATCATAAAGGATCTTAGTGTTTCCATTTACAAATGGTTATGATTTTGTAGAATGGATATGCCTTTGTTTTCTGAATGATCATATTGGTAAAACATGGTGCTCCTTCGATATATGAAAGGTTTTTTATGATCATGTAGTTAACACATCTGAGAAAATATATTTAAATCATTTCTCACTGTGTTTTAGTTCCAACAAGGACAACCCAGACAGCAATTTTGTGAGCCTGCAAATCAACATCACTGCTGTAGCTCAAGTAGAAATAAGAGGGTAAGTACTAAACAAGATATTATAGTAATTATGTTTTAATAATGGCTTTCTGTATATGCTGCTACTAAGTCACTTCAGTCGTGTCCGACTCTGTGCGACCCCATAGACGGAAGCCCACCAGGCTCCCCTGTCCCTGGGATTCTCCAGGCAAGAGTTATGATAAAACACTAGTAGAAACAATATTGAATTTTCCTATTGTATTAGAGATGACAATTCCCTTTGGTTATAAAGTTTCATTCTTTTCAACCCATCATTAGCTTTCCATTGGAAAGTGGAGTCATCCCTGAGATCACTTTACCCCCATACCCCACAAACTGATAGTTCAGTATTCAAACTATAAAAGATAGTGATAAGAAGCCAAATAAAACAGGCAATGTGATTGCCTGAAAGTCTCACTTCTCCAGTAGTTATTTTGGCATAATGAAAATTCAGCCTCACCATACCACATCTTGAGTTTAAGAAACGGCTAAGTCTTAGATGTGAGGGTTGTTGGGCTCCACACTTTGTGTCTTTTTCCTCCTGCCCCGCTCTTTGAAGAAGTTGCCAATAAGCAATCAGTTGAGAGACAGGAAGAAAGTGGTCAAGCAAAAGGCTTGGAATAAAGACCATCTGGGAAATCTGTGCCTGGGGGGAAAAGAAATTGGAAATGGACTACATGTAGTTCTTATCTTGTACCAAGTGTGGACTTGATGGATTTTATTCTAATTCTTGTTTTATCAGAACCATCAAGGACTTAGCTACAAATGTCAACTGGTATTTTAGACTGAACTGTCCCCGGGGCTCCAGAAATCTCAGTTCCCCTTCCTTTTTCATAGGTCCTGAGACCTAGGAGTTCACACTCCTCCATAATGCCAACTGTAGATTTCTGCACTCAAAGGCACTGTCATTGTGCCTTCTTTTCCTGCTGCCCCAGGTGCTCAATGGCAGCAGGGTAGGGGTGGGAGTTCTTGTATGCCATCCTGGCATCACTGAGGTTCTGCCTAGTGGGTTAGGGAATGATAAAAATGCCTTCATTTGTGGATCCTTTTACATGCTGCCCTAGCACGTTAGCATCTCTTAATATATACTAGTACTCTCACTGTGCAAGTGAGGAAATTTTGGTATAAGGAGTTGAAGGTTACACAGCCAGGAAGTGAGCAGCTGGAGTGTAAATACAGGCAGCTTATGTCCAGCTACATGTTTTTAACATAATGGTGATCTGCAGCCTATGAGAGAGAAGTTTTTGAACCTTGTCTGCACAAATTTTGTGTGTGCTTCTGTGATTTCTTTTCATGCAAGTGAATGTTTTTGACATTTGCTCACTTTAATGTATGTGCCTCTAGTTCTTTCATTTTAGTTGTTGAAGAATATAGCATTATAAAGCTATTATAAAGTTATAATTTATTTATCTATCCTACTTTGGGGGTTGTATTTTTGCCTTTTTACAAATGTTTTTAATTTTTTTGTGGAAAAAATCACATCATATAAAACATACTATTTTAACCATATTTAACTGTACAGCTCAGGGACACTAAGTACATTCACATTGTTGTACAACTCTCACCATCATCCATCTCCTAAAATTTTCTTTCCTAAGCTGAAACTCTGTCCCCATTAAACAGTAAATCCCCATTCCTCATCCCCATACCTCATCCCTCCCAATCCTGGACCCTGGCATCCGTCAGTGCACCCTGCAACTCTATGAATTTGACTACTCCAGGTACCTTGTGTAAGTGGAATCAAAAAGTATTTGTCTGTACCTACTGTATGTTGGAATGCATTTTAAGGTTAACTTAAAATATTCCTTGCAAACAGCTTGAACCTTCTTTTTCCCCCCCATGCTGTATAGTAGGTTTTCATTAGTTATCTACTATTATATGTATCTTCAAGGACACTCATGGCACAATGTCAGAAAGGTATATGCTTACAAGTGGAATTTAAGGATCAGAGAGTATATACTATTTAACTTTACTAAGAATACCAAATTGTTTTCCAAAGTAGTTCTACCAGATTACAGCCCTGAAAGAAGTGGATCGACATTTCCATTGTTCCTCATTAACTAGCTTTCAGTGACCTAGTTTTACGTTTTGAACGAATCTGATGGATAGGAAATAATATTCAATTGAAGGTTTAATTGGCTATTCCTTGATTTCTAAATGAGATTAAGCAGCTTTTTTATGTTTGCTTGCTTTTTAATGTTTGTTAACTTTTTTTCTTCCTATCAGGCGATTTCTGTTCATTCTTTTACACCTATCTCTATTAAGAGACTTGACTTTTTATTAGCTCATAGGTGTTCTTTCATATTCTAGAGATGAGACACTTTATTAGTTACACATACTGCAAATGTCTTTTTACACTCTATGGGGTCTGTGATATTTTTTAAGTCAAGTTTATTGAAATATACATTATATAAAGTAAAACTCACCCTTTTTTAGGTATCTAGTTTGAAGAGTTATGGCACCACAAGAGCATTCACTATAAAAACAGTACTAAAACCCCAAATAGTTTCTTCATGTACTTTTTAGGCAATCCTTCCCCCACTCCCAGACTCTGACAACCTTGATCTGTTTTCTGTGACTCTGTTTCTAGAAAGTCATATAAATATACTCATATAGAATGTAACCTTTTGAGACTGACTTCTTTCACTTAGCATAATACATTTGAAAAAAAATTCCAGGTTCTTACATGTATCAATATTTTGGGTTTTGTTGTGTTTTTTTAAAAGAAAAACAATGTTTTGCAGTTCTTTTTCTGAGAGGTGTTCCACTATCTGGACTTCCCATACATTGTTCATCCATTCACCAGTTGGTAAACATTTGGGTTGTTTCCTGTTTGGGGCTATTAATACTAAGTCTGCCATAGGCATTCACATATGGGTCTTGTTTTCACAAATGGCGGTACCGACTCATATGGCAAGTGTGTGTTTAACTTTATAGAAAATACTGAAAAAGTGGCTGTACCATTTCTATTTTGCACTCCCACCAGCAAAGCGCAGAAGTTCTAGCTGGTCTGTATGGTTGCCAGAGTGTGCTTGAGACTGGTTTATTTGTTTTGAGCCATTTCGGTGTGTCAGTAAGAAGTATCCCACTGAGGCTTTAATTAATATTTTCTTATGACTACCAGACCACCTTGACTTGCCTCTTGAGAAATCTGTATGCAGGTCAGGAAGCAACAGTTAGAACTGGACATGGAACAACAGACTGGATTCAAATAGGAGAAGGAGTACATCANCCTCCCCCCCCCCCCTTCTCCCCCCCCCCCCCATGCTCCTGCCAAAAGCAAAGATATTTCTTCTCTCAGGCATAAAATTTTGAGAGCTTATCTCTCAGAAGTTGAGGGCAAAGACCAGACCTCTTTGTGGCAAGGTTAAACCATTTGCTATGTTCTGTTCAGTGTAGTCTTTCAGTCTTGTCTCTTTGCACCCCCACGGACAGCAGTATGCCAGGCTTCCCTTTCCTTCACCATCTCCCAGAGCTTGCTCAAAGTCATGTCCATTGAGTCGGTGATGCCATCCAACCATCTCATTCTCTGTCATCCACTTTTCCTCCTGCCTTCAATCTTCCCCAGCATCAGGGTCTTTTCCAGTGAGTCCGCTCTTCACATCAGGTGGCCAAAGCATTGGAGCTTCAGCTTCAGTATCAGTCGCTTCAATGAATATTCAGAACTGATCTCCTTTAGGGTTGACTAGTTTGACCTCCTTACGGTCCAAGGGACTCTCAAGAGTCTTCTCCAGCACCACAGTTCAAAAGCATACATTCTTTGGCGCTCATCCTTCTTTATGGTTCAACTCTCACATCCATACATGACCACTGGAAAAACCATAGCTTTGACTATATGGACCTTTGTCAGCAAACTGATGTCTCTTGTCTCTGCTTTTTAATACACTGTCTAGGTTTCTCATAGCTTTTCTTCCAAGGAGCAAGCATCTTTTAATCTGGCTGCAGCCACCATCCACAGTGATTTTGGAGCCCGAGAAAATAAAGTCTGTCACTGTTTCCATTGTTTTTCCATTGTTTCCCCATCTATTTGCTATGAAGTGATAGGACCAGGTGCCACGATTTTCATTTTTTGAGTGTTCAGTTTTAAGCCAGCCTTTTCACTCTCCTCTTTCACCTTCAAGAGGTTCTTTAGTTTGCTATGTAGTTACGCCTTTTATTTCTTTTTCTTCTCTTACTGCCAGTAGAGACTGCCAGTGCAAAACTGAGTAGAAGGGGTAAAAGTAAAATGTAAAACTGTGCCTTGTTGAGAGACCCTGATTTGATCTTAAGGAGAAAATATTCGGTCTTTTACCATTAGGTCTGATGTTAGCTGCAGAGTTTTTATAGATGCCTTTATTAGGTTGAGAATATTCCCTTCTTCCTCGTTGTCTTAACAGTTTCTGACATGAATGTGTATTCAGTTTTGTCAAATGTGTTTTCTGTGTCTATGAAGAGGAAGTCTGGGGAAGTACCAAACACAGGGCTTCTATTATTCTTGTCTGCAGAAGCAGGGTAAGTTAAATGATTTCTCCCTTTTTGCCCACTAAAGTGGCAACTTGGTTAATTTTTGTTTCTGAATTTTAAACCAAAACTGCACTCTGAGCAAGAAGCACACGTAAGCATGATGATTGTCTTTTTTATATATTGTGGGATTTAACTTGCTAAACTTTTGATAGTGACTTTTGCATACATGTTCATGGGAAATATTGATCTGTTGTTTTCTTTTCATCCGATTTTTGTTCTGATTTTAGTGTTAGGAGGATGCTAGCTCCTTAAAATGAGATGGAAGTATTCACTCATCTTTTCTTTTTTCTGAAAGACTGTGTGTAGACTTGGCATTATGACTAACTTAAATATATAGTAAGATTCACCAGTGAAATCATCTGAGACTGGAGTTTTTGGCTTTTTTTTTTTTTTTTTCAGGAGAGGATTTTTTTTTGTAGGAAGGTTTTTTAACAATTCCATTTCATTCTTAGATATAAGGCTATTCATATTATCTATTTCTACTTTAGCGAATTTTGGTAGTATTTCAAGGAATTTGTCTTTCATTCGTCTAAGTTGTTACACATTTTGACATAATTTTCTCTCATTGTCCTTTAAGTGTCTGTAGGATCTCTAATAGTGTTCCTTCACTATTTCTAATATTGGCAACTTGTAACCTCTATTCCCTATATTTTTCTCTTATCAGTCTCACTAGTGTTTGGTGATCTTTTCAAAGAACTAGGTTTTTTTGTTTGTTTAACTGATTTTTCTTTCTTTCCTTTTTATTCATTTATTTTGCTTTTGTTTTTGTTTTCTATTCCATTGGTTTCTACTTTTGTGATTAGTTTTTTCATTCTGTTCATTTTAAATTGGATTTTCTCTTCTTTTTCTAGTTCCTCTATGTAAAATTAAACACTTTCTTCAAGTTTTTCTTACATAAGCATTTAGTGCTATAAATTTTCCTCTAAAACTATTTTAGCAGCATACCAAAATTTTGATATGCTGGGTGTTCATTATAACTCAGCTCAAAATGTTTCTCAGTTTTCTTTGTAATTTCTTTTTTAACTCATGTGATGACTCATGGGAAGTGACTTGTTTGATTTAGAGATATTTGGAACTAATCTAGATGTTTCATTTTTGTGCGTTTCTAATTTAATTCTGTTGTCCCTCTGTTGATGAGATAAACACTATATAAAGAAATCAGAGACAAAAAGCGCAAGCATTATTTTTACCATCTTATTTTTATATCTTTTTAAAATTTACAGCTAGTATATATGAAATTTTATCTCTTTAAGCTTAGCTTAGCTTTGTTTTGCTAACCAAAAATAAATTGAAACTATTTCTTAATTCCAAAATTCATTTTATTCCAAGTAAGCTAAGTGCTTAATTTAACTGGATATCCCTGGTGGCTCGGATGTTAAAGTGTCTGCCTGCAACATGGAAGACCCAGGTTCAATCCCTGGGTCAGGAAGACCCCCGGAGAAGGAAATGGCAACCCACTCCAGTACACTTGCCTGGAAAATCCTATGGACAGAGGAGCCTGGTAGGCTACTGTCCAAGGACTCACAAAGAGTCGGACATGACTGAGTGACTTCAATTTTTTATTCTCACATATCCATTTAAAGAGATTAATATTTTTAATTATATTTCTGCCATCATTTATAACACCAGGGTTTCTAATTTAAAAAGGAAGTAGACTTTCTATTTGCTTTAGCAATGATCAAAACAGGTCATTAAAATTTGGTTTCTCATGTGTATGCAGTTATTTCATTGCTAGATTAATATCCAACAATTGACCACAGTTTGTTTTCTAAGATAATGTTAAAGTTTCCTGAAACCATTTTTCTAAGTAAAGCTCTTTCCTCCAAATAGTTGGCAATAATATTTGTTCCAGTGTTTAATTTTTCAAGGAGCAAACAGCTAATGTGTTGAAAATCTTCCATGTTCAGTCTTTAGGAAAATCTAATTTTCTTTTTGGCCAGTGGTATTTATTCCAATGTATTTTAATTATTAAATTCTTTTTTTAAATTTTACTGTCATTTTTATAATTTGAAGAATAAACTCAAATGGATTTATTTCTTCAGATGGAAAAAAAAAATGTATTGAGAACTGTCCCATTTGTTTCAAAGCCAGATAATGTCAACACTGTCTTTAAGCAGACTTACATGTCATTTGTTGGTACAAAGGATTAATTCAGCATACAACTTATAGAGAAGTAAATTGGCTGTAAGACCAACATGCACAGTATTAAGCTCACGAAGAGTAATTCAATCATGTCCTTGATAAACAGCAAGGTCCTAGTGTATAGCACAGGAGATTATGTTCAATATCCTGCAATAAGCTATGATGGAAAAATATGAAAAACACATATATTGCAATATATATGTTGCTGTTGTTCAGTTGCTAAGTCATGTCTGACTCTTTGTGACCCTGTGAACTGTAGCTCGACAGGCTCCTCTGTCCTCCAGTATCTCCTGAAGTTTGCTCAGATTCATGTCCATTGAGTCGGTGATGCTATCTCACCATCTCATCCTCTGCCACTCCCTTCTTCTTTTGCCTTCAAACTTTCCCAGCATCAGGGTCTTTTCCAGTGAGTCAGCTCTTCACATCACGTGGCCAAAGTACTGGAGGTTCAGCCTTAGCATCAGTCCTCCCAATGAATATTCAGGTTTGATTTCCTTTAGGATTGACTGGTTTGATCTTGTAGTCCAAGGAATTCTCAAGAGTCTTCTGCAGCACCACAATTAAAAAGCAAGCATCTTTTAATTTCATGGCTGTAGTCACCATCCACAGTGATTTTGGAGCACAAGAAAATACAATCTGTCACTTCTTCCAACTTCTCCCCTTCTCTTTGCCACAGTAGTAGATATAGTTGTCATCTGAATTAAATTCACCCATTCCTGTCCATTTTAGCTCACTGATTCATAAGATGTCAGTGTTCAATCTTCTGCTTGACTATGCCCAATTTACTTTGATTCATGGACCTAATATTCCAGGTTCCTATGCAATGTTGTTCTTTACAGCATTGCACTTTACTTTCACCACCAGACATATCCACAACTGAGAGGCATTCTGCTTTAGCCCCAGTCTCTTGGTTTTTTCTGGAGCTATTAGTAATTGCCCTCCACTCTTCCCTAGTAGCATATTGGACACCTTCTCATCTAGGGGGCTCATCTTTCAGTGTCATATCTTTTTGTCATTTCGTCCTGTCCATGGGGTTCTCCAACAAGAATACTGGAGTGATTTGCCATTCCCTCCTCCAGTGAACCACGTTTTGTCAGAGCTCTTCACTATGAGCCATCCATCTTGGGTGGCCCTGCACAGCATGCCTTATAGCTTCTTTGAGTTACACAAGCCCGTTTGCCATGACAAGGCTGTGATATCCACGAAGGGGGCAATATATACACATACACACATATATGTATAACTGAATCACTATCCTGTACACCAGAAACTGACACAACATTGTGAATCAACCATACTTAAATTTTTTTAAATTCTTAAAATAAAAATTGTATCGTTGACATATTAATCAGGATTGAGTGGGTTTATGTTAAGAGAGACTGCAATCATGGATAACCGTGGTCTACACAGGGCTGTTCCATACAACGAAGGATAATCTTTGTTATTTGGGACTAATGGGAGTTGGAAATGGGATTATGAAAATAGGGCTTTCTACCAAATCATCAGATCCGAACTCCCTGATAACATACAGACTTTAACTTATCAAAGGTAGAATTCCTTACCTCCTCTTACATCCCCTCCTCATGTCCAGTGTTACCGCTGAGTACCAGTCTTATTACCAAGGGGTCTCTGTGGAATAACACTCTCAGAATGTGAGGACCATTGAGGAAAGATTGTTTGATCACTGTACTAGCTGTACATCCTAGGGTAGGTAATTGCTCATATTCTCTTTTTTCTTCCTCGCTTGCTACCTTCTTAACAACTTTGAAAACAATAAACAATGTTTCATGTATTTAGTTGGGAATCTTTAGGGAGCTATTCTTTGTCCTTGGTTTCCCTAGATTTGAAAGGGTCTTAGAATGTAGATAACTTGATTTTTGTGAGACATAGTTTTTAAATTTTTCCCGTGCCCTGTGATAGATTGTATATTTCTTTATAGATTTCTATTTGATTTTGCTACACAAATGGACCAGGAAGTTTCTTTGAGTTGTATTTACTAAAACCACTGCCACTTAACGGCCCCTGTAGTGTACAGTATATTGGAAATACAGTGAATAGTGCTTAGTGAATCTGAGCTCTCGTCTTCACCTGCAACCAACTCCCTACTTTTCTGGACATCAGTTTTTCTTTCATTGAGGGGATTTGAGAACATTGTCTTCACAGTACCTGCCAAGGTCTATATTTATGACTCTCTGGTCCAAGGAAATTTATGACCAGTCCTATAGGATTGATGAACACAGGAACAAAACTTTTCAGAGAAAATGGGCTTAGCTTCTATTCCAAATTTTTTTTTTCTTGATGACAAAATAAATAAAAAGTTTCCCTAGAGCCTCACAATGGATGTAGATCTTTTAGAATCAACTGTTGCTAAACTGAGAACTGAGTGAAAATGTGGGTGGTGAGGTTGTCAAGACCCCTTGGGAATGGGAGCCCAAGCTCTCTGGGCAGTCCTCTGATGCAAGCATCCTGCCGTCTTCTCTCCTCTTCTCCTCACCGAGTCTCCTATGCAATCGACACTTGGTTAATCAAATCCAGTCAGAAAGGGGAGTGTGGCATAATACAATCTGATCTACAAGTATAAAATATTAAGGCATCAGCCCAGGAGGCTGTGCTCTGCACTTTTTATTTAATAGTGATGTGTGAAGGGTGAATGCAAAGGGCTTTACAGTTTAGAAAACTTTTTGTGAGTAGTCAGCTTAAAAAATATACTTGTCCCACCAACCCCTAGAAGACAATGCAGCATAATTAACTTTGACCAACAAGCAGTTGACATATTTTCCAGTCATTTGTGGTATAGAGCCCAGAGTTTTATCATAATTTTCCAGATAAAGAAATGGAGAGAAATAGAATATTAAACTATTTGCCCTGCAGTCAGAATTTAACCCAATATATTTTGCTTTCTGCTTTAGAAAGATATTAGCCAAAGAAGAGAAAAGATAATGTTTGAAGTTACTAAAGGCTGTGCTAATTACTGGGTATTCTTAGAAGGGCATTTAAGACTTCAATTGCCAAAAGAGATATTTTCTATTGAAGTTAGCTAAAGGTCTAAGAATTCTTTGAAAGATACCTTTTACCTAAAAACTGCTAGAAAGCATTATTTGGGGGGAATTATCATTTTTAAGATTATAAAACAATAATAATTTGGTTTGCAATCAGCTTTTGCTATGGAATAACGCCACGTGCTGTATTTCATTCCTACAGTGCTCACTTTCTGGGTGTAAACTGCAGGGAAAACTACTTGTATATCCAATTAATAGGGCTTCCCAGGTGGCACTTGTGGTAAAGAACTCACCTGCAGATGTAGCAGACATAAGAGACATGGGTTCGATCTCTGGGTCAGGAAAATCCTCTGGAGGCGGGCATGGCAACCCTCTCTAGTATTCTTGCCTGGAGAATCCTATGGACAGAATAGCCTGGCTAATAACCTACTTACACGATTCCACCACTTAACTCTCCTTCTCTCTCTGTCTCATGCTTCAGTAATATATAAAATAACTCTAGAACTTGATCAGGCTTTATGTTGGCTCTGGGCCTGGCCTTGTAAGAGGTATGGCTGCATTCATGGAAAGCTAAAGAAATCTAAGAAGGAGAAATGTAGAAGTGGCCACTTTTCTACTCTGAAGTAGAAAGAATATTTTGTTACAACTGGACGTTTCACATAGCCCACAGAATTCTAGATTTTTTACCCACAAAAATGTCCCATTTATTGATATGACTTAAAGCATGGATTACAGATTGTGTATACACACACTTATACTCACACAGGATCTATGGATAGATGTGTATTTATGTATATGTGATATTATCCATCTCGGTTCAGAAATGTGCTCTGCCTCCTAGTGCTTAAGAGAGGAGATGCTATAAAATAAGTCGATCTGAGTTCCAGATCAGTTAATTAAGAGATGTTTCAGACCCTTGAAGGCTTCCCTGGCCGCTCAGACAGTTAAGAATCTGCCAGCAATGCAGGAGACTGGGGTTTGATCCCTGGGTTGGCAAGATCCCCTGGAGAAGGGAATGGCAACCCACTCCAGTTATTCTTGCCTGGAGAAGCCCATGGACAGAGGGGCTTGGTGGGCTACAGTCCGTGGTGTCACACAGAATCGGACACGACTGAGTGACTGACACTCTCACTCAGACCCTTACCTACTCCTTTAGCGACTCCGCTAAACAAAAACGTTCAATACCTTTTCCTTGCGGATGATGTCTGTTCAAATAAACTGGCAGTCACTCTTTGCCGCTGCTGTTAATGTACTCCACACGAGTAAGACATTGTTTAAATGTGCCAGCACCAGCGACTGACGTCACGTTCCATGTTTCAGAGTGTCCCACCCTCCGCAGATCGTCCTGCCCATTCAGAACTGGGAACCAGAAGAGGAGCCTCGCAAGGAGGAGGGAGTTGGACCATTGGTGGAACATATTTATGAGGTAGTCGTTGTCTCTGTTGAAGCTGCGTTCAGGGTTTGTTCTTATGCTCTTTGCTAATAAACTTTTCACAGTGTTTTAAAAGATGCCAGTCCAAGATCCAGCCTAGATTTGTGCTGTTTTGCTCTCAAGTTGCAGTGGGTGGTGGGAGGGTCTTCTCCTTCCACTGGCTTTTTACTGGCAAGAGCCATTACACAGTGAGAAGCATTTTATCTTGTTCCTAATCGTGTTCTTTTCATTGTTGTTCAGTTGCTCAGTCGTGTTCAACTCTTTGAGACCCCATGGACTTCAGCACGCCAGGCTTCCCTGTCCTTTACTATCTCCCAGAGTTTGCTCAAACTCATGTCCATTGAGTCAGTGATGCCATCCAATCATCTCATCCTCTGTCGCCCCCTTCTCTTCTTACCCTGAGTCTTTCCAGTATTCCAGTCTTTTCCAATGAGTCAGCTCTTAGCATCAGGTGGCCAAAGTTCTTTATTTCCTCTCTTTTAATGTTTGGACAGCCTAAGTCTAGAAATGACAAACTCCCTAGACTTTATTTCACTTCTTCCTACATTTTCAGCTATTTTGAAAACCCATCCACCTTTTAAATTAAAAGTCACTAACTAGAAGGTACTAGACAAAACTGTATGGATTATCTGCTATTTTATATTCCCCAAATGGGTGTATAGCATGGGTGGATGTTTGACAGATAAGAATAATTTTACTGTTCATTCAACTAACCTCAATCAGATATGTATGTTATTCTGAGATTTGAAATAGTCCATTCATTTTTCAGAAGCAAACCAGCAGCTTGTGATAAAGACCTATTGATCTGTTTCCACTTCAAGTGTTAAATTGTTCATAGAGAGGAGCTTTGTTGACACATTATCGGAAACATTAATTTTTTTTTTTTTTTTACAGTTAGAAAACAAGATATAGTAAATGGTTAGTTTAGTAGTTCTTTTTTTTCTTAATAAAGTGTTGGGCTGGCCAAAACGTTCGTGTGAAAAACCCAAATGAACATTTTGGCCAACCCAGTACATGCTGTCAGTGGAGAAGTTATTCCCGTTCCTCTTCACGGGGCCAGCAAAACAAGGTTCTGAGCCATTTTCTATTTGAGGTTCCTTCTTGGTTAATGCCCCCTGCCTCTTTCTTGTGTCATGCATGCCGCTGACCTAATAATTCTGGCTATATCTTTCATCTTAAGCTACAAAGGACTTGAGTAGCTTTCTCTAAGAATAATAGTTAAAGCCGATTCAGAGCCAATGAGCTGTTTACATACATGAGAAAGAAGCATCAACTCCTGTGTAGTGTCAACGTGAAAGCCTCCCATCTGCCCAGCCTGTGATCCAGAATCAGACACCCTGTCCAAAGCTGGATCAAGGCTTTGGCTTAAGCTCTCCTGATAACAAAAGGATAATGCACACCCAAGGCCATTCTGATCAAGAACCTCACTGGGAAAAAAATTCTGTCAAGTAATTTATTAAACCTTGTGTGCACTAGTCTCTTCTTGGAGGTGAAATTTTAAAGTTTGAAAACATTCAAACTCAATCATTCTCAGGACAACCCTGCTTCTAATCTGAGCAACAATGGATCATAAAATTTAAGGGTAATACCCAGTAGTGCCAAAAGCAATCACTGAACATTGCTTACAGCCTAGTTTCATGTCTCAAAATACACTTTTATCAATGGATGGCATGTTGCTTTGATAATGTGAATGAAATGAGCCATCTAATAAGCAAAATCAATTATAAATTGTTTTATGGATCATTATAATTGTCAGAACTGTGAAAAAAGAAAAGGGCAAAAGGTCCCAGCTAACTTTGAAGTGAATTTTCAAAACCACAGTAAATTTAAATCCACTTAGTGGTGTTCCCAGGCTGTTTTGTGTCCTGCAAGTACAGGATTCTTGTGTTCAAAGACTTCATCTCTTTATGCAACTCAGCCTTTCTTTCCTTGAGATTCACTGATTAAAACAGAAGGAGCTCAGCTTTGAAATGCGCACTTGAAGTGAACTGTGGTGAGCCTGGGCCATCTCTGGTATTTGATGGATAGCCATTTCTCCAGGGGGTGAGGGAAAGTGCATCGCATATGGTTACAATCGACAAGTCAGTAGTCAGGAAAGAGGCCAATTTCAATGTAAGGAAAGAATAACCAAGTTTAGAAAGCAGATAATTAAAGTGAAGTTTCTCTCGCTGTGATTTGATTAACATAAATGTAAGGGAAATGGCACAGTTATCAGACATGGTGAAGGTGGCCTTTGCAAAGGAATTCTACGCTGAGAGCTTCACAGACTGAATTGTCTTCTCTAAGCATCAGCCCATCTTGCTTTTAGGATTCCTCCTGCTTAAGAGACTCTTCCTATTGTCACAGTCCTAGTGCAGATGACTTAAAGCCAAATCCATGCTTTTTTAGAATGGGTTCTGAGTTTATGAAGCTTGATTTCAATTTGCTGCCTTGTGCTGACCATTCCATGACATGTTCCCTGCTTGTAGCTGCACAATATTGGACCAAGCACCATCAGTGACACCCTACTGGAGGTGGGCTGGCCCTTCTCTGCCCGGGACGAATTTCTCCTCTACATTTTTCATATTCAAACTCTGGGACCTCTGCGATGTCAAACAAATCCTGATATCAACCCACAAGATATAAAGGTAAGGAGTCTGCTCTAACCAGCAACTTTGTTTATTTTTCATACTAAGGAGAAAATAACAATGGCTAATTTATTAAAAAAAAAAAAAGTGAAATAATTATGTGACTTCAGTGAAAATTGATCAGATCTTTGTTATTAGTTTTATAGTTAAAATGCCAGACCTGAGTGGTCCAGTGGTTAAGACCCCATGCTTCCAATACAGGGGATGTGGGTTCAGTCGCTAGCTGGGGAACTAAGATCCCACAAGCTATGTGGCCGAGAAAATATTAAAAATAAAATAAGAAAAGCCAGACCTAACTTAAAATATCACTCCTAGAAAACATCAGTTTCTCCTGGTTTTATAGCTCATGGCAACCTGTCATTCATTTAGCCTCTTCCAGTGCATTAACTTTTACATGTGGTTTGACTAGCAGTACAACCCAACCCAAATCAGAAATTGACTTCTTGTCATGTTTTGGAGAATGTGTCTAAAATGTTGTTTTAAAGTCTTTTTTAGTATATTGCCAAAAGGCATAAGAATCTTGGCCAAAACAGGGCTTCCCAGATGTTTCCAATAGCAAGTGGTAAAATGCGATTATTTGCCAAAGGCCATCTCAATGCCCTTTAGAACCCCCAGCCTGGAGTTTTCAGGACCCCAGCTTTCAGAGGTGCCTAGAGCAGGGCTTCCCAAGCTGTGAGCATATTGGAATCACCTGGAGGTCTCTATAAATAAAACACGGGGTCTATCTGGGGTGGGGTCTGAGATTCTGCCTCCCTGAAGACCCCCACTCAATCACCTTGTGAGTTACTCTTTAATCAGAAACTCAAGCTTGCACAGAGATGATTCTGTCCAGATTAAGACCCAAATCTGGCTTTGGGGTCCTTCTGGAAAGGAAAGAAAGTAATGAGTGTATGCCCTTGAAAATGTTACATTTGAATAAAAAAAAAAATTCTTGTTAATGTGATGTTGTCCTCAAAAGAAGACTTCATTGAAGAGTAAACACTCTCTGGTACTAGCAGGGACAGAGTATCTCCATAATCAAGCAGGCAGAGGCAGACTTGGGGAAATACTAATTCAGCCTTCCTGGGTGCAGGTCCGCCTCTGTTCTCAGCCAGTGGCACTGGGGCACTGACGCTATGAAAGGACTTTTTCTTCAAGCCAACATGCCTTCTATTCAGAAAGAGGAAGACTAAAAGGAGGTCCAGTATTCATGGATTTATGGGGCATCAAGATGTCTTCCTTCTTTTGGGGGAAATAATAAGGCCACTTGTCTTCCACAAAATGATTTCTTCCTCCTTGGCATCCTTCACCCCTGCCCCACTTCCTCTCTCTTCACTCTTCAACGAGATAATTTTACATCTTCAAGGACAGTAGCTTATTATAAAATAGTATCTTCAAATGTTAATGGATAACACCCAAGTAATTAAGATGCTCACATCTCCTATTCTAGAGAAGGAAATGGCAACCCACTCCAGTGTTCTTGCCTGGAGAATCCCAGGGACGGGGGAGCCTGGTGGGAGGCCATCTATGCAGTCGCACAGAGTAGGACATGACTAGCAGCAGCAGCAGCATCTCCTGTTCTCAGCTACCTTAGATCCCATTTTAGTCCTTAGCTTCTTGGAGCAAGTGGTTTATGCAGATGGTTTCTAACTCCCTTTGAATGTCCTGCTTTGTTTGTGTCTGACACTATTTATATATGTTTGTATATATTATGTAACTTGTTTAATACCCTACAAGAAACTGACCCAGTCATGCCCATGAGTGTCCAGGAGTCTCTGGCAGAGGCGTGGGTCGGCAGTGGCGTGCTTCAGGGTCTAAGGCACTGACTCAGCAGTGCCTGGGTGGGTGGGTTGGTGTGTGAAGTTGCTCAGTTGTGCCCAACTCTTTGGGACCCCATGGACTGTAGCCCAACAGGCTCCTCTGCCCATGGGATTCTCCAGGCAAGAATACTGGAGTGGGTTGCCATTTCAAGGAGGCTGCCATTATCTTCATTATCTCCACCATGGTTTGGCCTCAGGTCAAGCAACAGGGAAGAAACAAAGCTTTGCTGATCAACAGAAAATTGGATTAAAGATTTACTGAACATGGCCCTGCCTATCAGAACAAGACCCAGTTTCCCCTTCAGTCAGTCTCTCCCATCAGTAAGCTTCCATAAGCCTCTGATCCTCATCCATCAGAGGGCAGACAGAAACCGCAATCACAGAAAACTTACCAAACTGATCACGTGGACCACAGCATTGCCTAACTCAATGAAACTATGAGCCATGCCATGTAGGACCACCCAAGACGGGTGGGTCATGGTGGAGAGTTCTGACAAAATGTGGTCCACTGGAGAAAGGAATGGCAAACAACTTCAGTATTCTTGTCTTGAGAACCCCATAAACAGTATGAAAAGGCAAAATAATAGGATACTGAAAGAGGAACTCCCCAGGTCAGTAGGTGCCCAATATGCTACTGGAGATCAGTGAAGAAATGACTCCAGAATGAAGAGATGGAGCCAAAGCAAAAACAATACCTAGTTGTGGATTTGATGGGTGATGGAAGTAAAAAGCAATAGGAACCTGGAATGTTAGGTCCAGGCAAATTGGCAGGAGATGGTTACACAGGAGATGACAAGAGTGAACATTTTAGGAATCAGTGAACTAAAATGGACTGGAATGGGCAAATGTAACTCAGATGACCATTATATCTACTACTGTGGGCAAGAATCCCTTAGGAGAAATGGAGTAGCCATCATGGTCAACAAAAGAGTCCAAAATGCAATACTTGGAGGCAGTCTCAAAAATGACAGAATAATCTCAGTTCGTTTCTAAGAAAAGCCATTCAAATTCAGAGTAATCCAAGTCTATGCCCCGACCAGTAGTGCTGAAGAAGTTGAAGTTGAATGGTTCTATGAAGACCTACAAGACCTTCTAGAACTAATACCCCAAAAAGATGTCCTCTTCATTATAAGGGATTGGAATGCAAAAGTAGGAAGTCAAGAGCTACCTGGAATAACAGGCAAATTTGACCTTGGAGTACAAAACAAAGCAGGTTAAAGGCTAACAGAGTTTTGCCAGGAGAACTCACTTGTCATAGCAAACACCCTTTTCCAATGACACAAGAGAAGACTCTACACATGGACATCACCAGATGGTTAATACTGAAATCAGACTAATTATATTCTTTCCAGCCAAAGATGGAGAAGCTCTATACAGTCAGCAAAAACAAGACTGGGAGCTGACTGTGCTCATATCATGAACTCCTATTGCCAAATTCAGACTTAAATTGAAGAAGTAGGGAAAACCACTAGACCATTCAGGTATGACCTAAATCAAATCCCTTACAATTATACAGTGGAAGTGAGAAATAGATTCAAGGGGTTAGATCTAATAGACAGAGTGCCTGGAGAACTTTGGATGGAGGTTTGTAACATTACAGGAGGCAGTGGTCAAGACCATCCCCAAGGAGAAGAAATGCAAAAGGGCAAAATGGCTGTCTGAAGAGGCCTTACAAACAGCTGAGAAAAGAAGAGAAGCTAAGGCAAGNCAAGGGGTTAGATCTAATAGACAGAGTGCCTGGAGAACTTTGGATGGAGGTTTGTAACATTACAGGAGGCAGTGGTCAAGACCATCCCCAAGGAGAAGAAATGCAAAAGGGCAAAATGGCTGTCTGAAGAGGCCTTACAAACAGCTGAGAAAAGAAGAGAAGCTAAGGCAAGGAGAAAAGGAAAGATATATCCATTTGAATGCAGAGTTCCAAAGAATAACAAGAGACAAGAAAGCCTTCCTCAGTGATAATGCAAAGAAGAGGAAAACAATAGAATGGGAAAGACTAGAGATCTCTTCAAGAAAATTAGAGATACCTAGGGAACAGTGAAGAGGAACTAAAAAGCCTCTTGATGAAAGTGAAAGAGGAGAGTGAAAAAGTTGGCTTAAAGCTCAACATTCAGAAAACGAAGATCATGNCTGATGCTGGGAGGGATTGGGGGCAGGAGGAGAAGGGGACGACAGAGGATGAGATGGCTTGATGGCATCACCAACTCGATGGACGTGAGTTTGAGTGAACTCCGGGAGTTGGTGATGGACAGGGAGGCCTGGCGTGCTGCAATTCATGCAGTCACAAAGAGTCGGACACAACTAAGAGACTGAACTGAATTGAACTGAACTGAGGGAACATTTCATGCAAAGATGAGCACAACAAGGGACAGGAATTATATGGACCTAACAAAAGTAGAAATAAGAAGAGACGGAAAGAATACACAGAAGAACTATACAAAAAGATCATCATGACCCAGATAACCACGATGGTGTGATCACTCACCTAGAGCCAGACATCCTGGAGTGCAAAGTCAAGTGAGCCTCCACTACAAAGTTAGTGGAGGTGATGAAATTCCAGTTGAGCTATTTCATATCCTAAAAGATGATGCTGTGAAAGTACTGCATTCAATATGCCAACAAATCTGGAAAACTCAGGAGTGGCCACAGGACTGGAAAAGGTCAGTTTTCATTCCAATCCCAAAGAAAGCAATGCCAAAGAATGTTCAAACTACCGCACAATTGCACTCATCTCACATGCTAGCAAAGTAATGCTCAAAATTCTGCAAGCCAGGCTTCAACAGTATGTGAACTGTGAACTTCCAGATGTTCAAGCTGAATTTAGAAAAGGCAGAGGAACCAGAGATCAAATTGCCAACATCCATTGGATCATTGAAAAAAACAAGAGAGTTCCAGAAAAACATCTACTTCTGCTTTATTGACTATGCCAAAGCCTTTGACTGTATGTATCACAACAACCGGAAAATTCTGAGAGATGCGAATACCAGACCACTTGACCTGCCTCCTAAGGAATCTGTGTGCAGGTCAAGAAGCAACAGTTAGAACTGGACATGGAAAACAGACTGGTTCCAAATTGGGAAAGGAGTATGTCAAGGCTGTATATTGTCACCCTGCTTATTTAACTTATATGCAGAGTATATCATGAGAAATGCCAGGCTGGATGAAGTACAAGCTGGAATCAAGATGCTGGGAGAAATATCAATAACCTCAGATCCGCAGATGACACCACCCTTATGGCAGAAAGCCAAGAAGAACTAAAGAGCCGCTTGATGAAAGTGAAAGGGGAGTGAAAAAGTTGGCTTAACACTCAACATTCAAAAAACTAAGACCATGGCATCTGGTCCCATCACTTCATGGCAAATAGACAGGGAAAATGGAAATAGTGAGAGACTATTTTGGGGGGCTCCAAAATCACTGCAGATGGTGACTGCAGCCATGAAATAAAAAGACAGTTGCTCCTCGGAAGAAAAGCTATGATCAAACAGACAGCATATTAAAAAGCAGAGACATTGCTTTACCAACAAAGGTCCATCTAATCAAAGCTATGGTTTTTCCAGTAGTCATCTATGGATGTGAGAGTTGGGCTATAAAGAAAGCTGAGTGCAGAAGAATTGATGCCTTTCAACTGTGATGCTGAAGAAGACTCTTGAGAGTCCCTTGGACCGCAAGGAGATCCAACCAGTCCATCTAAAGGAGATCAGTCCTGGGTGTTCATTGGAAGGACAGATGCTGAAGCTGAAACTTCAATCCTTTGGCCACCTGATGCGAAGAACTGACTCATAGGAAAAGACCCTGATGCTGGGAAAGATTGAAGGAAGGAGGAGAAGGGGATGACAGAAGATGAGATGGTTGTATGGCATCACCAATGCAATGGATATGAGTTTGAGCAAGCTCTGGGAGTTGGTGATGGACAGGGAAGCCTGGAGTGCTGCAGTCCATGGGATCGCAAAGAGTCGGACATGACTGAACAACTGAACTGACTTATGTTGGTTGTGAGTTGTTTTTTCTTTGTTGCAATTTAATGATCATTTACCCTGGCTGGAACTGTACCACTAGTAACTAGCCTTAAACTTTGACAGGTTGGTGCAAGCTGGGTGGGAATCTATCCCCATTACCTACATTCCCTGCTACCCAGTTATTCCTTAAAGTATAGATTTCAATTAAAAATCTCTCCAAGACTAGTGCAAAATGCAGCTTAGTTGTGCTCATGTTATGAAACTTTTTCTATAGAAACATAATACAAGATTTGTTTAGAGATACTTTTATGGTGGTCCACTGGCTAAGACTGTTCTCCCAAAGCAGGGGGCCCAGGTTCGATCCCTGAACAAGAAACTAGATCCTGCATGTGCAAGTAAAAATTCTAATGCCACAATTAAAGATCACATGTGCAGTGACTAAGATCTGGCTCAGCCAAATAAATAAATAAATATATTTTTTAAAAAAATCATTAAAAAATAAGATTTGATTACAATAGAAAGTAAGACCATGATAAAATAACTAATTATAACAAGTCATGAGTTTTTGAAATTCTGAATTCACAGAAAACTTGAAATATTACTTTCAGATTCTCAAAGTATTCTACCTATATTTAACAAGTATGACCCAAAGAGTCTAAATGACCTTTTATCAGTAAATAGATTTTAAAACTTGATAATGACCATATTGTTTACATGAATAGCTATAAACAATTGAGAGTATTTGAAAATCACTTTCCTTTTAAGATAGTAAATAATTTCTTGGTGAAGTTGCTATTAATTTACTTGGAAATTTCTTTCTGGGTAATGCAAAGCTAAACAGTCTACTTACTGACTTAAATGTAAACTGGACATTAGCAAATTATTTATTATATTTGTTAACATCTAAAGAATAGGCTGGGCAAATTTTTAAGTCTTATATCAATTTCAGATTCTTGCAACAAAGCTAATTTGAAGGGTATTTTTAATTGGAGTACTGATAGTTTTATCTTAAACTAGCTAACTTTTTAAACTTAGCTCTTTAACTGAGAAGCAGAGAGATGGTAGATCTGTCATAATGAAAAGGGAGGCAGAAATATATTTGTATAGGCAAAATGAAAGCATAGTATATCTGTGGCTTCCCAGGTGGCTCAGTGGTGAAGCATCTGCCTGCAATACAGGAGATGCAGGTTGGATCCCTGGGTCTGGAAGATCCACTGGAGGAGGAAATGGCAATGCACTCCAGTATTCTTGCCTGGGAAATCCTACGGACGGAGGAGCCCGATGGGCTATAGTCCATAGGGTTGGAAAGAGTAGGATATAACTGAGCAGCTGAGCACACATATACACATGAAATCTTCCCTACTGAGTGGACTAAGGTAAGTTTCCTTACTGTATGGTTCTACGACTCCTTTATAAGTAGAGCCATAGGAAGTGAGTGCCTCTTGAAACCTCTGCATCTCAAGTCTTTTCTGAGAATGCTCCAGTCTCCATGGATGAGCCACCAAAATGTCCCAACCGTGGACCTGTCAGAGGAAGAACTGTCTACTTTTTGAACTTTCCTCCAGAGGATTTCCAAAGTTCCTCATCATTTTCCTCTCCAGACAGTTAGTTGATTTCCCTTAAGAAAAATCTTTCTCTTGTGTTCACATATAATTTTTTAGTCAGCTTTTCCTCCTGTATAATATATAAATATCTCATTTTTATTCATTTCCCTCCTTCACTGACTCCAACTCTCACATGTTCTAAGGAAATTGGCTTATGAATTAGAAACCATCAGATTTCCTTTGAAACATTTTCTAGGCCACTCACTTTAAGGAATCAGTGCCACCAACTCTGAAACTTTTGAAATTTCTCAGGTGTCCTCTGCAGAATCTCCATAAGGCTTACTCTCATTAAATCTGTCAGTATTTAATATAATGTACTTAACATAATCATTTTTTTTTCTATTTTAAAAAATTACTCCTGGAGTAACCTCCCCAGCTTTATTTCTTACTGCAAATACTTAGTTGTATGCATCAAAGCCATATTGTGAATGAAGTAGGTTTTCCTGTGGGCTGGCCCGATTTCCAAAGAGAAAGGTATTTGAAGTGCCAAACTTCTAGCCAAAAATCTTCTGAAATACAACCTGTCTATAAATCGAATATGCATTCCAAATGCCACTGTGCTCACATAAGCCTCTAAGTCTGAATAGGCCTGACGGAATTCAGTTCTAACAGGAGGTATTACTGTCTGGTTATCCCATCAGTGACCTGAATGTCCACAAGGTTTGATGAACAGACACTGACCATGTTGAAAAGCCACCATGCTATTCACGTTCTCCTAAGACCTGTGACTGTCTCAGGAGACACTGGGCACAACACCTCATTTGTTGCCCAAATACAGACCATCAACAACCAAGTTAGGGCTGGGGGAGATGGAGGATGAAAGCAGAAGTCAGTGAAGTTTTTATTAAGTATCAGTACTTTCTTTATATTAGGCTTCGTGGGGATTCGCCCAGTCTTCTCTGTGACCCTGCTCACACATCTGCGTATAGGGGTGGATGGGTGCCCCAGGGAGATGGTGGAGTTCAGGAAAAGCTTGAGTGAGTCGCACAGCCCCCGCTGGTGCACAGCTCAAGCAAGCGTGAGGCGCGGCACTTGGGGGTGTCACTGCACCCCTGCTCTTACTCCTGCCTCCCAGTGGAAAGATTGCAGTCTTCGGTTTTCTCTTCTTCACATGATGGCTCCACTTTATTTATCGGCCTTCTATAAGCCCAGGGGCAGAAGCAGGTTCTGCCTGCTTCGGGCAGAAGCAACCGTAAAGGTTCTGCCTGCAGGCTTCACAGTCCAGGGCAGGGATACAGGATTTGAATGTGGTGATTTCCCCATATTCTACCATTTAAAACATTTTGAAACAAACTGTCTGCAACACTCAGACCAATCCATTAAATCTAATTTGTTCCAGATCCTTCTTGGAATAGAATTTTGGAATTGGATAAAGTACTTTTAAAATATTCTAAAGGCAGTAAAATAATGATTTCAAACTACCAAATTTCTTATTTTGGTGGACTCTCTCCTGGGGTCAGTAAGTTCCTTCAGATAGGCTACGATCTCTCAGTATGATGAAGCTAAGTAAGCAAACATGATTAAGGAACCAAAGTTACACAAAGAGACAAGGCCTATTTTTTTTTTAATTGGCAAGATTTCATCAGTAACAGCCAAGTGTGAGATGCTGGGAGACAGGGCTACAGATTCTAAGAGTGTAGCCCGAGGAGGGAGACAGACAAGGTGGTCAGATCCAACTTGTGTTAAGATCATGACTGAATCTTCTGGGGCTAATTTCAAGAGAGGGAAATCCTGAGGTGAAAGTAATCTGACAGGGACTAGACTAGGATGACCGACAGCAAGAGAAAAAGCCAAGGTGTAAAGAACTGTCCTCGGAGCCGTGGAAAGCAGAAAGTTACAACTGAGAACTGATCTCTTGAACAAGACTGTTCCCACAGGAAGTCCAAATTACAACCAGATAGCACAGGCATGGAAAGCAGAAACACGGAAACAGTTCGTCAGGGAGTATAGCCTGGCAAATTGTTCTTTTTAAAATCAGCGGGCCGCAGACAGTGGCCTGGCAAACTTGCATGGTTTTGTCTTGGCCTTAAGAGAATTTTCTTCCTTCATCACTGCCTCCATTTATAGCACTGACTGCTGCTTGTTGATCGGAAGGCAGGATACTTGTTACTTCCTAGGTCAGCAGCTCTCGGACCAAACTCCCTCTCCCTTTCTCCTTCCTCCTCCTTTTTCCTTTCTTTCCTCCTCCCTCCCTCCTGTCTTTCTTTCTCTCTCTCTCTCTCCCTCTCCTGTCCCCTCTGATACAGGAATTTCATCCACCTCTTACCTAAAACACTACCTGTAGTAGTCTTACTTACAACAGTACCATTTTTCAGCCACCAAAGACAATATACTTTCTGGGGTCTGTTTCTCTTTGCCTTATCATCTCTTTAAGATGGTTTCCAAATTCTCATCTATATTTCAAAATTTTAAAAATACGCGTCCAGCAGCTAAGCTTCAAAATCAGCAAGAGAGTGAATTGCTTCTTTCAGTTCTGCTTTGCTGTACTATTCAGGAGGTAAAAAGACAATTGTGGCTTTTATTCTCTCCCAGCAAATCCTGCACATTTCAGTTCAGTTCAGTTCAGTTGCTCAGTCATGTCCGACTCTTTGCGACCCCATGAATCGCAGCACGCCAGGCCTCCCTGTTCATCACCAACTCCCGGAGTTCATTCAAACTCATGTCCATTGAGTCAGTGATGCCATCCAGCCACCTCATCCTCTATCGTTCCCTTCTCCTCCTGCCCCTAATCCCTCCCAGCATCAGAGTCTTTTCCAATGAGTCAACTCTTCCCATGAGGTGGCCAAAGTACCCTGAACATTTATATCTTAAAGAAAATGACATGGTGGACCGACCCCCTGGACTCATCTCTGTTTTGATTTAATTACAGACACAGAGTCACATGAGGAAAAGGAAACTGCCTTTTATGAATGAGAAATA
Source organism: Neotragus moschatus (assembly GCA_006410615.1). Taxonomy (NCBI): domain Eukaryota; kingdom Metazoa; phylum Chordata; class Mammalia; order Artiodactyla; family Bovidae; genus Neotragus; species Neotragus moschatus. Next base: position 817,898 of record SJYA01001837.1, on the reverse strand, counting down.
CCTGAAATCCAAAGACAAATAACAAACAGGCTGAAAAAATACTATGTGCTGTGTTTATTTGGATTCATGGAGCTTTTATCTAATGTCACCCAACTCTTCTTCCAGAGCTGCATTTCCAACTATATTGCATGTTCCAGCCACACAGTATCCCTTTAACCCATAAATTTAAACCTATACCAGAGTGAAGAGTTTGTGACAATTTATGAAAATAGAAAACTCCTGTTGGGGTCAGAATCTGACTAACAGCTGGGAAGAGAACCGTATTTACTAACCATTGTTTCCTTATTGCAGAAAGAAGCAATTTTCATGTTTGTTCTGAAGAAATACATTAGTGTTTACCACTAGCTTCCCATAGCACATAGGAACATTACCCTGAACTTGAAAGTCTGCCTAACCTGGGTGCTAAGAAGTCAGCCTCCCTCAGCCCAAAGGATTTCAGCTTAAGGAAAAACTTGACCTGTGGATTTGTGATCCATGGTGAAACAGGCTTAAAAAGTTCATCTGGAAAATAGCCTTCAACTGTTGTTTTACATTTCTTGGATAACTTCTACCTTGTTTGGGGAGTTGTATTTTTGTTTTGTTTTGTCTTTTGAAATAATTTCTGGAATGCCATTTGAGAAAACTGAGTTGTGAGCCATTGAACTTTGATGATGGTACTTGAGAGCAGTGTTCCTCTATTTGTAAAACACTGTCACTAAAAGGAAGAAATACATTTCATCAACCCCTGTGGTGTGATACATTCATTCTGTATCTCAGAGCAAGTCCTGGGCTTTATGGAGAAACCACTTAGAAATATTTGTGAGTAATGGTACACCAGGGAGCACCCCAATAGGACGAGTCCTAACTTTTTCTGAACACAAGCTGCATCCAGTATAAACACAGAGGAAGTTGAAGGGCTTCTTCCCTTTGGGCTGTTGTTTTACTACAGCTGATACACTACAACTGCCGCTGCTGCTACTACCACTAACAATAATAGGAGACTGAAAGTGTTAGTTGCTCAGTTGTGTCCAACTCTGCAACCCCATAGACTGTAGCCCACCAGGCTCCTCTAGTCCATGGAATTCTCCAGGCGAGGAGAATTCCCACTGAAGTGGGTTGCCATTCCCTTCTCTAGGGTATCTTTCCCAACCCAGGGATCAAACCCAGGTCTCCTGCATTGCAGACAGGGAAGCCCAAAAGTAGGCTATACCTTGAGAAAAAAAAATTTTTTTTACTAGTTCTTCCCAGCATCTCTGTTCTATAGTTTGGTTACCTACAGGGTTAACATACCTTCCAGTGACCTATAAAAAGAAGAAATTGCACATGCTAAATCTCAGAAACTACACACATAGCACATACCACACATACACACACAAACACTTGAGCATATGATAGAAAACATATAAGGGACTCTTAAAGGTTTCCACAATTCTGAATTTTCTGTTTAAGCTCAAGTTTTAATCTTACACTATAAAGCAGTGGTCCCCAACCTTTTTGGCAGCAGGGTCCAGTTTAGTGGAAGATAATTTTTCCACAGACTAGGGTATGGGCTGATGATTTGGGGATAATTCAAGCATATTACATTTATCGTGGACTCTATTTCTATTATTATTACACCAGTCCCACCTCAGACCATCAGGCATTAGATCCTGGAATTTGGAGAGCCCTGCAAAGACTCCTCTACCAGATTCTCCACCACCGAGTCTCCTTGAGCTAATGCATTGCCCACCTGCCATTGTCCTGAAATATTGCAGAGTCCATATGGCTGACCCTCACGCTCACTCCCACGCATCCCATTAGCCCAGTGCTTTGAACATCCCCTCTGCGTCCTTCAGTTCAGTTCAGTTCAGTCGCTCAGTCGTGTCCGACTCTTTGCGACCCCATGATTACCTCTGAAATATTCAGTTCAGCATCCAAGACTGTAATAAATCAGTCTCCTATTTTTCTATTTTTCTCACTTTCTTCCTCCACTAGCCCTTTTCTTCCTTCATAGAAAAACTTTCTCTGAGTCAGCTAACCCACCCCACTCTCAGGACTGCTTTTGGCTATACTTTCTTTCCTGCCAAGCCTGAAATCTATGATGGGCTGGTTACAACATCCTTTTACAAGCTCCCTTACGTCGCCTCCCTTGTCCTCTGTACTTTCTGAGTCCCTGGCCTGACCATCTCCTTCCTGCTGGATCCCAGATTCTGGCTTCTCGACCACTTGGCCCGTGGACATGTTACAGATGGATGGTGCCTGGTGCTCACTGGGCAGTGTCATCTGCAGAGTCTCCTCGGCCAGCTGATGGCCACTCCCTCTCATTCTCCTCATCAGCTTCTCCAAACCTTCATGACATTCCCTATACCTCCTATCCCATCTCTCAAGCATCACTACCATTAGCCAGTGACCTTAAAGCAAGAGAGTCTTCAAATGACCCATTTCCCATCCCCGCCAACCTCTAATCGTCTCTCCCTCATCCTTAGCTCCTCTCCAGCACTTGCAGAGGAGAGTCCTTCTCCCAGTTCCGAGTTTAACTTTGCTGTCTCAAGTATTCCCCATTTCCAGTACCTGCAACCTCTTCCTCTCTACTCATTCCTTCCTCAGAGCAAATTAAAGTTACTTAAATTTCCTCCGTCTTCAAAACAAACTAGAAGCAGATAACTTGCCTCTGTATCCTCTTCCAAGAATGGATTGTTTTTCCTTCCATTTGTTAGCCAAGCTGTATTGCTATCCCTACTTCCTTATTTCTCTTTTACTCTTATTATAATCTTCTTGGTTTTCATATTGAGAAATACTAAGTGTCCATCAAAGGAATGTGTCGGGCAAGACGCAAAAACACAAAGAAGAAAATATTTGATTTCTAGTAATGTCGTTGCCCATTTACTGTTCCATACTCTATTTATCTGTTAGTTTATGTTTTTGTTTCGCCCATAAGCATTTTGTTGTATGTTGCCAATAATTAAGGACACTCTTTAGAAATCCATAATACCATTGTCATACCTAAAAAGTAATTAGCAAAGCTTCCTTAATATCATTAAAACTCCACCACTGGTGGTAACAATTAGATGGCTATTCTAAATAGTCCTATTTTTGATACACAATGTAAGTAAGCATTCATTTTTTTAAATCTTATATGCAATTTGGAATGTGCTTTTTCCTCTAAAAACAAGCATCTTTCTAAATTACTCTGTAGCTCTCCCTCATTTTAAAAAGCTGTCAATAATCTTTTCTATAATGGTCATAACTTTTTTTCACCAGTATCCTCTATATGCCCATGAAGTTTTGTTACTATCTTTTGTGTCCTTACAAGCAGCTACTAAGAATATTCATGTTTTATTTTGTTTTGCTGCTTTCATATTTGGAGGGGGGGATGAAGATGTATCTCATCTCTTCACCGTTAGGCATTAGTTCATATGAGAAGAAGACTGAGATTTAATTTCATACTTCCTGAAATAGTTGTCCGTTTCTCTAAATCCATTCATTCTTTAGTTTTGTGATTCAGTTTCCATCTCTTCCAGTCTTCTGCTCAGGAGAGGGCCTCCATAACTTGTTGTTGTTATTGTTCTTTAGTTGAGACTTGATCGACATGTAACATTTTATTGGATTCAGGTGTACAATGTATTCAGTATCTATATATATTGCAAAATGATCACGATGTCTAGTTAATATCTATCACTTTACATCCTTACAAATTTCTTCTTCCTTGGAATGAGAACTTTCAGGTCCACTCTCTTAGCAAGTTTCAAATATACAATACAGTATTATTACCTATAGTCACCATCTATACATCCCCAGAACTTACTTAGTTTATAACTGAAATTTGTACCCACCAATTTGCAACCACCAATCTATTCTCTGTACGCTGCTGCTGCTGCTAAGTCGCTTCAGTCGTGTCCAACTTGTGCAACCCCACAGGCGGCAGCCCTCAGACTCCTCCGTCCCTGGGATTCTCCAGGCAAGAATACTGGAGTAGGTTGCCATTTCTTTCTCCAATTCTCTGTATAGATATGTTTGTTTCATAGATTTTGGGCGGGAAGGGTTGTTTGTTAGTTTAAGATTTCACATGTATGTAAGATCATAAGGTCTATCTCTGATTTATTTCAGTTAGCATAAATGCCCTCAAGGTCCATCCATTTTGTCAAAAATGGTAGAGTTTCCTCCTTTTTTATGAGTGGATAATACTGCATTGTATATCACTGTATATGTATACCACACTCTCTTTGTCCATTCATCTATGGACACAGAGGTTACTTCCAGGTTTGGCTATTGGATATAATGGTGCAGTGAACGTGAATGCAGATAGCTTTTCTAGTTAGCATTTTTGTTTTCTTCAGGTAACTATCCAGAAATGGAGTTGCTGGATCATATTCCATAATTAGGTGACAGATTCCATGAATCCTTTTAGTCCTAATCTTTCTTTATTCCTCTGCAGGATTTCCATTCTTAGACACATATTTGTATTTGTTTTTCTGTTCTGCTACACTCTTTCAGTCAAGCAAGTCCCTGAGACCAACCGAGAATTAAGGGGGGTTGATTAGAGTCCACTTCTCCCTGGGAGAAATAGCAGAGAAGGAATCGTCACTTATTTTTGCAACTTTCTTTTACTTAGGTTTCTATAGAATCACACTTCTCCTCGGTTGTCTCCTACATCTGATATCCGCCACTGCCCCACCCCACAACCGCCCGTCGACTTTTCCCTGCCAGTCTCCTTCCTCTCTGGTTTTTTGTTGTTGTTTGGTTGGTTGGTTGGTCTGGAGTTTTGGTTTCTTTTTTTATGTTTGTTGAGATATATTACTCCATGCTCTTCATTGGACATTTTCCTCGTGGGGCAACTCAGATCAGTTGGCAGGCAATGACTGTGCAGCTTGACAGGTGCTGATGGAGAACAGAGCCATCACCTGGAACATCACACAGCCTCGGGGAATCAGCCTGCTGCAGGGCAGGAGTGGGACATGGTTCTACTTGCTGGGGAGCAGGATGCTCTGGGCTCTTGGTGAAAAGGGACACTGGAGCACAGGTGGAGGTCAGCACACACATGGCTGAGCAGTCTTACTAAGAAGCCTGGACTCTATCTTTCTGCTTATCCAGGAGATTTTTCTAGGTTCTAGGATGTACTGAGCACTATCATTTCAGCTGCAGTGCAGCTTGTTTTCTTCCCACAGAGATGAGCATACTAGGATTGCTTCTGGGACTACAGAAAGAGACCAGGTAGAAAAAGATGTGCTTATGGGGAGCGGTAGCAGGAAGCCAAACATTCAGGCTTTATACTCAGTCAGTCTAAAATAAAATATTTTAATGGGATAGTATTTGTGATTTATTGGGATTCTCAAAATGTTTATTTGGTGAGCAGATATGTCGGGCATGAAGCCTGAGATAACATCGTAAGTTCTAGACCACTTGCAAACAAACTCAGGGCTGAAAACAAGCTCCATTACAACACAGTGTACACACCGGGTGTTAGGGAAGAGTCATTTTCATTAGAATATGGTTCATCAGAGGGGGAGGAAGGGTAGGAGGAACTGGGAGACTGGGGTTGACATATCGACACTATTGATCGTGCGTGTGCTCAGTCCTGTCCACCTCTTTGTGACCCAGTGGACTGTATCTCAGACAGGCTCCTCTGTTGATGGAATTTCCCAGACAGGAATACTGGAGTGGTTTTCCATTTCCTTCTCCAGGGGATCTTCCCCATCCAGGGATCGAACCTGCATCTCCCGCTTGGTAGGTGGATTCTTTACCACTGAGCCACCTGGGAAGCCCATACACTATTGATACTATGTGAGAAGGGAATGGCAACCCACTCTAGCATTCGTGCCTGGAGAATCCCATGGACAGAAGAGCCTGCTGGGCTTCAGCCATGGGGTTGCACAGAGTTGGACATGACTGAGCAACTAACACATAAAATAGGTAACCAATGAGAACCTACTATATAGCATAGGGAACTCTACTCAATGGTCTGTGGTGACCTAAATGGGAATGAAATCTTAAAAAGGGTTGTGTGTGTGTGTGTGTGTGTGTGTGTGTGTATACACACACATACATACATGCATACAGTTGATTCACTTTGCTATGCAGTAGAAACTAACACAAAATTGTAAAGCAACTATACTCCAAGAAAAATTAATTTCAAACAGAGTATGGTTCTCTCCTGAGGGAGCACTTCTTACAGTTACAGGGTGTGGGGCTCAGACATGCCCAAGTCGGTCCTTGACCACATCCGGCTGTTTTCCCACCATCAGCACCTCTCTTTTCTGCCACCTCAGAATCCATCTCACCATACAGAATGCTCCTCAGTTCCCTGACAGACAGCAAGAGGAAAGTAACAAGAAACTGACGGCTCACACTTAGAAAGTCACTTCCACATTCTCTCTGTCCTTATAGGGAAATAACTCCCACTTAAAATTTTATCCTTGCAAGATAAGCGTTCCAGCAGTGCATTCCCCAGGCTTTAGGAATTCCTATTACTGGACAATGTGGAGGCTTGTTTCTCGCCAGTGTAGTTCATCTTTTGTTTGTTTTGTTTTGGCTGCCACGTGGCATGTGGGATCTTAGTTCCCTAGCCAGGGATCGAACCTTTGCCCCCTGCAGCGGAAGCACAGAGTCTTAACCACTGGACCGCCAGGGAAAGAAAGAGAAGTTGCTAAGTCGTGTCCGACTCTTCGCGGCCCCATGGACTGTAGCCTGCTGGTCCCCTCCGTCCATGGGATTTTCCAGGCAAGATTACTGGAGTGAGTTGCCATTTCCTGGACTACCAGGGAAGTCCAGTGTCGTTCATCCTGCTGATGGGATGCTGCTGATTAATGAGAATGTGTCTGAATTCTTAGGTGAATCATAGTCAATAAAAGAAGTCACCTGGTGCTCAAGGCTAATGAAAAAGGTAACGAGTGTTTAACAAATGTTCTTGTGCCTGGTGTAATGTCTCTGGCTCTCTGTGCAGCCGGCTGCTCCCCGGGAGGACACCCCTGAGCTGAGTGCGTTTTTGCGAAACTCCACCATCCCTCATCTGGTCAGGAGGAGAGACGTGCCTCAATTGGAGCCTCGCAGACAGAGCCCTGCAAAGATCCTGGTGAGTTGTCTCAGAGCATGGAGATCTGAGAGGGGAGGTTGGACCGGACAGAATTCCCAAAGGCAGGAGGTTTCAATTTTCAACTTTAAGTACCATTTTTTAGTCACCTCCCAAACTCAGATATGACCGATTTTTTTTGGCAGTATGTATTTCAGATGCAAAAGAGACTTTTTTTTTTTTTGGAATATAACTTTTTCACTCTTCTGAACCCGCCCTGGAGGCTACATGGGAGAAGTAATAATGGAAACATAAAACATGACCTTTCGTACCTTTCAAGAAGACAAAGATTCAGTCATCAGCCGGTCCCCAGATACTGAGCTAGTGAGAGTAGGAGTGAGCCTGGAGAAACACTGCCCATGCAGTGGGTCTTGAAGTGTCTCACCCCATCCCTGGTTCTCACAGTCCTCTGCTCACTGGAGGAGTCAAGAACGGTGTTTGCAGATGTTCTGGGCCCAAAGCATTGGGGTCTGCGGTAGATCTATCCTGAGCTTAGTCAGCCCTTTGTAAAACTGTGGATGGCATTCATGACACAGCACTTTCTTTAAAAAAAAAAAAAAATTATTTTTGGCTGCACTGAGTCTTTGTTGCTGCTTGGGCTTTCTCTATTTGTGGCAAACAGGGGCTACTCAGGTTGTGGTACGTGAGCTCACAGCTGTGACTTTTCTTGTTGCAGCACATGGGCCTAGGTGCTTTGCAGCATATGGAATCTTCCTGGACACCAGGGATCAAACCAGTGTCCCCTGCACTGGCAGGCAGATTCTTATCCACTGTACTACCAGGGAATTCCGTGCTCAGCATTTTCAATTCAGCTGTCCCACTCACCCTACTGTGAATATTAATCCCATTAGCTGTATGCTTGCATGCGTGTATGCTGCAGTTGTGTCCGACTCTTTTTGACCTCGTGGACTGTAGCCCACTAAGCTGCTCTGTCTGTGGGATTCTCCAGGCAAAAATGCTGAAGTGGGTTGCCGTGCCTTCCTCCAGGGGATCTTCCTGATGCAGGGACTGAACCCGTGTTTCTTATGTCTCCTGCATTGGCAGGCGAGTTCTGTACGACTAGTGCCACCTGGGAAGCCCAGCTGTATGCTTTAAAAGGGTTAAAATATTGTTTTGTTTTGTTTGATACATGTGTTTAAAATTTTTTATTTTTAATTTTTAAAAAATTTTTGGCTATGCCATACAGCATGTGGGATCTTAGTTCACAAATGAGAGATTGAACCCATGCCCTCTGCAGTAGAAGTAGAATCTTAACTACTGGACCACCAGGGACCTAAATATGTGTGTTTTTAAAAATATATGCCAGGCCTGACAGATAATGAGGGTACTGCCCCAAGAATCTTTGATCACTGCAACAAATGATGATAAAACCTACTTAATCTAACACTTCAGAAGTTGAGACACATAGGGATGGGTAGGGCAAAAAGTAACCAAATATATAGAAAAAGAACAGTATAAAACAGAATTTTTCAAGTCCGGGTAACAGACCAAACACTTGTATTTGCTTAATTTTCTCCCCCAGATCCCACTGAAAAGACAATAAACATTTAATTAGTTAAAATGTATGTCTTGGACATACTCTGATATTCATTTATTTTATCCCAACCACATAAAAGGTTTCAAACATGAAACCTTTTTGTTTCATGTCCATTGACACAAAAGTGCAAGGAGTGAGTCTGATGTAATCAGTTAAATGAAGGGAGGAACATTTATTATAAAAGAAGTACCTGCAATTACAGGGCAAAAGAACTATAGCAGTTGGCAGATATGACTCAACTTTCTGTAAATTTTTATGGCACTGTGATGTTTTTCAAAATATAAGAGTAGGGAATCTATATGCTATTCAGTTTAGGAGAAAATAATGGAATTAGTATGATTATTTTCAAAAAGCTTCCAGGAAGAATGAAAGAACAGAAAACAGTGATTTCAGTTATGAGGGTGTAACGCACAGCATGGGGACTACAATTAACAATACCACATTGCATATTTGAAAGTTGCTAAGAGTGTAGATCTTAAAAGCTCTCATCACAAGAAAAAAATTTTGTAACTATGCATGGTGATAGATGTTAACTAGACTGGCTGTGGTGCTCATTTCACAATACATACAAATATCAAATCAAGACATTGTATATCTGAAAGTAATAATGGTATATATCAATTGTATTAGTTGCTCAGTCATGTCCCATTCTTTGTGACCCCATGGACTGTAGCCCACCACGTTCGTCTGTCCATGGAATTCTCCAGGCAAGAATACTAGAGTGGGTAGCCATTCATTTCTCCAGGGTATTTTCCTGACCCAGGGATCAAGCCCAGGTCTCCTGCATTGCAGGCAGATTCTTTACTCTCTGAGCCACCAGGGAAGCCCAACTATATATATTAATTATAACTCAATTTAAAATTTAATAAAGAATTCCTCTTTAAAGAAAGAAAACAAGGATTGACAGCTATAGAATTCTCATATTCAGCAGCAATAAGAAAGCCCTCTGGCAAACCAATGAGGATCAATAGTTTAGAAAATTGAGATTTGAATACATTTTACATTTTCCACTTTAGCATATTTCTCATGAGCACACCAAGGCAACAGAGATAAAAAACTAAAATTAATTTGAAAATTATATGCATTTCTGTTGGGTCAGATTTTGACCAGTCTCTGTAAAGAGACTTTACCTAATCTCAGTAAAGTCAAAATCTGTAGGGTCAGATTTGTCCCTCCTATTTTTTCTCATTAAAGATTTTTATTTCAAGATGATTTTTAACTTCTGAACATCATAGAAAATTATTACTTACAGATGAGAGCAAGGTGATCTTTGATTTCCATATCTAAAACTCATGTTTTATTCCCTTTCTCTCTTATTGGTTCAACAATTGCAAATCATCCACCTCCCCATGTCGAGTCAAAGCGTTTCTGGATAGGGAGTGATTATGCAAAGTTTATTCTAAAATCAAAAGCTAAATAAGACCTCCTACAGTTTTTGTTTAGTTAAAAACAACTTACTGAATCCCATTTCTGATTAGGAATTTGAAAGTGCAGAATGCCAACATCCTGTATTGGGATCATAATTTCCAATTTGCATAGGAAAAAATTTGTATCTGTTAACACGGAGCTATAATTTCTCCTCCGCCTGAGAACATCCTAGCCTTTTTCATCTTGGCCCCTGCTGGTTTTGTATAATAGTTATCATCCCATCTCCCTAAGCTCTCTTCTCTCTTTTGTTACTCAGCTTACAGAAACCTTATCTTCCTAACCCTCCTTGGCGTGTGATACTCTTGATCACTTCTTGAAACCATCACATCCCTTGCCATCCACAAAACATTCTCTCCTGGTTCTCTTCCTACTTTTTGGACTGCCCCTTCTTAGCCTTTTGCACAGACTTTTCTTCCCATCCCCAGTGTTCCTTTCCCTCAGGATTCCATCCTCAGCCCCTCCTCTTCTCTCCGATTGAGTCTGCTCTTTCAGAGAAATTCATGCCTGACCCTAACTCCACTCACGCCTAAGTGCCTCCTGCCTTCTCACCCCTCAGGCTGCTTATACTCTAGACCAGGGGTCTCCAACTCCAGGATCTAATGCCTGATGATCTGAGCTGGAGCTGATGTAATAATAATAGAAATAAAGTGCACAATAAATGTAATGTGCTTGAATCATCTGGAAACCATCACTCCACACACATACAGACACACACACACACACACACACACACACCCCTCATCCATGGAAAAGTTGTCTTCCATGAAACTGGTCCCAGGTGCCAAAAAGGTTGGGAACCGCTGCTGTAAACTGTGTCATCTTTCTGGAAGTCTGATCAACACACCAGACCCAACATGTGCACAACTCTCTGTCTCCATGAACGCCCCCAGCCCCCACCATTAGAGTTCCCAATCTCAGGAAAGCCAGTTACCTCTCCACTCTATCACCAAGCCCAAAGAGCTCTCCCATTTCTCTCTCTCCCTTGTCCCAGTCTTAAGTTGGCTACCATGGATCTAGTCTACTTCCTAAGCTCTAAAATTCATCTTCTTCTCTCCATTCCCATTGTACCAGAGTCCCATCATCTCTTGTTTGGCCTTTATCAACCTCCCTGCATCCCACCCTCCTCCTTCTATTTTTCCTCACCTACCACCTCTCTCCTGAAATACACTCATGGTCAGACCCCTTGCTTAAAATGCTTCACAGGCTTCCTCAGGACCTTCTGAATCAAATGGAAACTTCTCAGCACAAATGGGACGATTCTTTACCACCATTCTTTACCTCCTTTCCATCTGCCCACCCCACTCCCGAACACCCATGTCTCCACTCTTCTGAACATGCACACAACTTATACAGAAGAACCAATTCCCCAGTCACTTTATTGAGCAGCAGAAACTGACACAATGTTGTAAGTCAACTATACTCCAACTATCCTCCAATAAAAATTGTTAAAAATAAATACCAGCTTAATGGCTGGAACTTGCAGAAGATTCTGCTTTATAACTAGAAAGTAATTTAGCCAGAAGAATGTTATGGAACAAATGCTTGTCAATGGGTTAATATCACTGGGTCTCTGAGATAATACGGACTCATGGACCTTCCTCTGAAGCTGTTTCAGGATTTGCTTAGTTCAGGGTCGGGTGCTGTGACTGTCTATAAGTAGTATCTTCCGGAGTTCTGAGAAAATGAAACGGAGCAGTTCAATCGCTGTTGTGGAAAGCTTGTTTTTAAGTCCTTAGAACAGGCCTTAAATTTCACATTGTGTTTTATCATCCGTTTTAGCTCTGCAGTACCACCAACGTGGATGCATCTTTCCTACCAAAACGTATTTTTTCTTGATCATTTCAGTGCATTTGTTCTTTATTTAAAGTTTATGGATTAAGCAATGACTTCTGAGGAAACAGAACGTAAATAAACTGAGTCTAGTGTTGATTCTCTACCGAGATTTAAAGATGCTGATTCAGCACCACTGCTCTTGTGTTTTGCAGAATTGTACAAACATTGAGTGCCTACGAATCTCCTGTGCAGTGGGACAACTAGGAGGAGGAGAAAGTGCCGTCCTGAAAGTCAGGTCACGGCTGTGGGCCCAGACATTTCTCCAGGTAAGAAGACCGTGAAGCACTGACGCGCCACTCACAGGAAACCTCTTCTCAAATGCTCAGATGGAAGCATTTTTTAAAAGGATTTTTAAATGTTTTAACTTTTAAAATGTTTTAATTTTTAAATTTTTTCATTAAATTTTTTATTTTTTAACTTTTAGATTTATTTTTAAATTTTTTCAAAAATTTACTTCTTTAATGTTTAAAAAATTTAAAAGACATTTCTGTGGAGGAATTGAGCCAAGGACAGCTGGTCATCTTTCCCACTACATGACGTTGATATTTTTCCAGATTTATTGAGATCTTATTGACATGTGAACTATGTAAGCTTAAGGTATACAACATGATGATTTGATCCCATATATTGTGAAATGTTTATCCCAGTAAGGTTAGCTAATACCTCTGTCCCCTCACATAATTACCTTGTGTGTGTGTGTATATTGAGAACTTCTATGATCTAATCTCTCAACAGCTTTGGTCTATACTGCAGTGTTGTTGACTAGAATTTCTATGTTGCACATTAGATCTCCAGGACTAATCCATGCACTAATTGCAAATTTGTACCTTAAACGTCATCTCTACGTTTCCCCGACCCTCAGACCCTGATAACCATTGTTCTCTATTTCTATAAGTTTGGGTTTCTTTAGATTCCACAGGTAAGTGGGATCATACCCTACTTTTTTTGTCTGACTTATCTCACTTAGCATAATGTTCTCAGGGTCCATCCTTGGTGTTGCAAAAGGCAAAATTTCTTTCTTTTTTATGACTAAAGGATACTCCACTGTGTGTGTGTGCATGTGTGGTATGTTGGGTGAAGATAGTTTATATCCTGAGTCCCTAAGTCCTTCAGATAGTGACTTAGATTTAAACAGATCTATTTAGCTCACCACTGTCTAGTAGTTCCCTGGCAGATAGTAAGTAGTTAATGAAATGATGGTGAGTACAATTACATAATTCAAGCCATATGCCCAGAAAAATTAAAATATAATCAACTTAGAAGGGGAAAGAGATACTGTCCTAAGTCTTTCTTGTCTGGTGATACCACATCCTGGGCTTCAGCTACATGAGCTTCTCAGTACAGTGTCAAGTACATTGATTTTTAGACTCCTCACTGCTTTGGCTTATAGTCCACAGTCTGGATTATAGCAGACCACACTTCTAGAGATGACTACTTGATTATGTGCATTTTAAAGGTTTAAAGTCTCTTTTACACTAAGCATATTAATTTTTTCCATGTGGAAGGGGCTATTTATTTAAATGATACTGTGTTGTGACCTTGTTGTTTGGTGAGGATTGGGGGTGGGGGGAAAACTAAATTTAAAACCCTACTAAATCTATGCAATCTTGCCCCTATTTTAACTACTCAAAATTTCATTTGGCTCATTGTGCCATAGAAAAATCCAATGGTAAATCCTTTTGAATCTACTTAAAAATACAGAAGTTTGTAGCTCCAGATTCTTATGTTTTCTATGATTCAGAATGTTTCTATAGTCTTACAAATCTTATATAATTTTGTTTCTATAGTAAACAGGAGGAAAATTAAAGGTATTTTTTAAAATGTTTTTATGAAACCTTTAAAAAAAAAAAAAAGACCTAAGGCAGGATTATTCAAACTCAAACTCAGCACTATTAATATTCTGATTCAGATCATTCTTTGTTGTGAGGAGTGGTCCTAGGCAATGCAGGATGTTTATCAGCATCCCAGGCCCCTGCCCTCTACATGCCAGTAAAAACTTTCAGCCCAGTGTGACAACAAAAAATGTCTCTAGACATTGCCAGTGTCCCCTGGGGGCAAAATCATCTCCAGCTTTGAACAAGTGGCCTAAAGAAAAGACCAGTGTACAGTGTCTTTCTGCTGTTGTTGTTAAACCATTATTTATTCATTTACTCAACAAATATTTATGAAGTGCCGACTGCCAACTATGTACCAAGCACTGCTTCAGGTACCACTGGGATGCGAACAATTTGCTCATTGCCATTCTGCCTTTTTGGCTGTTACTTTTTATCTAAGAGTTGGGAAACATGGGTGTTACTGAATTCCCAAGCCCACACGATGTGAATGATAACCATCTATCCCTAGGGTTACTTTGAGCATCACATCCTACTGAAATGAAGAAGCATAACTCTTTAATAAAGCAGGAATAAAATCATTATGACTCTATGGTCAAGGGGGGAATGACTATCCTAGACGACATCCATCAGTTCTGGGCATGACATGCTATTCCAGTAGAAGACCTATGGAGTGAAAATTGCCTCTCTAAGGAAGACAAATACCATATGTCCCTTACATGTGGAATCTGAAATATGACACAAATGAACTTATCTGTGAAACAGAAACAGACTCACAGATATAGAGAACATCCTGGTGGTTGCCATGGGGAGTAGGAGGTGGGGGAGGGATAGACTGGGAGTTTGGGGTTAGCAGATGCAAACTAGTATATAAGGATGGATAAACATCAAGGTCCTACTGTGTAGCACAGGGAACTATATTCAATATCCTGTGACAAACCATAATGGAAAAGAGTATGAAAAAAGAACATATATATATATATATGTATATATATGTATAACTGAATCACTTTGCTGTACAGCAGAAATTAATGCAAAATTGTAAGTCAACTATACTTGAATAAAATAAATCTTTGAAAAAAATGTAAGGACTTCCCTGATGGTTCAGTGGTTATGAATGCACTTGCCCATACAGTGGACCTGGGTTTGATCCCTGGTCCAGGAAGATCCCACATGCTGTAGGGCCACTAAGCCTATGCACCACAACCACTGAAGCCCGAATGCCCTCGAGTCTGTGCTGTACAACAAGGGAGGCCACTGAGGCCACTGCAACGAGAAGCCTAATACCGCAAAGAAAGAGGAGCCCTTGCCCACCACAACTGGAGAAAGCCCACATACAGCAAAGAAGAACCAGCGCAGCCAAAAGTAAATAATAAAAAAGTTGTATGCACAGTACTTCCACCATATATAGAAGTTAAAAAAGAAAAGAAAATTGCGTCTTTATCTACCTGTTGAAGACCCAGTGGATGTGGAAGAAATCAATAGCAACTGAGGGATTTTCTAAACAATAACTATTTAGCCCAAGTAGAGTCAGACCAGAACAACCTTCAGGGACATTCTGAGGTTTTGCCAGATCAAAGTTAACGCTTCCAAAGATCCTGGAGAGCCTGACACAAGTCACTTCATGTCTACTCACAGCTGGAGCCCAGACTTCTACACTTCCACAGCTTCTGCTTATTCCAGTCTCAGAGGCGGATGGCTAGAGAGGAGAGCATTACTGCAAACTGCCTCCCACCTCAGAGAAGGCAATGACAACCCACTCCAGTGTTCTTCCCTGGAGAATCCCAGGGACGGCGGAGCCTGGTGGGCTGCCGTCAGACACGACTGAAGCGACTTAGCATCAGCAGCAGCAGCCCCCAACCTGCTGGTCAAAGAACATACTAGATCCTGGAAGTCTAACAGTTTTATCCCACCACCCAGGAGGAGGCAAACATTTTCTGCCCTCCTAACACAGGGAAGAAAGTTGACAATTCTCAGCTGATATGATTTGCTGCATTATTTTTGGTTTTGCCCAAGACTCTTGAGAGTCCCTTGGACTGCAAGGAGATCCAACCAGTCCATTCTGAAGGAGATCAGCCCTGGAATTTCTTTGGAAGGAATGATGCTAAAGCTGAAACTCCAGTACTTTGGCCACCTCATGCGAAGAGTTGACTCAATGGAAAAGACTCTGATGCTGGGAGGGATTGGGGGCAGGAGGAGAAGGGGACAACAGAGGATGAGATGGCTGGATGGCATCACTGACTCAATGGACTCGAGTCTGAGTGAACTCCGGGAGTTGGTGATGGACAGGGAGGCCTGGCGTGCTGCGATTCATGGGGTCGCAAAGAGTCGGACACGACTGAGCGACTGAACTGAACTGAACTGAAACATGCACGTGCTTAGTCACTTGTCATGTCCAACTCTTTGTGACCCCATGGACTGTGGACCACCAGGCTCCTCTGTCCATGGGGATTCTTCAGGCAAAAATACTGGAATGTGTTGCCATTCCCTTCTTCAGGGGATCTTCCGAACCCAGGGATTGAACCCAGGTCTCCCGCACTACAGACAGATTCTTTACCAACTGAGCCACCAGGGAAGCCCGAGAATAAACACGCATACTGGTCAGGAAAATTTGTTCTCCAGTTCTAAATGATGCCCTGTGCTGTGACTGTTACTTGAAAGAGCGACCTCTTTAAAAGCTTAAAGTTTGACCAGTGATTATTTAGGTTTTGTTGTCCCACACGGCTTTGTTTCTGGGAGATGTTGAGTATTTAAACAAAGGCTTTATAAAATGAATGTGTGGTTAAAAATAATTCTTGAGAAGGAATTAAGCAGCAGGGAAGGTGGGAGTGGGAGAAATTCTTGATGGTCCTGACCACCCTCACTCTCCATTCAACTCAACTCAAAAGCCTCACTCCCCATTCTCTTTGTTCCCAACTCTATTTTTTACTAGTACCATGGCCATAAGCCAATCATTGTGCACTAGTACATAACTGAGGCAGCTGGTGGGCAGCAAACCACAATTTAAATGATGTGGCAGGGAATTCCCTGATGGCCCAGTGGCTAAGACTCCTCACTCCTAACGCAGGAGGCCTGGATTCGATCCCTAGTTGAGGAATTAGATCACACATGATGCAGCTAAGAGTTCTCATGCCCAAGCGAAAAAAAAAGATCCCACATGCCACAACTAAGACCCAGTGCAGCCAAATAAATATATGGATAAAAATAAATATAAAAAAATTAATGACATGGCAATGACAGATGGATTGGGCATTCTCTAAAGTTTAGTAGCTACCTGGGGCAGGTTAAAAGTTCAACATATCGTCAATGGGTAGTAACCAGTTGCTTTTTCAATCCAAACTTGGCTACAATATGGCAATGATGGCTCTTACAGGAGCAGATTGCCACGAAAAAAGAAGAGACTAGTTTTTAACGTAAGAATAACATCATTGTTATGTAAAGATCATGGCTGGAAGCATTCAACTTTGAACATGAAATCAATAAAAGGACTCTGCTCATGTTTTTCATAAATTAAACACTTACCTGTGCCACGTTTTTGACTTGCAGACAGAGGACTCCTGTACCTTTGGTGCCAATCCCGCCAACCACAGCATAATAACTCATGTTTCACATTTCCCAAGGGCTCCAGAGCATCTTGGAAAAATGAGAAAAAAATTTTTCTACTGAGACTGGAAGAAATGCTGCATTTGGAGAATATTTAAAATAAAGAACAATGAATTGCACTGTTTACAGACTGTTGCCTACCACTAAGTCTGTTCAGGCCCCAGATGGTGCCCTTTTGCATCAATGAATTAGGTAGCAGAGGTGAAAGCATGTCCACAGCCCCTTGTCATGAACAACAGCCTTCATCTTATGTTACAGCCTTCTCTTACAACTTCCTGAACTTTCTAATCTCATTGATAGGAGCGGAGGTCCAATTCAATAATTGAAAGAATTAAACTTTTTATAAGGTGCTATCAAATGGGTGACAGATTTTATTTTCTTGGGCTTCAGAATCACTGTGCATGGTGACTGCAGCCAGGAAATTAAAAGATGCTTGCTCCTTGAAAGAAAAGTTACGACAAACCTTGACAGCATATTAAAAGCAGAGACACCACTTTGCCGACAAAGGTCCTTATAGTCAAAGCTATAGTTTTTCCAGTAGTCATATATGGATGTGAGAGTTGGGTCATAAAAAAAGGCTGAGCGCTAAAGAATTAATGCTTTCGAATTGTAATGCTGGAGAAGACTCTCAAGAGTCCCTTGGACACCAAAGAGATCAAACCAATCATTCTTTAAGGAAATTCACCCTGAATATTCATTGGAAGGACTGATGCTGATGCTCCAATACTTTGGCCACTGATGTGAAGAGCTGACTCATTGGAAAAGACCCTGATGCTGGGAAAGATTGAAGGCAGGAGGAGAATCTGGCAACAGAGAATGAGAGCATCTTCCACTCAAAGGACATAAGTTTGAGCAAACTCCAAGAGATAGTGAAGGACAGGGAAGCCTGGTGTGCTGCAGTCCATGGATCGCAAAGAGTCAGACATGACTTACTGACTGAACAGCTACAGCAATAATCAAATGGGTGGACATGNATCTGGCAACAGAGAATGAGAGCATCTTCCACTCAAAGGACATAAGTTTGAGCAAACTCCAAGAGATAGTGAAGGACAGGGAAGCCTGGTGTGCTGCAGTCCATGGATCGCAAAGAGTCAGACATGACTTACTGACTGAACAGCTACAGCAATAATCAAATGGGTGGACATGGGATAACCATTGAGTAATCCAACTATTGGATGTGTTTGTTCACCATCCGTTTACACTGTCAGTCAAGGAGGATTGATGAAACCCTCCTGGGCACACAGTTCTAGGTGCTATGGAAGGTGTAAGCTTCATATTCCATGCTCTATGCCTTCTAGTTTTCTATAATCTTGGTGGGGAGAAAGTAATCAAGAAAGATAAAAAGTTAAACAACAATGTGGAAATTCCAAACAGTATAGGGCATCTATAGTCTCATTCCAGACATACTGAATCACAGTCTCTAGGCCCGATCCCAGATGTCTCTGAGGTTCAGCAAAGCACAAAGCAAAGTGGCTTGTGAACCATCAGAAATGGTGGTGATGAGTGGAAATATGAGGAGGAGTCAGGCTGGTCAAGAGCAAAGAGGGTAAAGGGAGGAGAGAAGACCGCCACAGAGAAACATGTTTTCCCACATTCTAGACTTCAAATCCCACCTCTCTTTTTAAATTTCTATTAGAGGGTAGCCGATGTGTAATGATGCACTAGTTTCTACTGCACAGCAAAGTGAATCAGTTATACAAATACATATATTTACTCTTTTTCAGATTCTTTTCCTATATCGGTCATTACAGAGTATTGAGTAGCGCTCCTTGTCCTTATTAGTTATCTATTTTATATATAGTAATGTGTGTATGTCTATCCCAATCTTCCAATTTATCCCTTGCCCACCCCTCTACATTTGTTGTTAAAACTTAGCAACTAAACAGCAACGGCAACAATACCCCTTTACTTCCTGACAACTATGTTTGTTCTATATGTGTGACTCTATTTCTGTTTTGTTAATAAGTACAGTTGTTATTCATTAAGAAATTTCCATGTTCATAAATGCAGAATCATGCTGGAGAAAAACTTTCCATCTAGAGTTCATTCAGAAATAAGTTCTCCCATGATTTGTTTCCCAAAGATATTACTTCAAGAGCAAGGGAATGATTTTCTATCAGTGTTTTTTAACATTTAATTTGGAGACAAAAGAAAATGTACTCTTTGAAGATTTGGGAGCCTGGATTCACACTGGAGTGTGTGATTATAACTCTTGTGCACAGAATCTCATTGCTGGCGTTTCTCGTGTTTCTTCTGTGTCTACCAGCCAGGGTAGCAACAAAAGTAGATTTAAAACACCAAGTATCCATAAGATTTTATGAGCAAGCATTTTTAAATTTTAAAAAACACTTCTCACACAAACAAAAATCCAGCTTTCAGTTAAAGTGGAAATGCCAGGAGACAAGAGAACATAGAAAAAATAACAATCAAAAAAGAATTTTTCCAAATGAACAAAGTTCCTTACCCTCGAATGTTAGGATAGGAAAAGCAAACAAGAAGGCCAAAGATGTAGTGACTTTAAGTATACATAGAGGTTTTGCAAACCCTAACTTGTTCTTACCACATAGAAGAAATGGGGTTTATTGAAGGGAGGAAAAATTCAACCACAGGGGCAAAAATACCTTGTAAAAATATGTAACTTATTACAATACAACCTGCCGAATTGGCCTCAAGAAACCCAACACTGGATTCTAGATGGTGAAAATATTAGTAAAACTTTGATGTGTAGCCCTTGCTGATTCCTGTGATGTAACTATCCCCACTATGGTCAACTTCAAGCTGCAACATGATGTCACAGGGTATGGAGTTGGCCAGAGATGCAGAGCAGCACAGCATCCTATAGTGTTTTCCCTGCAGATGCAGTAGAGCAAGAGCATGTGTGTGCATGTCTGCTACGTTGTTCAGTGGTGTCCGCCTCTGTGCAACCCCATGGACTGTAGTCCTCCAGGCTCCTCTGTCCATGGGATTCTCCAGGCAAAAATGCTGGAGTGGGTTGTCGTGACCTTTTCCAGTGGATCTTCCTGGCTCAGGGATTGAACCTGCATCTCTTGTGTCTCCTGCACCAGCGCTACCTGGGAAGACCATCAAGGGCATAAAATGCAATAAAATTATTACTCAGAACTTCGGTTTGAGTGTTTATTATCTTTTTAGAAATACAATATACTTATGTTTACATGATCTATAATTTGTTTTAATAATGGCTCTCTTTAACAATGGGTACTCAAAGGTCTTCAAATATTAGTGTTGTGTTCACAAGAGCCACTGTGAGCCAGCTACATCCCACCATGGTTAGATCACATCACTGTCTCAGGCTAAGTGGAGGAAAATCACAGAAGCTTAAGTTCTCAGAGTGGTTTTCCTTGATTTACTCTTCCATACTCTCCTTTGACCTTCAGTTAAGTTCAACCGCTCAGTCATGTCTGACTCTGTGACCCCATGGACTGCAGCCCGCCAGGCCTTCCTATCCATCACCAACTCTCGGAGTTTACTCAAACTCAGGTCCATTGAGTTGGTGATGCCATCCAACCATCACATCCTCTGTCGTCCCCTTCTCCTCCAACCTTCAATCTTTCCCAGCATCAGGGTCTTTTCAAATGAGTCAGTTCTTCACATCAGGTGGCCAAAGTACTGGAGTTTTCAGCTTCAGCATCAGTCCTTCCAATGAATATTCAGGACTGATTTCCTTTAGGTTGGACTGGTTGTATCTCCTTGCAGTCCAAGGGACTCTCAAGAGTCTTCTCCAACACCACAGTTCAAAAGCATCAATTCTTTAGCGCTCAGCTTTCTTTACAGTCCAACTCTCACATCCATACCTGACTACTGGAAAAACCATAGCTTTGACTAGATAGACCTTTGTTGGCAAAGTAATGTTTCTGCTTTTTAATATGATTTCTATTTGACCATAGCTTTTCTTCCAAGAAGCAAGCATCTTTTAATTTCATGGCTGCAGTCACCATCTGCAGTGATTTTGGAGCCCCCCAAAATAAAGTCTGTCACTGTTTTCACTGTTTCCCCATCTATTTGCCATGAAGGGATGGGACCAGATGCCATGATCTTAGTTTTCTGAATGTTGAGCTTTAAGCTAGCTTTTTCACACTCCTCTTTTACTTTCATCAAGAGGCTCTTTAGTTCTTCTTTGCTTTCTGCCATAAGAGTGGTCTCATCTGCATGTCTGAGGTTATTGATATTTTTCCCAGCATCTTGATTCCAGCTTGTGCTTCATCCAGTCCAGCATTTCTCATGATATACTCTGCATATAAGTTAAACAACCAGGGTGACAATATACAGCCTTAATGTACTTCTTTCCCAATTTGGAAACAGTCTGTTGTTCCATGTCCAGTTCTAACTGTTGCTTCTTGACCTGCATACACATTTCTCAGGAGGCAAGTCAGGTGGTCTGGTATTCCCATCTCTTTCAGAATTTTCCACAGTTTATGGTGATCCACATAGTCGAAGGCTTTGGCATAGTCAATAAAGCAAAAGTAGATGTTTTTCTGGAACTCTCTTGTTTTTTCGATCATCAAGTGGATGTTGACAATTTGATCTCTGGTTTCTTTGCCTTTTCTAAATCCAGCTTGAACATCTGGAAGTTCACGGTTCATGTATTGTTGAAGCCTGGCTTGGAGAATTTTGAGCATTACTTTGANAAGTAGATGTTTTTCTGGAACTCTCTTGTTTTTTCGATCATCAAGTGGATGTTGACAATTTGATCTCTGGTTTCTTTGCCTTTTCTAAATCCAGCTTGAACATCTGGAAGTTCACGGTTCATGTATTGTTGAAGCCTGGCTTGGAGAATTTTGAGCATTACTTTGCTAGCGTGTGAGATGAGTGCAGTTGTGCGGTAGTTTGAGCATTCTTTGGCATTGACCTTAATATGAGAACCGATTAAACAAAAGAACTTGCTGAAATGTTCTGTCAAAAACACCATACAGCTCTAGGTCAGTGGTTCTTAACTAGGGGAATTTTGTTCCCCAGAAGACCTTGGCAGTTAATTGGAGACATTTTTGATTGTGACAACTGTGTGAGGCGTGCTACTGGCATCTAGTGGGTACAGTTAAACATCTAGTGCCAGGGATGCTGCTAAACATCCTACAATGCATAGGACAGTTCCTTAACCAACCTTACTCCTACTCTGAGCCTTCTGTATAAGAGGAAGTTCAGTTTAGTTCAGTCGCTCAGTCATGTCTGACTCTTTGTGACCCCATGGACTGCAGCATGCCAGGCTTCCGTATCCATCACCAACTCTTGGAGCTTGCTCAAACTCATGTCCATCAAGTTAGTGATGCCATCCAACCATCTCATCCTCTGTCATCTCCTTCTCCTCCTGCCTTCAATCTTTCCCAGCATCAGGATCTTTTCCGATGAGTCAGTTCTTCACATCAGGTGGCCAAAGGATTGAAATTTCAGCATCAGGCCTTCCAATGAATATTCAGGACTGATTTCCTTTAGGATGGACTGGTTGGATCTCCTTGCAGTCCAAGGGACTCTCAAGAGTCTTCTCCAGCACCACAGTACAAAAGCATCAGTTCTTCGGTGCTCAGCTTTCTTTATAGTCCAACTCTCACATCCATACATGACTACTGGAAAAACCATAGCTTTGACTAGATGGACCTTTGTTGTCTATAAGAGGGAATATGACTAATTTATTTGTAACTTAGCAGCAGCCTCTCTCCTAAAATATTTTGTTCTATCAGACAATAAGAATTTGTACTCATAATGTCACCCCACTATGGTCTTCAGTAAGAGCACTTGTGCTTACTCCTTTAAGGTTGTCTGGTTTTCTGTTTTATTTTAATTGTGCCAAGTCTTTTGGTAATAAGATAGATTATCTTTAGAAATAAAATGAATGATTGGATAGATGGTTGGATGGATGTCTAGACAGATAATGGATGAGTGATGGATGAATGGATGATGGATAGATAGTGGATAATGGATAGATAACTGGATGGATGGATGAATGATGAATGGATGATGAACGGATGGATGGATGAATAGTGAATGGATAGATGGATAGCAAAGAAAGTAAGAGAAAAGGAAGAAAGAAGGAGGAAATTTTTCTTTGGAAATGGAAAACACTGAAAACAACTGGATGGCTGCCAATATAACTTAGAAGTTTTACATGGAATATATTTTAAATAAATATTTTTAATTTCAGAGGAAAAATGATCCCTATTCTCTTGCATCCCTGGTGTCCTTTGAAGTTAAGAAGATGCCTTATAAAGATCAGCCAGCAAAACTCCCAGAAGGCAACATAGCAGTAAGTATCTTAAAATATATAGGTACAAATAATTTCACTGAAATTATTTTTTAAAACCCTGTTTTGCTTGTGNAGGGATGCTGCTAAACATCCTACAATGCATAGGACAGTTCCTTAACCAACCTTACTCCTACTCTGAGCCTTCTGTATAAGAGGAAGTTCAGTTTAGTTCAGTCGCTCAGTCATGTCTGACTCTTTGTGACCCCATGGACTGCAGCATGCCAGGCTTCCGTATCCATCACCAACTCTTGGAGCTTGCTCAAACTCATGTCCATCAAGTTAGTGATGCCATCCAACCATCTCATCCTCTGTCATCTCCTTCTCCTCCTGCCTTCAATCTTTCCCAGCATCAGGATCTTTTCCGATGAGTCAGTTCTTCACATCAGGTGGCCAAAGGATTGAAATTTCAGCATCAGGCCTTCCAATGAATATTCAGGACTGATTTCCTTTAGGATGGACTGGTTGGATCTCCTTGCAGTCCAAGGGACTCTCAAGAGTCTTCTCCAGCACCACAGTACAAAAGCATCAGTTCTTCGGTGCTCAGCTTTCTTTATAGTCCAACTCTCACATCCATACATGACTACTGGAAAAACCATAGCTTTGACTAGATGGACCTTTGTTGTCTATAAGAGGGAATATGACTAATTTATTTGTAACTTAGCAGCAGCCTCTCTCCTAAAATATTTTGTTCTATCAGACAATAAGAATTTGTACTCATAATGTCACCCCACTATGGTCTTCAGTAAGAGCACTTGTGCTTACTCCTTTAAGGTTGTCTGGTTTTCTGTTTTATTTTAATTGTGCCAAGTCTTTTGGTAATAAGATAGATTATCTTTAGAAATAAAATGAATGATTGGATAGATGGTTGGATGGATGTCTAGACAGATAATGGATGAGTGATGGATGAATGGATGATGGATAGATAGTGGATAATGGATAGATAACTGGATGGATGGATGAATGATGAATGGATGATGAACGGATGGATGGATGAATAGTGAATGGATAGATGGATAGCAAAGAAAGTAAGAGAAAAGGAAGAAAGAAGGAGGAAATTTTTCTTTGGAAATGGAAAACACTGAAAACAACTGGATGGCTGCCAATATAACTTAGAAGTTTTACATGGAATATATTTTAAATAAATATTTTTAATTTCAGAGGAAAAATGATCCCTATTCTCTTGCATCCCTGGTGTCCTTTGAAGTTAAGAAGATGCCTTATAAAGATCAGCCAGCAAAACTCCCAGAAGGCAACATAGCAGTAAGTATCTTAAAATATATAGGTACAAATAATTTCACTGAAATTATTTTTTAAAACCCTGTTTTGCTTGTGTTAGGTCAAGTGCCTATTACGTTGACTTGAGAAAACTTTCCCTCTTAAGACGACTGTTTTCTTATTTCAGTCTGGAAATTCTTCAGCGTCATTTGATCATATTTTTAAAACTTCAATGTAAATTTCTACTCCACCCCACTAAAAAAAAAAATCACAGGGCAGGACTAATACCATTTTTTAATTAGGCTCTTTTGTTTGAAAGAAGTTCAGATACTAATTATGATCATAATGAAATCACACTTATTGTTAATTTTAAAGACAGCCTGGTGAGTGAGGTGAGAAGGGCAGACTGTCTTCTTTAGGGACAGTTGTCACAGACCAGCTGTATGGACAGTCATTTTTCCTTTCTAAACAAAGACCAGGTTTCCCTGAGACTGGTGGCTGAGACTGTAAAGAATTTACCTACAATGCGGGAGACCTGGGTTCATTCCCTAGGTTGGGAAGATCCCCTGGAAAAGGGAATGGCTATCCGTTCCAGTATTCTTGCCTGGAAAAATCCATGGGGACAGAGCAGCCTGGTGGGCCACAGACCAGGAGTCGCAAGAGTTGGACATGCCTGAGCGACTAACACATGTGCACACACACACACCCATACCCACACAGCAAGGACCAGTATTACCTGGAAGACAAGTACACTAGGAGCATCATCTGAACTGAAGCTATTAAACATTAAATCAATCTCTAGATCGTGTCTGACTCTTGAGACCCCATTGACTGTAGCCTGCCAGGCTCCTCTATCCATGGGATTATACTGGAGTGGTTGCCATTTCCTTCTCCAGGAGATCTTCCAAACCCAGGGATCGAACCCATGTCTCCTGCATTGGCAGGCAGATTCTGTACCACTGAGTCACTAAGGAACATTACTGATACCCAGATATCTGTCACAACACAACTGCTGGCATCCTCAGCAACCCGGCAAGGCCATGCAGAGCAAAGAGGAGGGTGAGTAACAGGGGATGAACAGGCGCCATCACCAAAATGCTGCCTTTACAGTGAATATGACCACAGCCAGAACTCTGGGTCAGGATCCAAATACTGAGATTTCAACCTTCATCTCTTGGTCTTTTCATAGATAGATATTTACAGCCTTGACTTGGATTCTGGTCCCCAGGTCCTTGTTACTTAAAATATGTTTTTGCAGACCAGCAGCATCAGTAACGCCTCAGAAATTGTTCAAAATTCAGAAACAGACCTCACCCTAGACCTGCTGAGTCAAAATCATCAGGGCAGCAGGTACACTGTCATCTTTGAGGAGGGTTGCTTTGGATGGTGTAGAGGTCACCACTCTCATAATTCTCATCAGCATAGGTCTTAAAATGGAGCTATTACTCTTTCCAGCCTAATCTCCTTTTAGTAATTGAAATTCATCCATTGATGGATGATTTCCAACCCTGAGCATGCAAAAATTCAACATTCATATGACTTTAAAGGTTTATACATGCTATGTGCTCAGTTGCTAAATTGTATCCAACTCTTTGCAACCCCATGGACACTAGCCCGCCAGGCTCCTCTGTCCATGGGATTTCCCAGGGAAGAATATGGAGATGGATTGCCATTTCCTCCTCGAGAGGATCTTCTCATCCCAGGGATCAAACCCGAGTCTCCTACGTCTCCTGCATTGACAAGTGTATTCTTTACAACTGAGCCATCTAAGAAGCTCCATACACGTTAAGACCCTATCCAAAATATCAGGATTGAGTGAGTCTGGCATGGGCCCCTGGCACTGTGCTTTAGACTGGGCTCTACGAGTGGTGCTTCTGCAGTGGAATTGGCGTTGGGCACCTCTAACCCAGGCAAGCAGTGTAAAAGAAAATCTACAGATTCCAGAACAGGTTCATTGCAGACTTCACCCTGGCTCCATTTGGCTCTAAGTGTAAACCTTCAGGAGATCACTCTGTGTACCTTGCTGATGCCCTTAACCACACTTACCTGAAAGCATTGTTAAGAAGAGTATTTACGTTATATACAAAAAGCTTCAGCATTTTACCTAAAATGCGATAAGTCTCAAGTGTCGATAACAATAACCTTCCCAAAATATCCTACCTTCTTCAGCAAAGTTCAATAAGCCCAATTAGAAGCATCCATAGATTCAAGATATTTCAGTAGACTTTGGTGGTGTTTAAAGCAAGCACTGCACATCTTTCTCCACTTAGCATGCCTCTCTCTCTCTCTCACGAGATGTCTGCCAGAGTTTGAATTTATGTTCAACCTAGAAGACAGAGGCTTTGGATTTTTAATATAGAATATTCATCCAAGGAGGTTCAAAGGCTTGTAACTCCAAGGGAGATAAATTTGGGTCCTTTGTTTTCTCTGAGCACATGCTCCATAACAGAAACATATGTGACAGTCGGTTGCATCCACAGGATCGTGTCTTTCTGTCCTGGCCACAGGTGCCAGCCTGCTGTTCTCAACTCATCTCAAAAGATTCACAGGATGATGAGATACAGGCTTCCCTCCCCCCCTACCACCCTTGTTCCTGCATCTTTGAAAAAGTCTTGTTATCTGATGTAGATGATTTACTGCATCATTTATGGAGAGGCTATGGGAAAACCTTTTAGGTCTCCAAGTCTCTGACTGCCTGAAGGAGATGTGGCCAGTAGGAAGTCAGCGGTGCCCTACAGGCTTGGTTTGAGAGGACTGTGCTTAGAACCGGCAGATGAGTTTTAGAGTGAGTTCTCATCCTTATCTTGAAAAGGACCCAGCAGGAGAGAAGTACTTCCAGATAGCAGAATCAGTTGGACGAGGTGGCTGGAGGATCTTCAGAGCTCCAGTCCACAGTCTGCCGTTGGGAAAAGGGTCTCGGTTCCTTCCTTGGTAATTGACAAGAATATTTGCTGTTTTCCTAGCTCCTTGTAGGTGATGAGGAGTCTGCTTGTACTTTCTTTTCAACATGGTCATAATACAGCCATTTCTTGAGCCCTAGATAAGTTTTCCATATTGAAAAAAATAGCAATCCCCAGCTGCTACTTGAATAGTGTCTAGGTTTGTAACAAATGAACTCTCCGTACCACGTGATACTTTTCATGTTCAGAAGCAAGGGAAAGGTTGCATGATGAGAGGGGCTATGCCTAAATGTTGTATCATTACAGCAGAAAAAATTATTCAGTTATTGGAACACTTTTTTTGCCTATTCATAAACTTTGGTGTTTGTATTGTGTGACTAAAGCCAACTTCCATAATTTACATCTAGAAGAGCTTATGATTGTCTCATGTAACTGGAAGTTCAGTTCAGTTCAGTCGCTCAGTCGTGTCTGACTCTTTGCAACCCCACGGACTGCAGCATGCCAAGCTTCCCTGTCCATCACCAATTCCCGGAGCTTGCTCAAACTCATGTCCATCAAGTTAGTGATGCCATCCAACCATCTCATCCTCTATCGTCCCCTTCTCCTCCTGCCTTCAATCTTTCCCAGCATCAGGGTCTTTTCCAATGAGTCAGTTCTTCTCATCAGATGGCCAAAATATTGGAGCTTCAGCATCAATGAATATTGATGAATGTTCCAATGAATATTCAGGACTGATTTCCTTCCAATGAATATTCAGAACTGATTTCCTTCAGGATTGACCAGTTTGATCTCTTTCCAGTCCAAGGTACTCTCAAGAGTCTTCTCCAAAACACAGTTCAACAAAGACAGTTATTATAAAGTATTTCAGTGAAATCCCTAATTAAGAAATCACATGCAAATTGGGAGTCCGTTTGACTTTTTTGAATTGTTAGCAAAACTTCAGGATCTTAAAATGGAACTGTGATATTAAACAATTATCTGGAGTTCAAACCTATCACAGGAACTTCTTATCTCATAGGGCTGTTTGAATTTTGTTAAAATGTGTGTTCAGCTGGTCCACTTCATGTTATTATTTTGTTCTAAATGGCACTGTTGGTAGAGTGTCTTGGTACATTTATATAAAACATTCTCGTGACCCCACTGAAGTATGTTTACACAAGATTTTGAGATGCATAAATACAGATGTCAACATTAATTACCATTGCAAATCCGAGGGAGTTTTTTCTTCTACCTTGGTATTTTGTCAAAATATACAAAAACATATCATAAATGTCAGTGATAAAATGTAGGGATATTAAAGATTTATTTATGGTCTTTCCACCATAATAAAGAATAACAAGATTTACGACATGATGAAGGTAAGATTAAATGTTTCCTACTTAACATCACTTTAAGAACATCTGAACTGCTTATGATTCATGGACCCTACTTCCTAAAATTACAGATAGTTGTATAAGTGGAGTGTTAAAATTTTATACTATTTTTTAAAATAGCTACAGGTTCTTGGTACATTAAAAAAATGAAAAACAATTTGTTAATTAGTTTGCATGTAATTGATTTTTTTCTCCCTTTGTGTTAAGTACTTAAGTTGCTCAGCATGAACCTTTCTTAAAGCAGTTGAAATATGTAGTCAAAACCCAAGTTCTTAAAGTAAAGCTTTAGTCGTAAATACACCCCATTAATGGCCTTGGGATCACCTTCTTGATGAATGAATTTAATAAAAAGGGTCTTGGGTAATTTGGCTTATCACACTATGTGTGAAATTATACAAAAGTTGTCAGGCTGTGCAGTTCCATATGGTATCCACTCACCACATTACCACTGATGGTGAGGACCTGACATGTGAGTGGAGTGACTGAAGAACTGAAGTTGTTTTACTTCATTTGAACTTACTTAAATGTACACTTAAAACTATAATGGTATAAGGTATTTTTTTTTCTTTAATGCAGTTTTATTTTGGGGGTAAGACAACATTTCACTTTAATCATTGAAAATCTCATGGTTGTCACTTGCTACAAGTGTAAAATAAACACTGGACTTTGGAGACTTATTAAAAAGAAAAGAGGAATAGTATTTTTATATCAGTTATACTTTGAATAATAATTTTGATGTTTAGTGTTAACTAAAATATATTGTTAAAATTTATGCCGCATGTTTCTTTTTACTCTTTTTAATTTGACTTTGACAAAACTTTAAATGGTGTGCATCACTTGCCTTATATTTATATTGGACAACATTGATCTATAGCAGAGTCATAGAAGGTTCCCTTTTGGAGCTGTTGGTAATACCTATAGAACTTCAGAGAATATGGGTGATTAATAAATCTTATTTGAAATGAATGAAAATTTCTTACTATAAATCAATGTTTAGTCATTAGAAACTATATAAATTAAGACCTGTTTTTCTCATATTTATTATTCGATAGATAAGCTGCTTGTGGGTTTGTCAAAATGAGCTCCCAGACAAATATAAACATTAGAAATAACAAAGTTTGGGTATTTTCAACATGTTATCTCTTGGCCAAGCTTCCCCTAAACCATCCTAGGGTTTCTACAGGACTAAAACAAATTTAAATAAACATTGGTCCTATAAAAGTGATCAATTAAGTCTTTTCTCTTAAGCTTGCCTGTAGGGTTCAAGTTTCTTGTCTCTACAGAGTACTGAGTTTCAGGAAAAGCTTAGCTTTATCTGTTTCCACTTGCAGAGGAAATGCTCCATTTCCATTTACAGACCTGAACATGTCTCCTGACTTCCTAACCAATGTGTTCTCAGAAAGACCTCTCTTTTCAAGACATGGATGACTTTTCCAATGACGTGATACAATCACCCTGTTCTAGCAACAGCCATCTAGCTCCTTAGGCCTGGAAATCTGGAGAAAGGCTTCAGGGCACCATTGTTGTTTGTATTTTTTCTGTCCCTAGTCCAGCAGCTTCTCAACTATGCAGTGAAAAACCTGGAAGCCACCAGGGGCAACAGAATTTCTCTGCAGCTTCCCTGGTTTAGGGGTTTCCCTGGTGGTTCACATGGTAAAGAATCTGCCTGCAATGTAGGAGACCCAGGTTCAGTCCCTTGGTGAGGAAGATTCCCTTGGAGAAGAGAATGACAACCCACTCCAGTGTTCTTGCCTGGAGAACTCCATGGACAGAGGAGCCCCAGTTGAGATCAAGAAGATCGGGCAGCCTCTGTGCCATGTAGACGCCTTAAAGGCAGCAGGTTAGGAGAGCGGAATGCAGGTGAGGGAGCAAAGTCACTGAGCTTGTCTTCCTCTAAAACTGAAGTCCCTTCCTCTTAGTTACAGGCAGTGAATGTATATGGCATGCTTAATCTTTCCATTGAAAGTGCTCACAGAAAGGATGTGAAATGGCATTTTTCAAATAAAAATAATGTTGCCAGGAGCAAACTAACAACAGTTTTGGTGATGAGAATTTCAGATTTTGGAATGGATGAGGATAGCAGTGATCATCTATCTACTCTGAGACTGTTTAAAGACTTTTGTCAGAATCTTTGGAAGTGAATGCAGACAAAAAGCCAGTAGGTTTTATAATTATACCTGATAAGGCTGTTTTCTGCTTCTAGAGACCCTAATAAGCATATCCTGTCCAGTTTCATGTTTTATTGGTACTTTTCCATCACTGCTGTGAAAAATCCTTCAGATATCATTTTTAGATCTTTGTGAGTGACTTCCACTGCTTGTTTCTACAGATGGACTGGTTTCATAGATGGTACATCAAAACCTGCAGTACCACTCTCCACCCACTTCCTATATCCAAAAATCAGTTGTCCCCTACAATCCATTTATTAGGAAGTGGGCATTTTTTAAAAAGATTTAAAAGGCACACAAATTGGAAACGAAGATATAAAACTGTCCCTGTTTGGAAAAAACAAAACAAAAAATAAAGAAACCTGTAATATCCAAGTGGCAGAGAAACCTAGGAAAAACTCAATAGCTATTCTTCCATTTCTTTTTATTAAACCAACAATTTGAACAGTCTATGGTCTGTGGCCCTTATTTCCACTCCCTTAGTTTAGCTTTTTTTTAACTTACAAAACTAGAACTGTTTCCTATGTTATAATAAAACATAGGGAGGTAACTTCAGATATTAATTAGGTCAACTAGAAGAGGGAACATGGAAAAGTATTGTTGTCTGTCTTCCTAAATTACGTATTAGTCAATTTTGGTTGTCTCTAACACATGCATAAAATACAGACCAAAACTACGTTGTTTCTTCAGTGAACTTAGAGCTTAAGGGGAAGAAACAGTTACAAGAAACCTCAGAATTGCCCGTGGCTTCAGATTTTCTCTTTTCTAGGTCATTGTATCTGGCTTATGAGTGCTCAACCACTACTACCCTTGATAGTTCCAAAACTCTGAAATTCTCATTATTAAAACTGTACTGGTCTGCTTCCAGTAATATTAGGGTCATTTTATTTTTTTTTATTTGGCCGTGCCGAGCCTTTGTTGAGTCATGAGAGCTCTTAGTTGCAGCTTGTGGGAGCTAGTTCCCTGACCAGAAATCGAACCCAGGCCCCTTACACTGGGGGCACAAAGTCCTAGCCACTGGACCACCAGGGAAGTCCCTTGGGTCATTTTAAATGATCACTTCATGCTCTTTCTCTGAGCACCATAAGATGCAGGATTGAGCACTGATTTCACACGTTATCCAATGTAGTTCACCAAGGGAGAGAGATGTGAAGAGAAATGATCCAGAAGTGATTTCGTCCTCCACTGACTCGTGTAGTCATGTTGTGCAGAGGATCACTTCAGAAGGAATTACTTAGGTGGCAGAATCCAACTGGCGTGACAATGCTTTGAGTCTTTCCAATGCATTTCATCAGTGTATGTACCATGTGTTATGTTTTTAAACTGTGGCAAGTACAGAGAGTGTGACCCCATCGTCATGGAATGTTGCACTTCTCTTCGATATGTTGGACGAATAAGGGCAGTGCCAGCAAGGGAAGCAGGGAGGAAGGTAAAAGGGCAAGTAGGTTACACCACCCCTTCTCTTACTGAAAGCATCGGTCAGGTCCCTGGCATTCCTGACCACGTGGAACCACTGACAGCTTCACTATCATCAGCGTCATTGTGTAGCCTGGATATAAGTGATATTTGGGGCTGGAGGATCAAGTGAATATCATCAGGATGTCTGCTGTGCAGGGGACGTGGACCAAAATGAAGGAGTTATAAAAACCTGGGCAGGTTAGGAACAGCACAGGCAGGATGCTCAGATCTAGTTAAGAAGGCAGAAGGAAAGATGTGAGCCGAGGCAGGACCCAGCACTAGGGCACAGGCTATGAAAACACCAAGGTTTCCAGCCAGGGGGACACCAGAGCCACTAACCCACCCTGAGTTCACCCTCAGCTCCTGGTGTGTTAGAGAAGCGTGGCCCAGAGTTTCTGTATGGGAGTCGGGAGGAGCTCAGGATTCTTTCAACCAGCACAGTTAAAACAAGGAACATGTGGACCAGCTTAACCGAGGTGATGCTTGCGTGTGTGCATGCTCAGTCTCTTCAGTCGTGTCCAACTCTTTGCAGCCCTATGAACTATAGCCTGTCAGGCTCCCCTGTCCATGGGATTTCCCAGGCAAGAATACTGGAGTGAGTTGCCGTGCCCTCCTCCAGAGATCTTCCCAACCCAGGGACTGAACCAGCATCTCCTGCATCTAATACATTAAAGGCAGATTCTTTACCCACTGAGTCACTGGGAAACCCCCAGAAGTAAGGGTGATGCTTGCTGCTGCTACTGCTGCTAAGTCGCTTCAGTCGTGTCCAACTCTGTGCGACCCCATAGATGGCAGCCCATCAGGCTCCCCCATCCCTGGGGTTCTCTAGGCAAGAACACTGGAGTGGGTTGCCATTTCCTTCCCCAGTGCATGAAAGTGAAAAGTCAAAGTGAAGTCGCTCAGTCGTGTCTGACTCTTAGCGACCCCATGGACTGCAGCCTACCAGGCTTCTCCGTCCATGGGATTTTCCAGGCAAGAGTACTGGAGTGGGGTGCCATTGCCTTCTCCTCTCTAAAACCAGATAATCCTGCTTTGGTGAATAACATTCTAGATTCAAGAATATTTTTATTTCTCTTTCCTTTGACAGAGGGTGTGAGCGGCAGGGCTGGGTCTCTGCTAGTTTAGTTTTGGTTTTTTTGTTTGGATGTCTCCAGAGGCTGTGCCTGAATGTGATAGGAGAGCTTCTCCTGCCTACATAGGAGGCAGGGGTGGTTCACACATACAGAGCGTGCAGTCCTGATGGAAAGGTCTCTTTTCTCCTCCAAGTTTCCTTGCAACAGTGGGGCATTCAGTGAGGTCCAACAGCAACTGAAAATGGGATCTGAGACCGAACGCAGCCCCAGCACATTGAGACAATTAATGCTCGCGTCAATGACTACAGTTACTTTCATGAAATGGGAGATGATTGGTCTTACTTGACTATATTAGTAGAGCAACAATGGGCTCTTTGTTGATAGAGCACAGAAACAGAGCCTATGGCTAAAGAAGCGGTGACACTGATTAGATCTGTGGATCACTTAGCCCACTGGGACTCAATTTTCTCATCTATAAAATTGGGACTTAGGTAATTTCTACCCACTTGCATGTCCAGTAGGTTGTTTGCAAGTTCACTTCTCAGTGAGGTGAGCTCAGTTCTGTGGAGAAACGTGTGGACGGACTTGGCTTTTTGTTGGGTTTACTTTGCCATATAAAGGTCCATCCCAATTCAAGGTCATTCCTTTCCACCCTGTTGCTTTGTGCTCCACCTCAATTCTATTCTAGGCTTTCTGGGTTGGTGTAAACCAAACACCCACCAAGTGTCTGTAGTTGGACTTACATCCAACTTGAGAATCCTGAGAGTGTGTTAATGGTTAAGATTCCAAGTTCAAGTGCTGTAAACTCTCAAATCTTCCCCCGGGTGACTTCAGCTAATGTATGGATCCTTTCAGAAGTACCCACTGCCCCAGTGTTATAGTGGTAGTTACTGCTTTATTTTTTATTATACTATATTATATATATATATATATATATATATATACACTAGTATTTATTATACTAGCTGAAACTCCAATACTTTGGCTACCTGATGTGAAGAGCTGACTCATTTGAAAAGACCCTGATGCTGGGAAAGATTGAGGGCAGGAGGAGAAGGGGACAACAGAGGATGAGATGGTTGGATGGCATCACTGACTCAATGGACATGGGTTTGGGTGGACTCTGAGGGTTGGTGATGGACAGGGAGGCCTGGCATGCTGCAGTTCATGGACTCGCAAAGAGTCAGACATGACTGAGTGACTGAACTGAACTGAACTGCTTTATTTCACTGAATAGTTTTTAAATTTGAGCTCATTTTCTTTATTTTCCATTCCAGATTAAAACATCGGTTATTTGGGCCACCCCAAATGTTTCCTTCTCAATTCCATTATGGGTAATAATACTAGCAATACTTCTTGGATTATTGGTTCTGGCCATTTTAACCTTGGCTTTATGGAAGGTAAGTATATTTGCTTTCTTTTCCTTTTTGAGTTGAGAGGCCACTGGGAGGATTTAAAAGGATATACCTAGGATTTCAAACAGCCAAAGCTAGAGGCATGATCTGGGAATTTCCAACACAGGGACCTGAAGGGAAAGCTGGATCTTGTTTGCTTTGGCAAACTTAATATGCTTGTGTAACTGACATTTAAGAAGATTGAGGGTGTTTAATGCTGCTTTTATCTTGCAATTTCTTATAAATAAATATAGAGTTAGAATTTATAACAAAGACCTATGATCTTCTTTCCAATATGCTTAGAGTGATCATGTTATGATGAAGACTTCTCTTTCTTGTTTAATTAATCAGGATCTTAAGCTTTTTGTTGACACAATCCTATCAGCAATACTTGAGAGTTTTGTAAGCACTACACAGATGCAATTAATATAGTAATTAGTTGATACATGGGCTTTCAATGACACCACATAGATTATGCATGTTCTAATATTCTTGGACTTGTTTTTTTGGTGTTTTTTTTTTTTTTTTATCTTTCCAACTAGTCCATCTCCATTAAGAAGCCTTAACTTCCTCTTTCATGTGTTTTGCTGAAGTTTCTGCTGAAAGTCTGCAATGGGAATTAATTTCTGGTCCCCAAACCAACAAGACTGCCAAGTTTCACAGAGCTTTCTGTTCCAAAATAGAAACAATGTCACAGTGACATGATCATAAGAGCAATTAACCCAGTCACATCTTCAGTTCAGTTCAGTTGCTCGGTCATGTCCGACTTTTTGCGACCCCATGGACTGCAGCACACCAGGCCTCCCTGTCCATCACCAGTTCCCAAAGTTTACATCCTAGTTTGGTACTATTGTTGTCATTCTCAAAAATGATAATGTATTTTTATTTTGAAACAAGATGAGACATGCTTAACAAACTGAGAAAACCTTGCCTTTTGAGTTAAGTAATGGCTTTTCTGATCTTCATCAGCAGTTTTGTGCCATCCTGAGCCCACACAGGTCTAAGGCATGGTCTATCTTTAGAAACAGACTTCTGTGTTAGTCTATTATTCATAGTAACTTTATATCCATAAATGATGCAATGGTATGTAGCAGTTGATAGAGGAATGCACTGGCCTTATGAGAGAAAGATGACTCAGTGGCTATAAGTGAAAGCTAGTGAATTGGGCTTCCAACCTAAGAAATGATAAGAATTAAGATTTTAGGTTTCTAGGGAAAGTTGTACTCTCCAAAACCAAATCCTCATTTGAAACTCAGGAGAGTGAAGGTTCAAGAATCACCTCTTCCCCGAGTTGCTGATTGATCTCTGGAAAGTTGAGATAGCTCATGAAGCTGTTGAGATGGAAATAAAGGACCCATCTAATTGTCCTCCGTGTACTAGATATTCCACCAAGTGCAGAGAGAGAGACAAGCAGCTCTCCACCTCCTCCTTTAGACCGTCTCTAGGTAGCCCATAGTACGCTTCAGGAATCTGCTTCCCCTGGTCAGGAATTCACACTGCTGCCGGCTCCAGAAACATGCAGAAAAGCAGAGAGAAAAAAAAAAATCCTTGGGCCAGGTTGCTGTAAGCCCAGAAAAATATACAAGGACTATAAGAGGTTTATACACAATGAACATTCTTGGGACTTCCCTGGTGGTCTAGTGGTTAAGATTTCCCCTTTCAATGCAGGGGTTGCAGCCTAGAACACTGATTGGGGAGCTAAGATCTCACATACCTTGAAGACAGAAAACCAAAATATAAGACAGAAACAATATTGTAATAAATTCAAAAAAGACTTTAAAAAATGGTCTACATCAAAAAAAAAAAAAAATCTTTCAAAGAGAAAGAACATTCTCCCACCACCACAGGCAGGGAAGGAAGAATGTGGACACTCTGCAGAGGCAATGAATTCCTCTCTGCAGGTAAACAACACACTGCTCTCACCTCCTAATTTAGAGAACTGGGCAGATTATAGTCTCAGAGCACCAGATTCCTTAGACAACATATAAAAGGGGGAAAGGTTTTTTGTGTTTTTTTTAAAGATATTTTATGTGGACCATTTTAAAAACCTTTATTGAATTTGTTACAATGTTGCCTCTGTTTTATGTTTTGGTTTTTTTGGCCATGAGGCATGTGGACTCTCAGCTCCCCGACCAGGGATCAAACCCACACCCCCTGCGTTGGAAGGTGAAGTCTTACCACTGGACCACTAGGGAAGTCCTGACAAAGAGAATATTCTTAGAATGAGGGGTTTCATGAATTCTCAGGATGACCTGACTTGGCTGGCCCATTTCTGTCTTCCCTAGTGCGGATTCTTTGACCGAGCAAGACCACCCCAGGACGATATGAATGATCGGGAACAGCTGACCAATGAGAAAACCCCTGAGGCATGAAAAGGAAAGCCAAAGACAAAAACAACTTCAGTACTACTCCAGTTCAAAGCCAAGAAGGATCACGAGGGTTCAACCCAGGTTGCCCTGCACCTGCCAGTGTCCTCAGACATGGGAGGGCCACGTCATCACCTCATCTATACTATACTCTGGAGAAGTTTCGCTGGATCCTGGTGATCCTGTGGGGAAAGGAAGCCTCCTTAAAACTGCAGAAATGCTGGGCAGCCGTGGAAGATATCTTTGGCTTGAGTCTTTCTGTATTTGGCAGACACTTTGAAATGGGTATGGGAATGTGAGATTGCTTTCAGGTAAATCCATCTGAAGTCTCGAAAATGCAGTGTCTAAGTTAGGATGGACTTTAGAAGGTGAACTCGGACCAAACCTTCCAACACTACTGTATACAATGGAATATTTGACACCTCCCTCTGGAAAAGACATGTTTCTAGTGACGGTACAGCTCAGGGAGACCAGCCTATGCTGTTGGGACTGTGAAAGGACCTTGGAAATGGCAGAGATCATCTTTGTGAGCGAGGATAATGATTATTTATTTATTTTCCATGACTCTAGGCTGACACTCTAGGGGATCTGGAAATTAAAGATTTGGTTCGCTGGTTTTTGAAATCACTCACCAAATTTCCCTCTGAGATGTCTGTTTTGTGCAGAATACATAACTTTACAGGACTTAGGATTTAGATAGGATTAAGGAAAAGTGAATTGGTATTAGAAGACTGTTTCACTTTCATGACTTCTACCTGAAATTACTTTTATTCACGCTTTCAGGGACTTACATCTGCTTAATTTAGCCTTGCGAAAAGTTGCATTGATATCTACTTTTACCAAAAAAAAATCATCTTTCCATTAATTTAATTAGCAATATACAAATTTCAAGGGACTCTCAACCCTGAGTGGTACTTAAAAATAATGGTAAAATTTCTAGAGTCCATTCACAAAAAAGCAATTCAGTAATTTGGGCAGGCATGTTATTTTTAATATCTATGAGACAATAGCAATATTTTAATTTGGGATTAAATACCTTTTTTTACTATACGTCAAACTTACATTCACAGAAAAGACACGTTAAACATAAATAAGAAGCATAAAGTTAGGCATATGTGTGATGAACCTAGAAAACAGAGTCCTATGGATTTTATTTAGGACTGCCTATTCCAACTTTACTTTTCATTTTTCCTGCTAATCGTTATAGTACGTGACTTTGGAAAATAATTTTTACTTAAGCTATTTTCCTATCATCTTAAATTTAACCATCACAGAAACTTGATGTTTAAAACTCTTGTAAATAATCCATAATCATATGTAACAGTATCGTTTTAAGTAAAATAGACCAGCCAAATTTATATAGTCTGCACAACTTTGTATCCTTTTTATAATAATGAAAAATTATTATGAAGAAGTGCTGAACAAATTTTATATTTATGTGCAATATTTTATAGACCTATGTATCAAAAAGCATGTTTACACTGGCATTAGTTATTTTTTAAATTAATATCCTGAATATTAAGTATGATAAAACCAGTAGACCCCAATCCTTCAGTTTTCAAAGCAGCTGGAAAATTTATGTCCCAATTTCAACAATCACACTTGATTCGAAAGATGAGCCAAACTCACAGACACTAAATTTTTGGTCATGCTTTAACCTGGAGACGAGCCATCTGGCTCCAGCTGCAGAATTTCTTTGGAAACCAAATCAAAGGCACATGGGTGAATACACTGAACAGTTCATACTCTGCCTGCTCGTGAATTAAATCCTGTCATGGTAGCAGTTTCAAGGCTGTCAGGAACTGAAGTCTGGCTCCCAGCGTGTGTGGCTGACTTGGGGATGAGAACTGCACATGTTTCAAAGAGTTTGAGGGTCTCATGTCAGCCTCAGAGGGTCTTAGGTGGCCGTTGTCTGGGTGGAAGTGGTTCTATAGCCAGTGGCTCTCTCTGAGACGAGTGGGAGGAGGGATCTCTGCCTCCAAAGTGACATCCCAACTCCTATCATCATGCCTGACTTTTGGCCAAGAGAGAATAGCTCCTCAAGATTTGGGGTCACAAAAGAGCCCTGAGAAAACACACCTGTTGTCTTTCAAGCTAACCTTCAAAATGGAACTCAGAACTCAGGGCTGGGACTGTCAAAGTCAGGTCATAGAGACACCTGGAGGAAGCTTGAGATGCCAGGAACAAGGCTGGGATCCAGAACAGAGCAAGGTGTGAGGAC
Organism: Neotragus moschatus; assembly: GCA_006410615.1. Classification (NCBI taxonomy): domain Eukaryota; kingdom Metazoa; phylum Chordata; class Mammalia; order Artiodactyla; family Bovidae; genus Neotragus; species Neotragus moschatus. The sequence goes on along the minus strand of SJYA01001837.1, from coordinate 778,217 downwards.
TTCAAAGGCAAACTACACCATCCTCACAATCTCAGCCCAAAGTGATCCCCGTCTCAAGGACAGGCACCGTGATCTATAGGCAGTTTGCAGAGGGCCATCAATGCACACTGAGGTCAGGTGAACCCTCCACACCTCAGTCCTTGAGTGCCCCTCCACGTGGAAAATATTCTAAAAATGCACTGAGCAAATCTGCTTCTCATCATATAAAGCCAATCACTTTCATCATTTATAATATGCTGTTGCTTCTCTTAGAATCTATCTATATATTTCAGATATATCTTTTGAAATACTTACAGCTGATTTTCAAGACATGGGAAAATGGACCAATCAAGTTTTATAAACTTGGAGATTTTTATACAGTAAATAAACAACATGGACCAATTGCCCACTGAAACCCCACTTCTTTGAACTCAACCCTTTTCTTGTTTTATTTAAATATATGTGTAGAATCTGTGAAGATTTTCATGTACCTATTTACCTTGTCACTAATAAAATTAAAAACTAAAGACCTGATGACATATTTGTGGGGTTTTTTGTAAGCAATGTAAAATTTTTCCATGATGGCAGATGTCAGAGGTTTGCATCTTCACACTTTGATTCTTTACCACCAAAACATGGAACATTGAAAGAAATTTGAAAGAGCAAGGACATGACACTTCTTTGGAATAATGAACATGTTCCAAATTTAGATTGTAGTGATATTTGTGTGAATACACTTAGAAGGACTGGACTGTATGCCTTAAATGGATGAGCTTTATGGGAATTAAATCTCAATACATATGTTTAAAAATGTGAGTCATTTCTGATACCTACACTTTCATACAATTGGTATCTTTTCCTTTACATTTCCTTTCCTTTTAAAAATATTTATTTACTTGTTTGGCTATGTTGAGTCTCAGTTGCAGCATGCAGGGTCTTTGTCACATCAGTCAGGACTCTCTAGGTGTGGCATGTAATCTAGAACATGTAGGATCAATAGTTGCAACACACGGACTTAGTTGTTCTGTGGCATGTGGGATCTTAGTTCCCCAACTGGGGATCAAACCCAAGTCCCGTGCATTGCAAGGCAAATTCTTAACCACTGGACCACCAGGAAAGTCCCTACATTGTCTTCCCAATTGTGTCCATATGAAAACTTCACGTTTTAATGAAGCCTTCTTTTGGGTCATTGACCAATTCAAAGGCTGCTCTTAGTCTCCAATGGCATTTTGTGAATTACTACACTTTTCCAGTTGTTCTCATGACTATTTTCCAGCTGGGCCAAACCTCTGTGCAAGCAGGAATATCTTTTCACCTTTGTGTTCCCTACATTAAGCCCCACCATCTGTTACGTAGTCAGTGCTCAAAATCCATTCTAAAGTGAATGAATGAATATATGTGCACAGTAATAATCATGTGATATGCACTTTTGTAATCTCTGCTCCTATTACAAAGCCTGGAGGTACACACTTTTTTATATCCTATTTATAGTGTTCATATAATATTGTTATAATAGTTACCCAATGTTTTATCCAATTAGCAGATCATCATTTATTTAACAATACTTCTTATTGGAAATATTTCTTCATAAATTCATTTATTAAGAATAGCATGAATACTTACATGAGACTTTTTTTTTGGTTATTTCAATAAATGAACTTCACAAGAGTGAGGTAGTTTGGTTAAAGTAGATTAAGATTTCTGTATGTCTTGATAATATGCTACTTCTTAAGAGGACTAGATCAATTTGCATTAAATACACCACTTCCTTCACAACTCTGTCAGTATCCTAAAATATTTTGGTAATGATTTTCAAATATTACTTTAATTTGAGTTTCACTAGTTATTGTTGATCACAGTCACTCAGTCATGTCCAACTCTTTGCAGCTCCATGGACTGCAGCACATCAGGCTTCCCTGTCCTTCGCTATCTCCTGAAGTTTGCTCAGACTTATGTCCATTGAGTCAATGATGCCATCCAACCATCTTGTCCTCTGTCGAATTCAGTACATTTAATGTATACACTTAATTTTGATTTCTAATATTATTGAATATTCAATATAGACCAATTTATTGGTTGTATATTTAAATACTTGCCACTTCTCTGGTTGGTATTCCTGAATTCCAGTGAAAAAAACCCCAGTGCCTGGATGTTTTCCTTATCGCTGAAAACAAGAAGTAAGATGAACCCTTCACTTCACACTATATATTACTCACACTTTAAAGCCTACATATATCGAAAAGCTCAGGATGAGGTACACACACCGATGCTTGTGTATTCCTAGAATGATGTTCTGGGAAAATTCTTCCTCTAGGGAGGGGAAAATGTTGGTGGAGACTTACTTTTGTATTGTACAATTTTTCATGCTTGCATCCTTTATTACCATGTGCATATATTATTCTTGCAATAAAAACAAGTTCTAAAAAAAAAAATAAAGAAAGAAAAGCTCAGGATGGTCCAGAGGCATTTATGTGTCCAAAGTAAGAAGATACAAAACCAAATCTAAGATTTAGGAACATTGGTGCTGAAGATCAATGCATCTTCCTAGTAGAAACTATCTGAGCAGGGCAAGACCTCCTGGTGCACACTCAGAATGGCCTATAATGGGTGAGCCCACCCGTTACAGCTGGTGCATGCTCACAGTCAGTAAATAAAAGAATTCTTAATGTGTCTTATAGAGTAGTCAAGTGCTTTGTAATTGGATGTATGCAGCTAGAGCTCAGTCTTCGCACCAAATTCTGCTGATAGCATTTTATATGTAGACACTGAGCTGCATCAATACTTTCTAAAGGTTGAGTTGACCTTTGGGTGACTAGAGTGGGCAAAATAAGATCAGGATCGCTCCTTCCAGAATTCTGAAACAAAGTAGAAGTCCCTCCGGAGTTGCACACTTCCTCTGTGGAAGTTGCACCCTACTCCTAGATTACTTCTATTAGACACAGCCTCCTGGTGACCCCAGGAAGAGCCCAAACATGGAAATCTTCTGTTGCTACCCATTAATGCCAAGACAGCACCTCTCTAGAATCTAATGTTCTTTTCCGCATGTATAGCAGGTTTTCTCCTTCACAACTCTATTGACACTAAAAGGTTGATTGCTTTTAAACATTTTTTAAAAGAATTCTGGACTTTTTTTTTTTTTTTTTTTGGCTGTTCTGGGTCTTTTCTGTGGTATGCGGCCTCAGTAGTTATGATATGTGAGCTTATTTGCCCCGAGACATGTGGGATCTTAGTTCTCTGACCAGGGATTGAACCTGAACCCTCTGCATTGAAAGGCAACTTCTTAACCACTGAACCACCAGAGAAGTCCCTAAACTCATTTTGGAGCCAAGTAAAATCCAAAGGCTGCCCTCCTAGTGATGCTTAAGTCAATGGCAAGTTGAGAATGGCCAGAGTACACGTGGCACAATTCTGATTGTCATGTTAAGCTCTCCCCTTCAGTGCACCCCACAAATACCATCTGCCTGACACTCTGCCTTTTGGAATTGTTTATAAGTTCTCTGTTATTTAGGGTTGTTGGCCAAAACCTACATGGAAATGTAACCTGATCCTAGTGCCTCTTGACACTAAAAAGCCTTGACTTTAACTTCTGTGTGTGCCACCTCATGACACGATAGGAATGTTCTTAATATCTCCACGCTGCTGCTCATTTCGACTGTGTACTATTTTGCAGGAACCACCAAGTCTTCAGTAGGTTATCTTGCTGTCCAGCTTTTAGGCCAGATGTTTTTTTAAGCAGTAACAATGGACCTTCCTGGTTTTCAGTTTTTAGATTACAGCTTTCATTCACTGAGTCAACTTTAGGATATGGGCAAGTTTAACAGTTTTTATTTCTATGTGCATAGTCACTTCAGTCAGTCATGTCTGACTCTTGGCTCAGCCCACCAAGCTCCTCTATCCATGGGATTTTCCCAGCAAGAATAGTGGAGTGGATTGCTATGCCCTCCTCCAGGGTACCTTCCCCACTGAGCCACCTGGAAGCCCTTTTATTTCTATAAGAATTTTTAATTTTTGAATATATATATGTCTCCTCTTAGTTTCCTAGGGATGCCATTATAAAGTGCCATACATTGGGTGGGCTAAAAGCAATAGAAATTTGTTGTCAGAGTTCTCCAGGTCAGAAGTCCAAGCCAGGCTGTCAGCAGAGCCATGCTCCCTCCTAAGGGGACAGGGAAGGGATTGCTTTCATGCCTCCCCTGCAGCTTCTGCTAATTTCAAGCACCCCTTGCGTTGTGAAGGCATCACTCCACGCCTCCCTCCTCACCTGGTACTCCTTCTCCCTCCCTGCCTGTCTCACATCATCTTCCCTCTGCATCTGTGTCCATGTGTCCCTCCACTTTTTTCTTGTTTTCATGTTTTGTTCTAATGAAAAAACTGATTTTTATGCTTCTTGAAAATAGTGAACACTATTACATTTTATGTTTCCCCCAACTAGAATGCAGACATCATAAGGGCAAGTATTCTGTACCAGTTTGATATGCTTTGTTCTCTTCTTTATAAAAATTGGTTTTATTTTCCCTATCTAAGCATCACTAGGAGGGCAGCCTTTGGATTTTACATAGCTCGAAAATGAGTTTAGGGACTTCTTTGGTGGTTCTGTGATTAAGAAGTCACCTTCCAATGCAGGGGATGCAGGTTCAATCCCTGGTCAGAGAAGTAAGATCCTACATGTCTTGAGGCAAATAAGCCCGCACAGCACAACTACGGAGTCAGCATTCTTTTTTATGCATATGTTTTTATTTTATTTATTTTAAATTGGAGGATAATTGCTTTACAATGTTGGGTTGGTTTCTTCCGTATAACAACGTGGATCAGCCTTAGGTGTATATATACATATAGCTAGCTAGATATCTATATGTACGTATCTATCTATATACATATATAGATATAGAGCCCTCCCTGTTGAGCCTGCCTCCCTCTCACCACTCCCTCCTGTGCCCACATCTCACCCGTCCAGGTCATCACAGAGCACCGAGCTGAGCTGCCCGCGCTACACAGCAGCTTGCCACCAGCTATCTGTTTACACATGGTAGTGTGTTTATATGTCAGTGCGACTCTCTCAGTTCATCCCACCCTCTCCTTTCCCTGCTGTACATGTATCCCCTTCTTATAAAGACATCAGGCATATTGGATCAGGGTCCAACCTAACGACCTCATTTAACTTGCTCACCTCTGTTTAAAGACCCTATCTCCAACCCGGTCACATTCTGAGCCAAGTTAGAACCTCATCATGTCTTCAAAGGAGGATACAATCACATCCTCCTGCAAAAATTTCTTTTGTGTGGAACAGCTTGACAAGTGAACCCAAGAGGACGAAGCACATCTGAATTAAGCGAAAGCCTGAGGAATTTAAAGAGTATCTTTCTATCAGTCTTTTGATTCCTCCTCACTCAGGTAATGTACTGGTATTGCTGAGTATATAATAAAATCATAAATATTTGGGTGTCTTTCCCTCACTTACTGCCTTCACACACATATTAGAAGATGAAGACAACTGCATTTTTTAAAATTCTATTCATTTGTTTACTTTTGGCTGCACTGAGTCTTCATTGTTATGCATGGGCTTTCTCTGGTTGCAGTGAGTGGGGGCTACTCTCCAGCTGCAGCTCATGAGCTTCTAACTATGATGGTTTCTAACTTCCAACTATGATGGTTTCTAACTTCCAACTATGATGGTTTCTAACTTCCAACTATGATGGTTTCTAACTTCCAACTATGATGGTTTCTAACTTCCAACTATGGTGGTTTCTAACTTCCAATTATGGTGGTTTCTAACTTCCAACTATGATGGTTTCTAACTTCCAACTATGATGGTTTCTAACTTCTAACTATGATGGTTTCTAACTTCTAACTATGATGGCTACTCTTGTTGTGGAGCATGGGCTTTAGAGCACAGGCTCTGTAGTTGTGACTGGGTTTAGTTGCCAGGGGTTCAATCCTGGACCAGAGACTGAACCCACACCCCCTGGATTGGCAGGCAGACTCTTAATTACTGGACCTTCAGGGAAGTCCAACAGCTGCATTTTTACATAATTCACGTATCTGTTCTACTCATTTCTTTCCACCAGCACCCACATTCTCATTCTGTTTTCTTCTCCCTTGAAACAACCATCCTATTCTCATGGATTCTATGGATAAATGTGCATTTTGTGATATGAGAGAGGAATTCCTCACCAGTTGGAAATTAAAGGCCACTGGTTACTGAGGAAGTGGGGAGCTGAAGGAAGTCCTTATCTTGGGGCTGTAAGGTTTGCTCCCCATCCCTACTGCTCAGCACAGGGAAAGTGTGGCTTAGATCTGCAATGACCCAGAGCTAAGAAAAACAGCTACCATAATGGAAGACAGAACCAAGAAAATAAAGCAAGGGTGACTAGCTTACCCTGGACCACACACTTGCTGGTAGGAAGGAGTTTACCCCCCAGAAGAAGGCCCCTCAGTGCACAGAAGGATAATGTGTTCACAGTGGACATTGGTCTCCCAGGCTTGGCCAATAGGGAGATTTACCCCAGGAAGCCAGCCTTCCCTCATTCTTCCTCTCCACTATATCTGCTCTTCCCACCATCTTCTTTCCCAGTCCTTTTCCAGGAATCTCACCCATTGACAAGTGGGATGACTTTTGATCTGGATGGAGGACATTGAATATTTCCTTTTGACTGGTGGTCTTTCAGCCCACTCAGCTTCAGGAGTTTATCCAAGCTGACAACCTCCAGGCGTCAGCTGCACTGTCTGTATTTCATTACTGAAAGAAAACCCACAAGAACAGGTGCCTCCAGCTTTCTGTGTGAGGAATGGTTGAGGGACCTGGGGTGGTTAAACTTGGAGAAGACAATGTCTGGGGGGTGCATATCACCTGACTCTAACTATCTGAAGAAATATTATGAGGAAGATGAAGTAGAAGGGGTTGGGGATGGACTAATATAAATAATCATAATAAAAATGAAATGTATGAAAGCATTCACTGTGTTAGCCCTCAGCTAAGTGCTTTACATGCAGTTTTCATTTAATCCTCACAACCACTGTATGAGAGCAGATTCTAGGATTATCCCTGTTCTATAGATGAATTGAGGTCAACAGAATAAGTGGTTTGATGGTTTACACCATAGCTGATGGCAGAACTGACATTCAAACCAAGGTCTGCCTGATTCCAGAGGCCAGGACTGTACAACCTGCCATTTTCAAGAAGTTGAAAGTAACTACTCTATTCCAGGTTGAATGTAGAGCAGGAACCATTTAAGAAAATGGGGTTAAAATAGTTTTCCGTAAGCTTGATGATCCCTTTCAGATTCTCCCAGAGCCAGAAAATTTAAAATATGAGGGCTTCTAGTATAAAAGTACAAAGCAGAATCATTCATCTAGTTTACAGAGAGACAAGAATCAGAACCACAGAACTTTTGTCCCCTTTTATTTTCTGAATTCTATTTAGATTCATGCACCTGATGAAATGTTCTCAACATTTTTCAACCCCTACGGTTACATACAGGCTATTTGACGACAGAGGATGAGATGACGATGGCACCACTGGCCATGAGCTTGAGCAAGCTCCGGGAGTTGGTGACGGTCAGGGAGGCCTGGCGTGCTGCAGTCCATGGGGTCACAAAGAGTCGGACACAACTGAGTGACTAGTTTTAATGAGTGACTAACTGATTTTAATTATTAGAATAAGTTGATAGAGAAACTCATTCTTTAGGTCATTTGCCAAGATTGAAGCTAACTTGCAAAGTCTAAGAGATTTCAGAGTTTGAGAACAGTGTATCTTAAATAGTTCTCTTCACACCAAAAAGCTATTAGTTAGAAACCTAAATGACTCTTAATTTTCCAGATCAAAAAAATAGATTTTTTGGTTTTATTTCAGAAAACTTTGACCTCATATAGTATTCTCCCAAGGCTTCAAATGATAGCTGTCTACCAATCTTACTACTTGGGAGACTAATCTGATATTTTGTTTTCACTTTTGGAAACTAGAGCTAACGAAGGACTGGTGGTGGTGTCATGACCAACTCTTGCGGCTCCATGGACTGTAGCCCACCAGCCTCCTCTGTCCATGGGATTCTCCAGGCAAGAGTACTGGAGTGGGCTGCCATTCCCTCCTCCAGGAGATCTTCCCAATTCAAGGATCAAATCCACGTCTCTTGCAGAAGAAATAGATACAGAAGGTATTTTACTTTCTCCTTGAGTGTTTGGATCACACTGTCTTAAGAATTCATATCTATCCTTAGGAATAGGAAGGAGTGTGTGTGTGTGTGTGTGTGTGTGTGTGTGTGTGTGTGTACAGAGGAGAGCCTACAATGAATGCTGGTAGACAACATGGAAGGGAACTGCATGTGGAGACCCAGAAGGTACTGCACACCCTCCTGAGGTGCATTCTTCCAGTGTGGATGCTCAGACTTGAGAAATGTGCTCTGGAGCAGGATGGCCACCGTGGGGAGGTCCAGTGATGAGAAAGGTTCCAGTGAGGTAGCTGAGACTGACAACATGGAGATTAGAACAGGGAAGCTTTGTGTTGGGATAGAACTGAGGAAGAGGGAGTGAGGAAGGAAACAGGAATCCCTATAAGGAACTTGCCTTAATCCACTTAACCTGCCCTTCAATGACAGACTGCACGATTGGTCCCAGTTCTTCACTCTGCCTTCTGCCTATGCTCTTTGACACGTAGCTTTAAGGCCCCCTATCCTTCTCTATGTGTGATTCTGAGTTCACCATCCCATGCCTTGGGTCCTGGGAGGTTACCAGATGGGCAGGTAGCAGAGGCCTGAAAAATACCCCATGTATAATAAGACTTGCTCTCCATTAACTCAGCCATTCCCATGAGAAGGACATGCTAGAATTAACCTCCCCATCCCAGGAGGAGGGGAGAGATGAGTGGACCAGAACCACCCCCACCCAAGTCCAGTGTGAATTAACTTATCTCCTGTCAACCTGTAGATTCACGAGAAATACTGGGTTGACCAGTATTTTTCCATAAGATGTTTCCCATAACATCTTATGGAAAGACTCAAATGAAATTTTTGGCCAAGCCAGTAATATATATAATAATGTAAGCAGCTCATCTGAGAGCAGGACAAGCTTGCAGGAAACCAGAGTCCACTCTCAGCCTCAGGTCTATGCAGTTCCCCTGGAGGGTGAAGGTGCAGGGCCAAAAAAGAGAGGCAGGACATGCCCTGACACCCAGCCCCACTACAGCTTGTGAGAAAGGAGCAGTGTCCCACGGAGGGGGCTGGCCAGGAGTCCCCTGGGATAGGAGGGGCCGCAGTCACCTGGAGGCAGAGCAGGGAAGAGATTCTCTTCATTCCCCACCCACCCCCTGCCCCCGACTGCCAGTTATGTGCCAGATCTGGAGAAAATCCTAGGATAATTCTCCATAATATACATATATACTTCCAGGCAGAAGAGGGAAAAATACCTCTCGGGCTACACAATATGACTTAAGTATAATAAGTATTACATATATATACACACATGCATGCACACACACAGACTTCCCCAGCAGCTCAGTGGTAAAAGAATCCTTCCTCAATGCAGGAGCTGCAGGAAATGCAGGTTCAGTCCCTGAGTGGGGAAGATCCCCTGGAGGAGGGCATGGCAACCCTTCCCAGTATTCTTGCCCAGAGAATCCAATGGACAGAGGACACTGACAGGCTACAGTCCATAAGGTCGCAAAGAGTCAGACACAACTGAAGTAATTGAGCATGCACGAATGTACACATACACATATAAATGTATTGAGCATTTTTTTTTTTGAAATTTGTATGGGCAAGTATCAGGAATATATATAAATAGGACTATAAACAAGGAAGCTAGCATAAAAGTGGGATTCCCAGATAGCTCAGTTGGTAAGGAATTCATCTGCAATGCAGGAGACCCTGCTTCAATTCCTAGGTCAGGAAGATCCACTGGAGAAGGGATAGGCTACCCCCTCCAGTATTCTTGGGTTTCCCTTGTGGCTCAGCTGGTAAAGAATCCATCTGCAGTGTGGGAGACTGGGTTCGATCCCTGGTTTGGGAAGATCGCCTAGAGAAGGGAAAAGCTACCCACTCCAGTATTCTGGCCTGCTGCTACTACTAAGTCGCTTCAGTTGTGTCCGACTCTGTGCGACCCCATAGACGGCAGCCCACCAGGCTCCCCCGTCCCTGGGATTCTCCAGGCAAGAACACTGGAATGGGTTGCCATTTCCTTCTCCAATGCACCTAAGTGAAAAGTGAAAATGAAGTCACGCAGTCCTGTCCGACTCTTCGCAACCCCATGGATTGCAACCTACCAGGCTCCTCCATCCATGGGATTTTCCAGGCAAGAGTACTGGAGTGGGGTGCCATTGCCTTCTCCGATTCTGATCTAGAGAATTCCAAAGACTGTATAGACAATAGGGTCGCAAAGAGTGGACATGACTGAGCAACTTTCACTTTCACCTTCAGCATAAAAATAACCTTTCACATTCTTTAAAACCTTGTCATCTTCAGAAGATCTTTCTTTCAGAACTGTTACTGTAACTGTTGCTATAACGACAATATTACAAGACTGAAGTTGCTTGGTTAATTGTAAAAGAAACTCCTCCTTTGGACTTCAGACCCTCCTCCAGTCAAATAAACATGTCTATTTATAAGATACATTCCACAAAGAGATACAATGACATCTTGTGTTTTGTTTTGACCAAGATTTTCCTGTGATAAGAGTTATTACAAGTTTTTTTCATCTAGTATTTTTGAAGATGTCAAGTCTTCTTTTTCCATCATAATACTTCTTTTTTCCCCTTATGTATCTATCCAAGGAGCAGAAGAGAAACTACACTCAACAAGTGTGCTGTCCCTGCAGCTGAAATTCAGTGTCTCCTGCTTCTGAGGTCACATGAGGGGGAAAAAATTCTCTTTCAGTTGTGTTTTTAGTCGAGACAAAAATTATGAGGAGGGAGAAGGAGTGAAGGGTTACATCTGGAGAGAGTTAAGTTCCGTGGCTGGAGAAGCAGCTGGGACTATGTAACACAGCCGCTTCCATCATGCAGCCATTGTGCTGTTTGAAAATGCGTGGGTTTTCGGATGGTGTGGGTTTTATTTGGAAAGGAAGAATCCTGGGTGTTTTCAGAGAGGAAATTCAACGGCTGATTCATGCTCTTAAAACTTTTTGCCCTAAATTTATTGACCAGGAAGATGCTGTTAACTAAAATTGGAAGATCTTGGGGACACTAAATCTTGCACAGCAGTTAACTATTGGACACTATTAGAGCTTCTGATAAGATTTTGTGGAGTGCCTTTTTTAAATGGTTCAAAAACATCTGGTCTTTTTGTCTGTTGCTCTTTGATGCATGTGCTCCTCTCACTTTAATAACTTCAGGGCCCAGCAGCCTGATAATCCAAGCTGAGGTCATCCAGGGATGGTGGCTCATGGCTGTGAGTGTGGCCAGCATTAACACTCCTCAAATAGCCAAACCTTTGCTGGAATCATCAGAGGATTTGTCATCCCTTCTCTTTCTCTCTTATCTGTCTACCTGCACTGTTTGATTAATGATAAAGAATTATTCTCACACGTAAAGTCATTTTGAAATGGAAAAGTTTCAACTTGAGTATAAAACAGTATCTTAACTGGGCTAAAACAAGATCTACTATCCCATTTACTGCCCAGGTTGCTTAGAGGAAAACAAATGGACTAAATGTATAATCTTTAAGTTCAACAAATGGCTAGCCTTCTCCTGGAAAGTTTTAGGTTAATAGATATCTATTTTGTAGGTTGAATCCTACAGCCAATACTCAAAACTTTTCCTATTTTTTTTATTTTGCTAATGTTTAAGGTTGTGTATCATAGACTTTTCACGTTTTAGGAGTCTTTCTCCTTCAGAACCATATTTACTCCCAAATAATTCATCCACAACATGGGTGCGATTTTTGTTCTTTTCTCCCCATTTCCTTGTGTTGCCTTTTCTCTAATATCCTCCCATCACAACATTACCAGCTTCGGATGTTCTGCTTCATGTGTTGAACTCACACTGGTCATCTACTTTACATGTGGTAATGTATATGTTTCAATGCTATTGTCTCAAATCATTCCACCCTCACCTTCTCCCCGAGTCCACAAGTCTGTTCTTTACATCTTTACATCTCCTTTGCTGCCCTGCACGTAGGACTGTTGGTACCATCTTTCTAAATGCCATTTATATGCATTCATACACAGTATTGTCTTTCTGACTTACTTCACTCTGTAAAATAATTACCTTCCAATTAAAATAAATTCATTAATTTTAAAAATTAAAAAAAAAACCACAACACTACCAGACCGGGTTCATTCAGCTAGACGTGCAGTGAGCAAAATGCTGAGATGCTAGGGTTTGCACTAAGGGTTTGTTCATAAGGCAATCAAGAAAGAACAGGTCTTAGGTCTACCTCCCTCAAGACCAGAGGCTCAGGGTATTCTTTGTATAAGGCAGCAGAGAAGTCTGAGGTGTGGGAAATGTGGGGAAAGGTGACTGGGAGAAGGTGTGGTCATCATCGTGGTTCTGTGCAGGTGTAACTAAGTTACGGGGCTCTGCACGTTCAAAACTGGAGTTTGCAATTAGTAAGTGCAAACTATTATATGCAGGATGGATAAACAACAAAATCCTACTAAATGGCACAGAGAACTATATTCTATATCCTGTGACAAACCATAATGGAAAAGAATATGAAAAGAATGTGTATGCATATGACTGAACCGCTTTGCTGCACAGCAGAAATCAAAGCAACACTGTAAAGCAGCTATATTTGAACCTTAAAGATGGAGGTGCTTAGCATGACCTGAGGGTGGAGTTTGCAGCCCTCTGAGAACAAAAGGTTGCTCACACAGGCCCAGGTGGAGGGTTAGCGGTCCCAATCAGTATTAACCAGCTCAGCTCCAACGATATGCAGCTGACTCCTAGTTTCTAGACAACACCTCAGGCAAACACCTTACTCTATAGGCTACTCGCTGCTTGGAGGACACGGGAATCTTAAACGACCTTGATTACTGGAGGTAGGCGAAATGGATTTGACTAACAATTATCCGTGCTAAAGAATATTCTAAATACTGGACGGTTGCACTCACTTCCCTTGTTAGTAAGGTTATTCTCAAAATCCTTCAAGTTAGGCTTCAGGAGTACTTGAATCAAGAACTTCCAGATGTGCAACAACCTGGGTTTAGAAAAGGCAGAGGAACCAGAGATCAAACTGCCAACACTCATTGGATCATAGCGAAAGCACGGGAATTCCAGGAAAACATCTACTTCTGTTTCATTGACTACTCAAAAGTGTTTGACTGTGTAGATCACAACAAATTGTAGGAAATTCTTAAAGACATGGGAATACCAGACCATCTTACCCATCTCCTGAGGAATGTATATGCAGGTCAAGAAGCAACAGTTAGAACATTACATTGAACAACTGACTGGTTCAAAATCAGAAAAGAAGTATGACAAGGTTTTATATTGTCACCCCGTTTATTTAACTTATATCCAGAGTACATCATGTGAAATATGAGGCTGGATGAGATACAAGCTGGAATCAAGGCTGCTGGGGAAATATCAACAATCTCTGGTATGCAGATGATACTACTCCACTGGCAGAAAGTGGAGAGAAACTAAAGAGCCTCTTGATGAAGGTGAAGGAGGAGAGTAACAAAGCTGGCTTAAAACTCAACATTTAAAAATCCAAGATCATGGCATCTGGTCTCATCACTTCATGGCAGATAAATGGGGGAAAAGTGGAAGCAGTGAGATCTTTCTCTTCTTGGGCTCCAAAATCACTGTAGATAGTGACTGCAGCTGTGAATTTAGAAGATGCTTGTTTCTTGGAAGGAAGGATATGACAAACCTAGACAGTGTATTAAAAATCAAAGACATCACTTTGCCGACAAAGGTCCGTATAGTCAAATCTATGGTTTTTCCAGTAGTCATGTACAGATGTAAGAGCTGTACCGTAAAGGAGGCTGAATGCTGAATAACTGATGTTTTTGAATTGTGGTGCTGGAGAAGATTCTTGAGAGTCCCTTGAACAGCAAGGAGATCAAACCAGTCAATCCTAAGGAAAATAAACTCTGAATATTCACTGAAAGGACTAAAGCTGAAGCTGAAACTCCTATGCTTTGGCCAGCAGATGTGAAGAGCTGACTCATTGGAAAAGACTGGTGCTGGGAAACATTGAAGGCAAAAGGAGAAGAGAGTGACTGAGGACGAGATGGTTAGATGGCATCACCGATTTAATGGACATGAACTTGAAAGAATTCTGGAAGATGGTGAGGGACAGGGAAGCCTGGCATGCTGTAGTCCATGGAGTTGCAAAGAGTTGGACACAACTTAGGGACAGAACAAAAACAACAATGATTACCCAGGGTTTCAGCAATTACTAGCGTAGTGTTATAACCTTTGTACTTATTGGCCATGTCAGGGTTAATAATATCCCAAAGCGTGTGAAAATGAAACACCAGCACAGTGAACACAATTGGACTGATGATCAAACTGAAGCTGATGCCATCTCTTGGTGCAGGAAACGAATCAATATATTCTGGAAGGATGAGCTTGTGGTCTGGGAGACACAGTGTAGCCTAGGGACTTGACTTCTCTTGTTGGGGATTGATTCAGCCCATAAAGTATTTTTTTTTACATTGTAATCTGATTCCTATATGCAAAGGTTTGGAACTGCACAAAAATATCAAGATTTATGGCCTCTTGAAAAGCTAGAAGATCAGCAACTGGGTCTACATCCTGCAGTAACAAGCAGCTGGTCTTTACCAGCAGGGCCCTTTCAAACACCAAGGGCTTGCAGAGTTGGATACGACTTAGTGACCTAACAATGTATAAGATCATGTTCACGAGTTTTTAAGAAATAGGTTAGNTTTATGGCCTCTTGAAAAGCTAGAAGATCAGCAACTGGGTCTACATCCTGCAGTAACAAGCAGCTGGTCTTTACCAGCAGGGCCCTTTCAAACACCAAGGGCTTGCAGAGTTGGATACGACTTAGTGACCTAACAATGTATAAGATCATGTTCACGAGTTTTTAAGAAATAGGTTAGGTAAATATGGATGAACCATAAGAAAACCAAGCAAAATTACTCAGTGAAGACAAATCATTTTTTAAAAAGTATTGCACTTTAAAAATGACCTCCTGGTAATAAAGTGTTTATTAGCTAATGTTTTCAAATAATGAAGAGTTTAATTATGCTAATCAATAGCATCATAAGGAACACACAAAGATGGAAGATTTGTTATAGCAAAGTTCCATGATAGAGTCCTGCCTTCCTGATACAATCTTGACACTAAGGGTCACACAGATTCAGGCTGACCGCCTGTCTACAAAGAGCTACAATCAGTGGTGCTTGGAAAAGGGGTGCCTTAAGCCAAACCAGTCAATTCTAAAGGAAATCAACCTTGAATATTCATTGGAAGGACTGATGGTGAAGCTGAAACTCCAACACTTTGGCCACCTCTTGCAAAGAGCTGAACCATTGGCAAAGGCCCTGATGCTGGGAAAGATTTAAGGCAAAAGGAGAAGGGGACAGCAGAGGATGAGATGGATAAATAGCATCACCAATTCAGTGGACATACATCTGAGCAAACTCTGGGAGATTGTGAAGAACAGGGGAGCTTGGCACACTGTGGTCCATGGGGTCACAAAGAGTCAGATGTAACTTAGCAACTGAACAACAACAAAAAAAAAAGCTCAGATCTTTATAAAAATGAAAAAGGGACTGGTTGGGACTGGCTGAACATACACTCTATGATAAGAATGTATGCAAGTATATATAAAAACTATAAAAGACTTTGAATTTGTTTCTCTCACTTTGCTATGCCTCTTTACTAAAAACTCACTAACAGAATTGGAAAGCCAAATTTAAAGCCAGAACCCAGTTCTGGCTTATGCAAAAATATTTCTTGGCTCATGTCGTGGAAAAAGTCAGGAGCAGCTTGACCTGGATATCCAATCTGTCTCCCTTTCTTGGCTCTGAGCTCCTCATGTTGCCTTCAGTTTCTGGCTCTCCATGGTGATAAGATGGCTCCCCACATCTTTAGTGTTCAAGCCCATAAGCCTCTCTCCTAAAGGTCCCAGAAAAAATCTTTTCCTTTTAATCAACTCAGACAAGTCCCACCCTTCACTGATAATGATGACCAGACAAATGCAATGGTCTGGTTGGCCAGGTCTGAATCACATGCTCGTATCTGATATAAAGGAAGACACCTCCAAGTTCTGCAGATCAGAAGTCTGAAAGGAGTCTCCCTGGGTTAAAAATCAGTGTTAGAAGGGTTGTGTTCCTCCAGAAGCTCCACAGGAAAACCTGTTACCTTGTATTTTCCAACTGCTGAAGGTGGCCTGTGCCCCTTGAACCATGGACCCTTTCTTCATCTTTAAAGTCAGCAGCCCAGCATATTCAAATCTCTCTGACTCTGACCTCCTCTTCTGCCTCCCTTTGTCACTTTAAAGGACACTTGTGATTACACTTGGGCCCATTCAGAAAACCCAGGATTATCTCCTTACTTTGGATCTGTTTAAAATAGTGATTTCATTATCCCATGGCCAACTGAACAAGGAAATGAAGATTAAAGTTAAACTGTAATTACTGTTTTTTAAAAAATCACTTAATTAGCATCCTTAGTTTCATCTGCAACCTTATTATCCACTGGCGTGTAACATGGTATATTCATAGCTTCCACGGATTTGAACATGGACATCTTTGCGGGGAGGTGGATATTTTATCTATCCTGAAGGCCAAACTGAATTATCTTTGGCGATCTCAAGGTGATCTAACTCTACACTATCTGCTCAAGATTTCTTCATTCTTCAGAGTCCTTTTTGCTAAGCCACTGTTGGTGAATTCATTCACTCATTCAATTAACAAACAGGCATTGAGTAGCTACCATAGCAAAGCATTGTCTAGGCACTGAATATACAGTGATAAGACACAAATCTGCTCCCTGGGTAGGGAAGATCCCCTGGAGAAGGAAATGGCAACTCACTGCAGTATTCTTGCCTGGAGAATTCCATGGACAGAGGAGCCTGGCAGGCTACAGTCCATGGGGTCGCAAGAGTGGGTCATGAATTAGCGACAGAACCACCATCACCATACAATAATAAACAAAATATTTCCTCCCTTCATGGAGTATGAGTTTCATGGATGAACAGACCACAAATAAACCAAGAAATAATATTTAAATAGTTATTATACATCTATTTCTATGGGGGCTTTTTAAATCTCCAAAGTGGTTTGGAAAATACTGGCTATGTCAGAGATTCTACCGCTCTCTGTTTTTCTAACTAGACTCTTATTAGCCCCTTAGTCATTATATCATTGGCAAATATTTCCTCCCATTCAGTAGGTTGTCTTTTTGTTTTGTCAATGGTTTCCTTTGCTGTGCGAAAGCTTTTAAGTTTTATTAGATCCCATTTGTTTATTTATGCCTTTATTTCTTTTGCCTTAAGAGACAGATCTCCAAAATTATTGCTATGATTTATGTCAAAGACTGTTCTGCCTATGTTCTCTTTTAGGCAATTTATGCTTTCAGGTCTTATACTTAGGTCTTTAAAACATTTTGAGTTTATTTTTGTATGAGGTGTGAGGAAATGTTCTAATTTTATTCTTTTCCATGGAGCCATCCAGTTTTCCCAGTGCTACTTATTGAAGAGACTGTCTTTTCTCCATTGTATATTCTTGTCTCCTTTGTCATAGATTAATTGGCCATATGTGCATGGGTTTCCATATAACATCTTTAAATGACAACACTTTCCCAACCCATGCTCCCCATCTCTGCCAGACTAGCAGTTCAAGGGTTAGTTACATTTCAGTCACTTGACATCTGATGTCAAGTTAGTTAAATAAGTAGGAAGTACTTAGAACAAATTAAAGAGGAGAAAGAGCACAGTTTTCATAAGTCAAGTTAATGAGCAATAAGGAGATAATGAGAATTAGGCAGGATGGATTCCCACTCTTTAAATATTGTCTTCTAATACT
Source organism: Neotragus moschatus (assembly GCA_006410615.1). Lineage (NCBI taxonomy): Eukaryota > Metazoa > Chordata > Mammalia > Artiodactyla > Bovidae > Neotragus > Neotragus moschatus. The sequence goes on along the minus strand of SJYA01001837.1, from coordinate 760,307 downwards.
TAATATACCATTACATCAGGAACTTTCAAGGTTTTTTATTAATAGATAAAGCTAAGCTTTATTGTCATCCCAAAATAAACCAAGACATACAAGCTTTGATACATTTAGACCTGAATGTGAGGTTATTTAATAACTATACAAAATAAATATCTTTATCATTTTTGTTGTTTTGATTTTATTACTTTAACTTTTTATTTTGTAATGGGATATGGCTGATTAACCAATGTTGTGATAGTTTCAAGTGAACAGTGAAGGGACTCACCCATCTCTGTACACGTATCTATTCTCCCCTAAACTCCCCTCTCATCAAGGCTGCCACATAATATTGAACAGATTTCCCTGTGCTGTACAGTAGGTCCTTGTTAGTTATCCATTTTTAAATTTTTATGTTTTAGTTTGTTTTGCTTTACAATACTGTATTCATTTTGCTATACATTGACATGAATCAGCCACGAGTGTACATGAGCTGCCAACCCCAACCCCCTCTCCCCCTCTCGCCCCACACCATCTCTCTGGATCATCCCCGTGCATCAGTCCCAAGCATCCTGCATCGCTGGGAAAACTAGTCAACCACTTGTAAAAGAATGAAACTAGATCACTTTCTAACACCATACACAAAAATAAACTCAAAATGGATTAAAGATCTAAATGCTAGACAAGAAACTATAAAACTCCTAGAGGAGAACATAGGCAAAACACTCTCTGACAAATCACAGCAGGATCCTCTATGATCCACCTCCCAGAATACTGGAAATAAAAGCAAAAATAAACAAATGGGATCTAATTAAAATTAAAAGCTTCTTCACAACAAAGGAAACTATAAACAAGGTGAAAAGACAGCTTTCTGAATGGGAGAAAATAATAGCAAATGAAGCAACTGACAAACAACTAATCTCAAAAATATACAAGCAACTTATGCAGCTCAATTCCAGAAAAATAAATGACCCAATCAAAAAATGGGCCAAAGAACTAAATAGACATTTCTCCAAAGAAGACATATGGTTATCCATTTTAAATATACCAGTGTATACTTGGATATATATATATATGAATAAATATGCATAGTAAATTACATGTGAAAATTGTAGGATATTTTAACACAGTATTTGGGGTTTAATAGATAGATAGATAGTTCAGTCTGGAGAAGGCAATGGCACCCCACTCCAGTACTCTTGCCTAGAAAATCCCATGGATGGTGGAGCCTGGTGGGCTGCAGTCCATGGGGTCGCTAAGAGTTGAACACAATTGAGCCACTTCCCTTTCACTTTTCGCTTTCATGCATTGGAGAAGGAAATGGCAACCCACTCCAGTGTTCTTGCCTGGAGAATCCTAGAGATGGCGGAGCCTGGTGGGCTGCCGTCTCTGGGGTCGCACAGAGTCGGACATGACTGAAGCGACAGCAGCAGCAGCAGATAGTTCAGTCGCTCAGTTGTGTCCGACCCTTTACCACCCCATGGACTGCAGCGTGCCAGGCTTCCCTGTCCATCATCAACTCTCAGAGCTTATTCAAACCAACTCCATTGAGTCAATGATGCCATCCAACTATATCATCCTTTGTTGTCCTCTTCTCCTCCTGCCTTCAATCTTTCTCAACATCAGAGTCTTTTCCATGACTCAGTTCTTCCCATCAGGTGGCCGAAGTATTGGAGTTTCAGCTTTAGCATCAGTCCTTCCAATGGATATTCAGAACTGATTTCCTTTAGGATGGGCTGGTTGGATCTCCTTGCTGTCTCCTTTGCTCCTTGCTACATTTTGATGGGTTTAATTCCATCAGAATATAATGGATGTATTGAGGAAAGTATTTTTAATTAAAGTTCCTTATTTAAGGGAGCTTTAAATTTTTAGTTTAACCTTTTTGCTATATCATTGTGACCAAGTCCATGCCATACTGTCCTTATTTATAAGAAGTGGGTAAAGTTGGGGCAATCCATCACACAGTTATAATGAGGTTATTTTTAAAGGAGTTTTAAAACTCAGAGAAAGTCTCAGTGCACAAGTCAGAGGGTTTTGTATACAATCACTAAAACTTCCTTCAATGCCTCCATAGCTCAAGCTGCATTTCATCCTTGTTATCTCATGAGAATCATAGGTCCCTAAAAAACATGACCTTGAAAAAATTCTTTTAATTGCGTGTTGACAGCAGCACTATCTACTCCCTCCCTTTTTAGTTCACTTTCCTTCCCCAACAAAAATAACACAAATATTCACCCTGAAAGATAGCTTTATGCTAGGACACAAGACCACAAATTTTAAATCTCAACTGAGCACCTCATATTGTTGCAACAGTTAGTTAACCTTTGCCCAGAATGACCATCATCACGAGAGTGGCCGTCAGCTGTAGACTTTATTCAGTGCATTTCCTTACAGGGCTCAGATTCCCCCTCCCAGTGTGAGGATTCACATTTTTCTTTTATTTTTAATATTACAAGATAGTGCATTTTTGCTAAAATATTTCAAATGTAATACACAGAATTATAAGGGAGTAAAAATTCCATCAGCCAAAAATAATCACCTTTAATATTTAGAAAAATAACTTCAGATGTGAAGCACACACAGACACACATTATACAAAGTTATATATAGTTTATATATGAAAATCATCATATGATAGCTTCTATTCTGTAAGCTCTTTTCCCACAAAGACAAGGCCCATTTTCAAGGGAATACGTGGAGTCGGGTGCAGAAATGAGGCACAATGTAGAGAAGAAAGAACATCATTTAGAAGCTGGATGGACACAGTTTAAGTCCAAGCTTGGCAATTAACTAGCTAGATGGTTTGGGGTTCAGTGATAGTGCTCAGATTTTTGAGGGGCTTGCTAGCCAGTTCTATTGCCTGTGTCAGCCTTAAAGCCTTGCTCTTTTGTGGTTTCACATTTTCACTCATTTCATTTCCATCGCTATATTAATCAAAGTTCCAGCAGGACACTTACAGAACTTTCAAAGGATTGAACTGAGGAACATTCAATGAAGAATTACTTACAGAGGGCAAATCTGTGACTGGACAGGGGAAGAAGAGGAATAAATAAATAATCCAATCTCTCTTTAATCTATCTTTTGATCTTTCAACAATATTTCTCATTCGCCAGCCCCAGATGGAAGCCAAAAGGGCAAGCAGCCTGGGGCCATGAAAATCTTAGACAGCAGCATCCTGGAACACAGACAGGATGTGTGCCATCGACTGTTGCCCCTGAGATGATCTGTGGCCCAACACTGATTTTCCCTCACCTACCACTCAGGGTGCCCCCGCTAGCCCACAGCAGAGACCCAGCTCAGTCCCCAGGAAGGGGACTGGCCATCTTGAGGGCAAACGATACACATGAACTGCCTCTTCCACACCATGGGTAGATTTCTATCTTGCACTAGACACAAACATAAACTCCAGATGGATTCGTGAGAAAATACGTGCTCTATCAACATTAAAATAAACAGAATTTGTTCATAACCTTAGGCTAGAGAAGCTTCCTTCAGAAAAGACATGAAATGCAAGCTCTACAGAGATGGAAGAGTTTTATTCAAAAACGTTTAATTTGCTCCTCACGAAAGACAGCACAAAGTTAAAGAAGAGCAGCAGGTAGGAAAATATTTCCAGCAAATAATAATAACAACTGCTTCATATGGAGCTTTTGGTTAGGTGCCAGATATGACGATTCTACTGTGTCCTAATTTGTTGAATCCTATGGCAATGGGAGATGGGCACTATTATGATCTTTCCCATTTTTCAAATAAAGAAGCAGCTCAGAAAGGTTGGATAACTTGGCTGCGATCACACAGCTAGTAAGTGGTAGATTCAAATTATGAATGCAGCCAGCCTGGCTTCAGATCCAAATTGTGAATGCAGCCAGCCTAGCTTCAGAGCCCAAGTTCTTAACTTGTACCCTAGCTCATTCTTTTTAATGTTCCCTGAAATGAATGGTGAATTTTTATCCAAAATACATAAAGGAATCCTGAAATCAATTAGAGAAAAAATTAAAAACTGCATAGAAAAATGAGACAAGACTATTAGGCGATTCACAGAAGAGAAAATTAAAGTGACCAGCAAACATACCTGTACTAGTAATAAAGCAAATGCAAACTTTTAATGAGTTTTTTTCACCCATTATTTTAAGCAAAAGTTGAAATATTGTTGATATATATTGGCAAGAAAACGGGTATTCTCAGAGGACAGGTTGGAATACAAATTGGCGGAGCTTTTGTGGCAGTACACTAAAGGTGCATTAATTGATGATTCAGCAATGTACATGGTTTGATATCATTTTTAGAGAAATATGTGTGTTTCTACTGAGCTATCTCTGTAATATTATCTGTAATAGTAAAATGTTGGAACGTACCTAAATATCAATTAGTATTGTTAGCTTAAAGAAAAGAAAAAAAATATATATATATATATATATATATTATAGACTATGTAACACTTAGAGAAGGCAATGGCAACCCACTCTAGTACTCTTGCCTGGAAAATCTCATGGACAGAGGAGCCTGGTAGGCTGCAGTCCATGGGATCACTAAGAGTTGGACACAACTGAGTGACTTCACTTTCACTTTTCACTTTCACGCATTGAGGAAGGAAATGGCAACCCACTCCAATGTTCTTGCCTGGAGAATTCCAGGGATGGCAGCCTGGTGGGCTGCCATCTTTGGGGTCACACAGAGTCGGACACGACTGAAGCGACTTAGCAGCAGCAGCAGCATGTAACACTACCGAAGTTTAGAAGCCTGGAAGGCAGAACCACATGGTGTGAAGCTTGCAGAGTCTGGATTCAGATTGGCAAATACCTGGTTCCAGTCATACCTCTTTCTGTGAACAGCAAGCCCTGAACTTCTCTGTGCCCCAGAGTCTTTGAAAACGGGACTTCATAACAGCACTCACTTCATCATGAGGATTGAATACCATGGTCCGTGCAAAGTTCTCAGAACAGCAGCATCTGATACATAGCAAGGGTTCTCTCCATGTTCCTGTTGCTGTTACAGGTAACAACATAGAAAGTATGCTAGACATGTGGCTTTAAAAAACACATATACATGCACTCATGTATTCACACAATATGATTGCAATTATGTAAATATATATATCTGCATAAATACAGATGAATAAAATAATTACTTATAAGTGATTGTTTTAGTTGTCTTTAATCTTTTTTGGAACAAGATGGAGTGTAAAAAGTAAATTATTTTTCAAACTCTCTATGGGGAAAAAAACTGGAAGAAAATACATCAAAATGTTCACAGTGATAACTTTTGGATGGAGAAATGATTTATTAATTTTGCTTATTAATGATTTATTAATTTTGCTTATTTTTTTCTTTCTCTTCCCCAAATTTTCCTTCAGGTTTATATATTACCTTAACGAAAATAGTTAAGTATTCAAGGTTCTAAACAAACACATTGATAATCTGTATTGGAAATAATGACATTTAAAAACAAAGAGTCAATCAATTATACTTCAATTGAAAAGAAAAAGAGAAAGAGGGCCTTTCCTGGTGGGCCAGCGATTAGGACTTCATCTCCCAATGACGGTGATGTGGGTTCAATCCCTGGTCAGGTGGCTAGGATCTCACATGCCTTGTGCATACATCCTCAGTCACTCAGTCGTGTCTGACTCTTTGCGACTCCGTAGACTACAGCCTACCATGGGATAGATGTTCCTCTGCCCAAGGGATTTCTTAGACAAGAATACTGGAGTGGGTTGACATTCCCTTCTCCAGAGGATCTTTCTGACCCAGGGATCAAACCCATGTCTACTTCATTGCAGGCAGATTCTTTCCACTGAACCACCCAGACATGCCTCATGGTCAAAAAAACAAAAGGTGAAGTAGAAACAATATTGTAACACATTCAGTAGAGATTTTAAAAATGGTCAACATAAAAAAAAAAAAACTTTAAAAAGAAAGACCTTTTCACAGCACTAATGATTTTCATGTTATAAGATGAACTTCGGGAGAACTTCCTTCTCTACCGTCTTTAAGAGACAGAAGGATCTGAAAACAAGTAGCAAAACAACTCCTAGTGAAGAGGTCATGTGAATAAAGAGGAAAGGAATTAGAATCATTTATCTGGTTGGAAGAAGAGATTACTTATCAAAGGCTCCAAACTCACAGCTTCTATTGCTAAACATGGCCTTGAGACACGTTCTTTTGTCTGGCCACTGCAGTGACCACAGCTATAAGTATGGAAGTCTTTACCTGAGCACTGCTGCTGCTGCTGCTGAGTCACTTCAGTCGTGTCCGACTCTGTGTGACCCCATAGACGCAGCCCCCCAGGCTCCCCCGTCCCTGGGATTCTCCAGGCAAGAACACTGGAGTGGGTTGCCATTTCCTTCTCCAATGCATGAAAGTGAAAAGTGAAAGTGAAGTTGCTCAGTCGTGTCCGACTCTTCGCGACCCCATGGACTGCAGCCCACCAGGCTCCTCCATCCATGGGATTTTCCAGGCAAGAGTACTGGAGTGGGGTGCCATTGCCTTCTCCATTACCTGAGCACACATGCTCCATTTTCTCATGGATCCCATCATTTCTAATTGATTAAATCTGTCTGCGGCTTTTGCTTATGATACCTGCACAGTCCCTCAAGCCACTGGAGCTTGCAGTGCCCAACTAAATCCTTAGAACATAACCACAAAGGAACTGAAAGCACTTCAAGAAATTTTGGTTAAATATGAAGAAACAGTTTTAAATCAAAGAGAGCTTTTGCAGGCCCCATTTCTGGTGACCTTTCACAGGAGGATTTCTAACTCTTTGTGGCAATCTTTAAGACAAATATCTTTGTATAAATGTTTGTCAAGATCGGGCATTAAAACACCATTGAGAGTGTTAAAATGCAGTGGTTCTCCAATTTCAGAGAGCATCAGCAGCACCTGGCATGTTGTCAAACATGCAGATTTCTGGAGTCACCTCACCCCCTTAAGCCCTGAGAGTCTGATTCCTTCAGTTCAGTCTCTCAGTCATGTCCGACTCTTTGCAACCCCATGAATCGCAGCATGCCAGGCCTCCCTGTCCATCACCAACTCCTGGAGTTCACTCAGACTCATGCCCATCGAGTCAGTGATGCCATCCAGCCATCTCATCCTCTGTCATCCCCTTCTCCTCCTGCCTCCAATCCCTCCCAGCATCAAAGTCTTTTCCAATGAGTCAACTCTTCGCATGAGGTGGCCAAAGTACTGGAGTTTCAGCTTTAGCATCATTCCCTCCAAAGAAATCCCAGGGCTGATCTCCTTCAGAATGGACTGGTTGGATCTCCTTGCAGTCCAAGGGACTCTCAAGAGTCTTCTCCAACACCACAGTTCAAAAGCATCAATTCTTCGGCGCTCAGCCTTCTTTACAGTCCAACTCTCACATCCATACCTGACCACTGGAAAAACCATAGCCTTGACTAGATGAGCCTTTGCTGACAAAGTAATGTCTCTGCTTTTGAATATGCTATCTAGGTTGGTCATAACTTTTCTTCCAAGGAGTAAGCGTCTTTTAATTTCATGGCTGCAGTCACCATCTGATTCCTTAGGTGACACTAAATCAGGGAATCATTTGACCACATTTAAGAAACAGAGTTGTGGTAGATACCCTTAGAGGTGCATGTGAGGCCCACAACTCCCTTTTCTGCTGGGGGGCCCATAGTAGCCCCCAGCTTGTAGACAGGTCCTAGCAGACTGGCACAGGGGAGGGTATCTGCCTCAAGTGGGACCTCTCAGATTCTCTGTCTCTAGAGCTTGGTCGTGGAATTCAGCCATACTGATAATCTCCACTAATTACAAAACTGAAAGCAATGAAGGGGCATGCAAACTTAGAGGTGGCTATCTTCTCTCTCTTTTTAAAATCATTTATTTGGTTGTTTTGGCCTCTCTGGGCCTTTGCTGCTGCATGTGGGCTTTCTCTAGTTGCAGCGAGCTGGGGCTACTCTTCATTGCTGTGTATGGATTTCTCACTGCGGAAGCTTCTCTTGTTGTGGAGCACAGGATCTGGGTGTGAGGGCTTCAGTATTTGTGGCATGTAGTTGCCATGATTGGGCCCTAGAATTTGGGCTCAGTAGTTGTGGCAAAGGGGCTTAATTGCCCCAAGGCATGTGAAATCTTTCCACAGCAGGGATTGAAACCATATCAGGGATTGAACCTGTGTTCCCTGCATTGGCAGGCAAGTTCTTAGCCACTGGACCACCAGGGAAATCCAAGAGATGGCTGTCTTCTGCCTCAGGTATGCAGAAGCTAAGAAAGCTAATCCTCCAAGGAAATGAAGCAGCCGTGCCAAGAAAAATGAAATTGAGAGATCGTGCAGCCCTGCATTAGAGTCTAACAACTATAACAAATATCCCCACATTTTAGTGACTTGATAGAATTTTCTTTCCTGCTCATACAAAGTCTGCCATGGGATTTCTTGGTCAGTACCAGATTCCTTTTCTCTTGTGCCTCTGCCCTCCCATGCGTGCTTGGAATCTTTTCCATTTAGCTAATGGATGATATATGAAAAGTAAGAAATTTTTATGAGCCAGGCCTAGGAGCAGCAGATATACTCTGTTGGCCAGAAGTCAGCCACAAGGCCCTGCTTACAACAAGTGTTGTTTGGACATGTCGTCTAGTTGTGTACCTAAAGAAAAAGGGAAAGCGGAAATAGTTTGGTAAATATCCAACAATCTCTGCCACAGCTCCAAAGAGAGAAAAGTTAAAATTCATTGTTGTTCAGTCACTCAGTTGCTTCCAACTCTGTGATCCCATGGACTGCAGCATGCCTGGCTCGTCTGTCCTCCACTATCTGCCAGAGTTTGCTCAAATTCATATCCATGGAGTCAGTGATACTGACAATCTCATCCTCTGCCACCCTCTTCTCCTTTCGCCTTCAATCTTTCCCGTCATCAGAGTCTTTTCCAATGAGTTGGCTCTTCGCATCAGGTGGCCAAAGTATTGGAACTTCAGCTACAGCATTGATTTCCTTTAGGATTGACTTCTTTGATCTCCTTGCTGTCCAAGGGACTCTCAAAAGTCTTCTCCAGCAACACAATTTGAAAGCATCAGTTCTTCAGTGCTCATTCTTCTTTCTGTTATTTATAGAACAACAGTTGCCAAAAAAATCATTCAGTTGTGTCCAACTCTTTGTGAGTCCATGGGATGGGAACTATAGCCCACCAGGCTCCCCTGTCCATGGAAACTCCCCAGGCAAGACTACTGGAGTGGATAGCCATTCCATACTCCAAGGGATGTCTCCAACCCAGGGACCAAACTAGGGTCTCCTGCATTGTAGGCAGATTCTTTACCATCTGAGTCACTAGGGAAGCCCAAGAGTTGCCAAACTATNATGATTTTCATGTTATAAGATGAACTTCGGGAGAACTTCCTTCTCTACCGTCTTTAAGAGACAGAAGGATCTGAAAACAAGTAGCAAAACAACTCCTAGTGAAGAGGTCATGTGAATAAAGAGGAAAGGAATTAGAATCATTTATCTGGTTGGAAGAAGAGATTACTTATCAAAGGCTCCAAACTCACAGCTTCTATTGCTAAACATGGCCTTGAGACACGTTCTTTTGTCTGGCCACTGCAGTGACCACAGCTATAAGTATGGAAGTCTTTACCTGAGCACTGCTGCTGCTGCTGCTGAGTCACTTCAGTCGTGTCCGACTCTGTGTGACCCCATAGACGCAGCCCCCCAGGCTCCCCCGTCCCTGGGATTCTCCAGGCAAGAACACTGGAGTGGGTTGCCATTTCCTTCTCCAATGCATGAAAGTGAAAAGTGAAAGTGAAGTTGCTCAGTCGTGTCCGACTCTTCGCGACCCCATGGACTGCAGCCCACCAGGCTCCTCCATCCATGGGATTTTCCAGGCAAGAGTACTGGAGTGGGGTGCCATTGCCTTCTCCATTACCTGAGCACACATGCTCCATTTTCTCATGGATCCCATCATTTCTAATTGATTAAATCTGTCTGCGGCTTTTGCTTATGATACCTGCACAGTCCCTCAAGCCACTGGAGCTTGCAGTGCCCAACTAAATCCTTAGAACATAACCACAAAGGAACTGAAAGCACTTCAAGAAATTTTGGTTAAATATGAAGAAACAGTTTTAAATCAAAGAGAGCTTTTGCAGGCCCCATTTCTGGTGACCTTTCACAGGAGGATTTCTAACTCTTTGTGGCAATCTTTAAGACAAATATCTTTGTATAAATGTTTGTCAAGATCGGGCATTAAAACACCATTGAGAGTGTTAAAATGCAGTGGTTCTCCAATTTCAGAGAGCATCAGCAGCACCTGGCATGTTGTCAAACATGCAGATTTCTGGAGTCACCTCACCCCCTTAAGCCCTGAGAGTCTGATTCCTTCAGTTCAGTCTCTCAGTCATGTCCGACTCTTTGCAACCCCATGAATCGCAGCATGCCAGGCCTCCCTGTCCATCACCAACTCCTGGAGTTCACTCAGACTCATGCCCATCGAGTCAGTGATGCCATCCAGCCATCTCATCCTCTGTCATCCCCTTCTCCTCCTGCCTCCAATCCCTCCCAGCATCAAAGTCTTTTCCAATGAGTCAACTCTTCGCATGAGGTGGCCAAAGTACTGGAGTTTCAGCTTTAGCATCATTCCCTCCAAAGAAATCCCAGGGCTGATCTCCTTCAGAATGGACTGGTTGGATCTCCTTGCAGTCCAAGGGACTCTCAAGAGTCTTCTCCAACACCACAGTTCAAAAGCATCAATTCTTCGGCGCTCAGCCTTCTTTACAGTCCAACTCTCACATCCATACCTGACCACTGGAAAAACCATAGCCTTGACTAGATGAGCCTTTGCTGACAAAGTAATGTCTCTGCTTTTGAATATGCTATCTAGGTTGGTCATAACTTTTCTTCCAAGGAGTAAGCGTCTTTTAATTTCATGGCTGCAGTCACCATCTGATTCCTTAGGTGACACTAAATCAGGGAATCATTTGACCACATTTAAGAAACAGAGTTGTGGTAGATACCCTTAGAGGTGCATGTGAGGCCCACAACTCCCTTTTCTGCTGGGGGGCCCATAGTAGCCCCCAGCTTGTAGACAGGTCCTAGCAGACTGGCACAGGGGAGGGTATCTGCCTCAAGTGGGACCTCTCAGATTCTCTGTCTCTAGAGCTTGGTCGTGGAATTCAGCCATACTGATAATCTCCACTAATTACAAAACTGAAAGCAATGAAGGGGCATGCAAACTTAGAGGTGGCTATCTTCTCTCTCTTTTTAAAATCATTTATTTGGTTGTTTTGGCCTCTCTGGGCCTTTGCTGCTGCATGTGGGCTTTCTCTAGTTGCAGCGAGCTGGGGCTACTCTTCATTGCTGTGTATGGATTTCTCACTGCGGAAGCTTCTCTTGTTGTGGAGCACAGGATCTGGGTGTGAGGGCTTCAGTATTTGTGGCATGTAGTTGCCATGATTGGGCCCTAGAATTTGGGCTCAGTAGTTGTGGCAAAGGGGCTTAATTGCCCCAAGGCATGTGAAATCTTTCCACAGCAGGGATTGAAACCATATCAGGGATTGAACCTGTGTTCCCTGCATTGGCAGGCAAGTTCTTAGCCACTGGACCACCAGGGAAATCCAAGAGATGGCTGTCTTCTGCCTCAGGTATGCAGAAGCTAAGAAAGCTAATCCTCCAAGGAAATGAAGCAGCCGTGCCAAGAAAAATGAAATTGAGAGATCGTGCAGCCCTGCATTAGAGTCTAACAACTATAACAAATATCCCCACATTTTAGTGACTTGATAGAATTTTCTTTCCTGCTCATACAAAGTCTGCCATGGGATTTCTTGGTCAGTACCAGATTCCTTTTCTCTTGTGCCTCTGCCCTCCCATGCGTGCTTGGAATCTTTTCCATTTAGCTAATGGATGATATATGAAAAGTAAGAAATTTTTATGAGCCAGGCCTAGGAGCAGCAGATATACTCTGTTGGCCAGAAGTCAGCCACAAGGCCCTGCTTACAACAAGTGTTGTTTGGACATGTCGTCTAGTTGTGTACCTAAAGAAAAAGGGAAAGCGGAAATAGTTTGGTAAATATCCAACAATCTCTGCCACAGCTCCAAAGAGAGAAAAGTTAAAATTCATTGTTGTTCAGTCACTCAGTTGCTTCCAACTCTGTGATCCCATGGACTGCAGCATGCCTGGCTCGTCTGTCCTCCACTATCTGCCAGAGTTTGCTCAAATTCATATCCATGGAGTCAGTGATACTGACAATCTCATCCTCTGCCACCCTCTTCTCCTTTCGCCTTCAATCTTTCCCGTCATCAGAGTCTTTTCCAATGAGTTGGCTCTTCGCATCAGGTGGCCAAAGTATTGGAACTTCAGCTACAGCATTGATTTCCTTTAGGATTGACTTCTTTGATCTCCTTGCTGTCCAAGGGACTCTCAAAAGTCTTCTCCAGCAACACAATTTGAAAGCATCAGTTCTTCAGTGCTCATTCTTCTTTCTGTTATTTATAGAACAACAGTTGCCAAAAAAATCATTCAGTTGTGTCCAACTCTTTGTGAGTCCATGGGATGGGAACTATAGCCCACCAGGCTCCCCTGTCCATGGAAACTCCCCAGGCAAGACTACTGGAGTGGATAGCCATTCCATACTCCAAGGGATGTCTCCAACCCAGGGACCAAACTAGGGTCTCCTGCATTGTAGGCAGATTCTTTACCATCTGAGTCACTAGGGAAGCCCAAGAGTTGCCAAACTATTATCAAATCAAAAACCAAAAAATAAATATTAGTGAGGATGTGGAGAAATTAGAACATTTGTGCATAGTTGATGGGAATGGAAAATAGTGTGGTCACTCTGGAAAACAGTATGTCAGTTCCGCAAACAGTTAAACATAGACCCAGAAGAACTGAAAGCAAGAGATCAAACAGATACTTGCACATAAATGTTCATAGCAGCAGTGTTCAAAGAGTCAAAAGGTGAAAACGTTAATGTCCATCAACTAAAGGATGGAGAAACACAATGGTACATCCATACAATCAAATGTTCTGCCTTAAAAAGAAGGAAATTCTGATATATGCCACATGACAGAAGGACAAATATTGTGTACTTTCACTAATATGAAATGTCTAAAGTAATCAAATCCATAGAAACAGAAAGTGGAAAAGTGGTTACTGGCAGCAGGAGAGAGAGAGGAGTTCTCTAGGTCAGAGTTCATTCCTAAGCTACAGACACAAATACAAAAGAAGTTGTTTATACTTAATTCCCCATATAGCTCAGTTGGTAAAGCACCTGCCTGCAATGCAGGAGACCTGGGTTCAATTCCTGGGTCAGGAAGTTCCCCTGAAGAAGGAAATGGCAACCCACTCCAGTATTCTTGCCTGGAGAATCATTCCTAAGCTACAAACACAAAGACAAAAGAAGTTGTTTATACTTAGACCCCATGCACTCAAGGCAGACCCACTCTACCCTACCCCTTCTTCTCTGTCTCAACCAACAATTCTGCTTTCACGCGAACCGCCCAAACACCCGAGAAGTCATCCTAGACCCTTGTCTCTCTCCATCCTCACCATCAGTGAAGCTTGCCGGGTCAAAAGCATCCTCTGCATCCTCTGTCACTATCTGGTCGAGGCCTGCTTTAGTTTTCATATCCATCACTACAACAGCCTGCTAATCGCCTTCACCACCTGCAATCCCGTTTTGTCCTTCTTCCACCCTTTGGCCAAACTGTTCATTTCAAAGTATCAGTCTGATCATGAGTCTCCTGCCTGTCACCCCAACTTCATTGCCCGCTTCTTTCATGATGCTAGCATGCCTACTTCCCACAAGCACCAACTTTCTCCCCACGCTGGGTTCCTGATCGTGTCTCCCTGACTTTGTGAGGTGCTTCCTCCTGCCTGGAGCACCTTTCTTGGCCCCTCCTTCCCTTGGCCCAAACCCACTTCTCTGTCGAGTCAGTGAGGACATAACTGCATCCCCATCTGTAATCCTGTGTTATCTCACAGCATCCCAGAAGGTCATTCTGTCTTCATCTCTCTATCTACCCAGTTAGGAATTCTGCCTTTTCCTGTGGACCACCACAGCCCATTTCTGTGTCTGGCAGGCCTAGACCCTCAGTAACCTCTTGTGGTCACCATGAAGGAGGTACCCTTTCTTCCAGAGATAGTTAATAAGAACAAGCTGCCAGTCAAAACTGAAACCAAATCAACAAACCCCAGTTGTACATTGATGGCTTCATTGCCATCAATTGCATATTTAGTTGCATTTCAATTTGGGAAGAATGGTTTTTGAGGGACTATTAATTGTCAAGCAAAATATTTTCCTTTACTAAAAACATTAAACTGAAAGTATCTTTCTTTTTCTTTTCTTTTTTTTTCTGAGGGCTGATTGGAGTCAAGAATGCAGACAAAGGAAAATCATATAACACAATTGAGAGTTAAGGAAGTAGTCATTTTTACGTATCCTGGCCAGGCTTGTACATGGGAATAGTTCCGTCTGTATCTCTAGAAGGAAAGTCTGGGTTTCATTTTGCAAACTCAGAGCAGAAATCAGATGCCTGAAGACATCCTGACATTCTAGCAACATTTTGGAGAAATCCCATGTATTGTACATTTCCTGATGACACCACATCGACTAAATGGGTTGTTTTCTAACGAAAGAGAAACCACACTCCATCCACAATCTTACAAGTCACCTCTGAAGGTCGAGCTTAAGGCTGATTTGCTCCTCATTCCCAGAAGAACATATCCATGCAATTTCTATTTGTACGTTAAATCTAGTCACCACAAAAATGCAGGGTAACAAAAGATTATTATACCCCAAGGGGATAATCTACTTAAAGGAAAATCATTGATCACTGGGAAAGCACAGACCACGGAAGATTGAACCTGAGCCTTGCTTCAGTGGAATTTGACCTGTGTAACCCTTTCCCCTCCTCACATAACTGCTCTACAGCAGAGCTTCTTGGCAGGCTTAATCCAAACCTGGCCTGCTGCTTTCCCTGCTGTTTCTGGCAGATGGCATTTTGCAGGACTGGACTGAGTTAAGATAGCAAGACAGTTTCAGTGGCCAGAAGCGTGACTATGTGAATGAAGGCATGGTGAATTCAAGCGAACTCCTCTTTCAGGAAAGAGGTGAATTCCTCTTTCAGGAAAGGTTAGAACAGAACCCATAGAAGGCAGTGGGTTAAACTCTCCCCCCTCTTGACCCTAAAAATATTAAAAGAACTTCATGGTATGAATAAACAAACTTCATTCCTTCCATGAATGAACATTTCACACAATGTTCTAGTCCCTCGTGTTCACGTTTGCAATCCATCCTCTCCCACATTCCTATTTGAAGAGTAATAGATCCACTTCAGTGTCCCAAATTTCTGAATGTAGAAAATAATCTTTTCTAGAGATCATGTTGTTACTAAGTATAAATCAGAATGACAACAGAGTTCAAAATCAGATCATTCTTTTTCTGGCCCTCCTTCACCTCTGTCCTTACCTTCTACCATCATCAGTCTCCAGAAGATACACACCTAGTTTCTAGAACCTCCACTGTTAAAGAAATAGCCTTAACTTGCACAGGCCCTCCTGGAGGTTCGGGCCTCAGGTCTGAGGCCATCTCCCAGTGATGAGGATTTCTAAAAGAACTCACGGATCCAGGACATGGATCTATCGAGGTTGCCAGTGCCCCAATCAACTTCTGGGACTGAAGAGGGTTAGGAGTCCTTTCCTCACTCTAGGATGATAAGGCCATAGGAAAATTACAGAAAATAAGCTGGATTAGGGTTGACTTGCAAGATATCAAAATATATTACCATGCCACATTAACTGCTGCTGCTGCATCGCTTCAGTCATGTCCGACTCTGTGCAACCCCACTGACGGCAGCCCACCAGGCTCCCCCGTCCCTGGCATTCTCCAGGCAAGAACACTGGAGTGGGTTGCCGTTGCCTTCTCCACCAAATTAACTGAAAGAGTATAAATCTCATAAAGAAACAGAAAGACAGACCAACAGATCAGAATGAAGAGTTCAGGAACTAGATGTGAACACAGACACACATATGAATTTGTTACATGATATAAATATCTTAAATTGGTAATTCATGGAGAAAAGACCCAACACTATTGAAATAACATATTATGTGTTTTTCAGAAAAATAAAGATTGATCCCTATCTTACATCCTCTATCCAAATAAATTGTGAATAGGCCAAGGATTCACTGTAAAAAAACATTCCATAAAAATATTCTAAGAAAATTGGATACAATATTTTTTAAAATCCTACAGTGAGGGATGTCTTTCTAAGTACAAAACAAACCTCAGAAATGCAAAGAAAAAGATTGATAGGTCTTAAACCTTCTCATGGTAAAAAAAAAAAAAAAAAGACATACAATGTAAGTTTATAGGTAAATAATAAATGAGGGGAAATAGTTGCAATACATCTTTGTAAAGGTAAATATAGAAACTCATTTTACAAATCAACAAAGGAAAGAGGAATTTTCCATTTGGAAAATGAGCAAAACGCAAAGAAACAATTCACAAAGGTAGAACTACAGATACCACAAAGTGTTAGCGATACCAGGAAGTGTCAGCGATCAAAGAAAGTCTGATTAAACTACAATGATTTATCAAATTTCACCTATCAGTCTAGCAAAGATTAAAAAGCATGGTCCTACCCAGGGTTAGTGAGGCTGAGGGAAATAAAGTCATTTTATCCAGTCCTTATGGGAGTGGAAATTGATATTCCTTTCATGAGCACAATCTGACCCTTGGTATCTAAATTCAAAATACAAGTATCATTTGACCTGTGATTCCACTTTGGAAAATCTATCCTGAGAAACAGTCAGCTAGGTATGGGAAGAGGTAGGGACACACCCTGGAAGGTTAGTGCTGGGAGGGATGAGAACATAGAAAAGGGATGCACGGTAGGCTCTGAGGACCGGGGAGGACCGGGGCAGGTTTCCAAGAGAAGGGGATGCTGGAGGTGAGTCTTGAAGGACAAGCTGGAAGGAGGCACAAAAGAGGAAGAGAAGACAGAGGCGAGGTTGCGAGAGAACATCTTGCGGTTGGGAACAACAGCAGTGCCTGGAAGCCGGGCTCGGGATGCAGGTTGACAAGAGGGGCAACCCTAACAAGAATGCAATGACGGTTTGCTAATGGTGTTGCTTCCAGATGAGAACACTAAGGTTTGGTTGCCACATCTCAGGTGGACACAGCTGGTCCAAAACTTGTAAAGACAGAGCAAGAATTGGAGCCCACGTTTATGTGACCATGGAGCGTAGGTCATGTCAGGAATTTGGACTCTATCTCCATGGCCATGGGCCTCTGAGGAAGGCACGTGGAAGAGTTTTTGTTGTCCAGTTATTAAGTCATGTCCAGCTCTTTGCCACCTTGTGGACTGCAGCACGGCAGGCTCCTCTGTCCTCTATAATTGTCCAAAATTTGCTCAAATTCATGTCCATTGACTTAGTGATGCAATCCAACCATTTCATCTTCTGTTGCCCCCTTTTCCTTCTGCCTTCAATCTTTCCCAGCACCAAGGTCTTTTCCAGTGAGTCAGCTCTTCGCATCGGGTGGCCACAGTATTGGAGCTTCAGCTGCAACATTAGTCCTTCCAGTGAATATTCAGAGCTGATTTCCTTTAGGATTGACTGGTTTGATCTCCTTGCAGTCCAAGGGACTCTCAAGAGTCTTCTCCAACACCACAGTTCAAAAGCATCAATTCTTTGGTGCTTAGTCTTCTTTATGGTCCAACTCTCACATCTGTGCGTGACTACTGGAAAACCATAGCTTTCACTATATGGATCTTTGTCAGCAAAACGATGTCTCCACATTTTAATACCCTGTCTAGGTTTGTTATAGCTTTTCTTCCAAGGA
This sequence comes from Neotragus moschatus, assembly GCA_006410615.1. Taxonomy (NCBI): domain Eukaryota; kingdom Metazoa; phylum Chordata; class Mammalia; order Artiodactyla; family Bovidae; genus Neotragus; species Neotragus moschatus. The sequence goes on along the minus strand of SJYA01001837.1, from coordinate 742,560 downwards.
AGAAGCATCTTTTAATTTTGTGACTACAGTCACCATCTGCAGTGATTTTGGAAACCAAGAAAATAAAATCTCTCCTTCATCTACTTTTCCCCCATCTATTTGCCATAAAGTGATGGGACCAGATGCCATGATCTTCGTTATTTGAATGCTGAGTTTTCACTCTCCTCTTTCACCTTCATCAATAGACTCTTTAGTTCCTCTTCACTTACTGCTGTTAGAGTGGTATCATCTGCATATCTGAGGTTATTGATATTTCTCACTGCAATCTTGATTCCAGATTGTAGGTCATCCAGCCCAGCCTTTCGCATGATGTACTCTGCATAGAAGTTACATAAGCAGGGTGACAATATACAACATTGATGTGCTCCTCTCCCCATTTTGTTGTTGTTCCAGTCCATTGTTCCATGTCTGGTTCTAACTATTGCCTCTTATTCTACATACATGTTTCCTAGGAGACAGATAAGATGGTCTGGTATTCCTATCTCTTTAAGAATTTTCCAGTTTGTTGTCATTCACACAAAGGGTTTAGCGTAGTCAGTGATGCAGAAGTAGATGTTTTTCTGAGTTTCTTTGCTTTCTCTATGATCCAGCAAACATTGGCAATTTGCTCTCTGGCTCCTCAACCTTTTCTGAATCTGGTTTGTACATCTAGAAGTTCTCAGTTTACATTCTGCTGAAGTCTAGGTTGAAGGATTTTGAGCATTACCTCGCTAGCATGTGCGATGAGTGCAATTGTATGACAGAAATAACATTCTTGGCACTGTGTTTCTTTGGAATTGGAATGAAAACTGACCTTTTCCAGTTCTGTGGCTGCTGCTTGCTGAGTTTTCCAAATTTGCTGGCATATTGAGTGCTACACTTTAACAGCATCATCTTTTAGGATTTGAAATAGCTCAGTGGGAGAGTTAGGTCTGCCTTTCAGGAAGTCTGTTCTGGAGGCAATGTGAAGAGAGATGAGAGGCAGCCCAGAAGGAAAAAGGGAAACCAAATAGGGCTCAGCTGCTGGAAAAGATGAGCCAGGAACGGAGGTGAGGGCATTGGAAGAGACTCAGGAAACAAAATCCACAACTGGGACTAATCAAGTAAAAGGTGATGGGAGGCAGAGCAAGAGTCAAGAATGACTCTTGACTTCTACCTGACAATATAGGTAAGTGCTAACATCCAGACAATTGCTTATTGCATCTTTTTTAAATTTTTAAATTGAGGTATAGTTGCCTTATAATGTTGTGTTAGTTTCTGCTGTACATTGAAGTGAATCAGCTATATATGTATTTATATATATATATATATATATATCCCCTCCCTCTTGAGCTTCTCTCACACCCTTCCCCACCCCACCACTCTAGGTCATCACCAAGCACCATTGCCTACTGCATCTTGAACACACCTCATTTTCACACCTGTGCTCTCATTCTTCCCTTCCCACAAAACAGCATCCCCAGAAGGTCTTCAAGGTGAAATCTCAACCGTCCCTCAAAGCCTGTCTCCAAGGCTAACTCCTTTCTCAGGAAATCATCACAGAAAACTCTCCCTTCACCCCACTTGGAGTATGAGTCTGGAGCATCTTGTTATCTCCTATCTGCCTTTATTTGCCTGCCTGATAGTTAATAATTTATGCATGTTTCTTGTTTTCCTTACTTATCAGCCTCCTGATGGCAAGGGCCACATGGCCACATCACATACCCCACTTCCACATTCTTTTCGCAGAGAACAGCAGACTTGTGTGTCGTAGACATTTAAATGGTTGAAATCAAGAAAACAAATAGCACTCCCACTTTCCTCTCCTAGTTTTTGCCTTCTCAGATTTGAGCAAAGAAAGAGCTTAAATGTTTCTTGCTCCAGAAGAAACTGAAAGAGTTGGAAGGAAGTTTTGGAATGCCTGCAGGAGATTTTCTTAATCCTAAACTGGCTGATAACACTGCAGGAAACTATCATAAGGAAAACACAGTGATGAAACAGCAGGGTCCGATTACCACTTCCTTACTTTACTGAAGAGGACGTTTGGAGAGTAATTTTCAGTGGAATGTCTTCCAAATGTATATAAATAGTCATGGCCAGCTTGGTGAAAGTGTGTGTTTCCAAGATGAACTGATAAGTGACATGAGATAAAAGAGGTCAAGTGGACAAGATGGATTGCGTGAGACATTTATAGACAAAATTTGCTCATTTTGCTGGGAAGCAAGTGAGCAAGTAAAGACACTCTATATGAGCCTGCCTCATTTTGGAGAGCACAGTGCAAAACTTTAATCTCATAAAAAAATTATACATGAATGAATGAGTGAATGAATGGATGATTCTTTACAGAACTAAAATAGTCCATAGGTGAGGCTTAAAGAGATATTCATGCAAGAAAGAAACCTGATCTTTGGTTAAAAAGGAATCAATCCAATATGCTCTACAAACGTCATGCTTTCATCATCACAGTGATATAATGGGGTCCCTCCTAGAGTTGCATTTCCTTTCACTGCTCACTCCATCCTCCAAACCAGAATTTCCCAAAGTGTGTTGCCTGGAGCACTAATCCCAGAAAATTTCCCACCAAGGGGGTTCCATGGTCAAATATAGTTGTGAAATGTTTAACGTTACAACGTCTCTCAGAGAACCACAGTGCATCTTGGCATCACAGAGACTCTAAACAGTCCTATTATAAAGAAACTTTGTACTTTATAAAGTTTATATATGTGTTTATATAAGTTTATATATGCATTTATAAAGTTTATATATGCATTTATATAAGTTTATATGTGCATTTATAAAGTTTATATATGCATTTTCCCAACTGACTTGGTCCTGGGACCTTCTGAGTGGAGTAAAATTAGGACTAGTAACCCCAGGTGGAAATAATGTCCCCCAACCTAGTTGGGAACCTCAAGACCTTCCCATCTCTGGTTTTCCTTCTTCTGAACCTCACCTCCTCCCTTCAAATTTTGACAGTTTTCTTGCTCATTTCCACAGAACCCAGAGAGCTGATGAGAAAACATCTTCATGTTTCATGATTTATTTCACCTAAAGTTGCTAATGGGTAATGATGTTTTAACATGGCTCCCTGGCTTCCCAGGTGATGCTAGTAGTAAAGAATCTGCTTGCCAATGCAGGAGATGCCAGGGACTTGGGTTTGATCCCTAGATCAGGAAGATACCTTGGAATAGGAAATGGCAACGCACTCCACTATTGTCATTTGGAATAATCCCATGGAGAGAGGAGACTGGAGGGCCACAGTCCATGGAGCCACAAAGCACACACCCAGGGAGCATTTACATTTTTACCGAGACCTTCTGAAATAATGGCTAATTTCAAAGGATCCGTGAAAATGCCAAAACTCTCACGCCTATATGTCATAAAAGAAAAGTTGCCTGTTCTTTCTATGAGCAAGGGCGCCACTGGAAGAGTGCAAGGAAATGACTCCTTCTCTCCCAGTCATCAAATCTACTGTGGCGATGACAAATATCAGGCACCACTCCTTTGTGAATCATGTGCTAAGATTCACTCCTCATCTATTTTTTAATATTTTTAAAAATTTATTTATTTGACTGTGCTGGGTCTTAGTTGAGACATGCAGGATCTAGTTCCCTGACCAGGAATCAGACTCAGTTCCTCTGTATTGGGAGTGGGGAGTCCCAGGCAATGGACCACCAGGGAAGTCCTTCAGCCCTCATCTTTACCTGGCTGACTCCTTCTTCTGGTTTAGGAATCAAATCAGTATTGCTTCCTCCTTCCTGATCCCTGGGCTAGGATACAAAATGGGCTGTTGTTGCCATTGTTCAGTCAGTAAGTCATGTCTGACTCTCTGCAGCTCCACAGACTGCAGCATAACAAGCTTCCCTGTCCTTCACCATCTCCCAGAGTTTGCTCAAACTTATGTCCATTAAGTCAGTGATGCCATCCAGGCATCTCATCCTCTATTGTCCTCTTCTCCTCCAGCCCTGAATCTTTCCCAGTGTCAGGGTCTTTTCCAGTGAGTTGACTCCTCACATCAGGTGGCCAGAGTATTGAAGCTTCAGCTTCAGCAGCAGTCCTTCCAATGAATATTCAGGACTGATTTTCTTCAGGATTGACTGGTTCGATCTTCTTGCTGTCCAACAGACTCTCAAGAGTCCTCTCCAGCACCATAATTCAAAAGCATCCATTCTTTGGTGTTCAACCTTCTTTATGGTCCAAATCTCACATCTGTACATGACTACTGGAAAAGCCATAGCCTTCACTGTATGGATCTTTGTCAGCAAAGTGATGTCTCTACTTTTTAATACGCTATCTAGGTTTGTCATATCTTTCCTTCCAAGGACCAAGCATCTTTTAATTTCATGGCTGCAATCACTGTCCACAGTGATTTTGAAGCCCAAGAAAATAAAATCTGTCACTGTTTTTACTTTTTCCCCATCTATTTCAAACCCGGTACCTTCCCTACCCTTGACCCTATAGGATTTATCACTCTGAAAGAGTTGTTTATTTCTCTGCCTCAACCCAGATTTTAATGCATGTGGAGGCAAAAAAAACGTTATCTGTCTTATTCCTTCTGTTTGCCCAGAGTCTGGTCCAAGATAGAGTCTACAGGAAATCAGAAGCTAAAGTGTAGAGAAATGTGATTGTTTTTAACTCAATGGAACAAAAAACTCCACTTTAAAGAAGAAATTTAAAAGGAAAGATAAGTATATGAAGTATATGAGTTAGCTGATGGAAATCCAATGGTCCCATTCAGTTCAGTTCAGTTCGGTTGCTCATTCGTGTCTGACTCTTTGCGAACGGTCCCATTCAGGCAAATACAATATTAATTGAGCATTGCATTATATATTATATATAATTATTACATATATATTGCATTATATATATTATATATTAATTGAGCATGACATTATAGGAGAAACTGTAGGAAAATAAAAGACATAGAAGATTTGATTCCTATCTTCAAGGAACATAAAATAATGACATGATCATCGTACTCTTTCATTGGACTTCGAACACAGCTGACATGGGAGAGCATTTCTGAGATTTGAGAATATCCTGTGTATGTGGGTTGGCCAATTCCCTCTCAATCCACTAATAAGAACTCAAATGTTTATCAGATTGAAATTTTCACCCTGGTCCCAGGGCTGACAGCTGACAATTTGGAATTTCCTAGTTACAAGAACAGTTGCCCACAGGATACCTAACCAACTTGGTGTGTTTGGGGGACTTAACACCATGTAGGCATTAGGTCAGTGGGCCAAGTGAGGGGGACTTGGCTTTCAGGCTGAGGAAGTCAGGGGTGTGGGGCTCTGCGGGTGAGTGTGACAACCGGACAAAGAACATCTGTGTCCTGTCAGCATTTCCCAGAGATCTCCCCTGTCCAACTGCAGCGTGAGCAAATTAAGATTGATAAATTATGTGGCTCTTTCTGGCTTTAAAGATCCCAGATGCTCTGCAAAATTAATGGATGCTCTATCTCCACTCAATCTGACACCAAAACAGAGCCTTGAAAATGTACCAGACCCCTACTCCCCCAACCGTTGGAGTACAGCGGGGCAGTTCTGCTTCTTCAGATTGGATTCCAGTGTGCAGACTCATGCGTTTAGTTAGTATGTGTGTGTTTGTGTGTGTGTGTGTGTATACACATACATGCATTTTCAGGCTAGAACTCATCTTCACTGTAGGTCATGAGTACACAGGCTTGGCAACGAATGTGTACCTTCAAGATATACATTATTTCCAAATTTCCTTAAACACCAACCTGTCCTCCACAGAATAACTTCAAGGAGATGAGATCATTTGTGTTGTTTGGAAACAATTGTTTTAGGCAAATAGAAAATACTGCTGATACTAATGGGAGAAGGCAATGGCATCCCACTCCAGTATTCTTGCCTGGAAAACCCCATGGATGGAGAAGCCTGGTAGGCTGCAGTCCATGGGGTCACAAAGAGTTGGACACGACTGAGTGACTTCACTTTCACTTTNCTAAAGCTGAAGCTCCAGTACTTTGGCCACCTCATGCGAAGAGTTGACTCATTGGAAAAGACTCTGATGCTGGGAGGGATTGGGGGCAGGAGGAGAAGAAGACAACAGAGGATGAGATGGCTGGATGGCATCACTGACTTGATGGACATGAATCTGAGTGAACTCCGGAAGTTGGTGATAGTCCCGCGGTGGCAAAGAGTGATGATTCATGGGGTGGTGGTGATTCATTGGGTGGTGGTGATTCTTGGGGTGGCAAAGAGTCAGACACAACTGAGTGTCTGAATTGAACCAAACTGAACTGAACTGAAGACTGTTCTGTTCTTTCCTGAGAGGAGAGAGGGTGCTGTCCTGGGTCTTTGTTGCTGTGCACAGGCTTTCTCTTGTGGCTCAGCTTGTAAAGAATCTGCCCTCAATGTGGGAGACCTGGGTTCGATCCTTGGCTTGGGAAGATCCCCTGGAGAAGGGAAAGGCTAGCCACTCCAGTATTCTGGCCCAGAGAATTCCAGGGACTGTATAGTCCGTGGGGTCACAAAAGAGTCGGACATGACTGAGTGACTTTCACTTTCAAGACTGTTCTTTTTTTTCTTTTTTTTTTTTTTTTGGTGGGGGTGTGTGCTATGCTGGGTCTTTGTTGCTGAGCACAGGCTTTCTCTAGTTATGGCGAGTGGGGACTACTCTCTGGTTTCAGTGCAAGGACTTCTCATTACAGTGGCATCTCCCAACCACTGGACCACCAAGGAAGTCCAAGACTGTTCCCTTCTTATTCTCCAGCACTTTGTTCACTAACCCAGTTCTCCACATGGCTGACAGCGTGTTTCGTTTCTAACAGCAGAGAAATAACAATCAAATAGAGCTTGTGGAAAAGTCTTTGGGGCACTGATTGGTTCTGTGAGACTGTAGAGATCAAATTCAAATATCCTGTTTGTGGCCACCCAGGTAGCCCAAAGTGTGCAAATTCAATGAAGTATCTCTCATAATGGCCTTTCATGTAGAATGCAACTGACTAGAAGGAAACAGCCCTAACAGAGGAAAAGCAGGCTAGGAAGACACTAAGCCAAAACAGAAGAAAGGTCCTGCAAATGCAGACCACTGGACTGTTCCAATAAGAACCACTGGGCTGTCTCCTACTGTCATCTCTGATAAAGGTACTAAAGAGAACTAGACAGAATTTACCCTCTATGACATCATCCTCAAAAGTTTAAAATGTCCCTAAACATCCCTAAACTCCCTGATAAGTGTTGGAAGAATGATTTAAAGCAATGATTTTGTGTGCACAAGTTCTCTGCTTAGCAAACCACATCTGGACATGGGCTACAAGTCAAAGGCCTTCAGTGTGGGAACTAATTTGTTTTCCTCAGTGGCTAGTAACTTGGTTTTCAAAGGTCTCCCATTTCCATAGCCCAGTGATCCTATCTGCCAACCAGCTCGCACTCTCTCATTCATTCATTCATCCATCCAACAAGTACTCACGGAGTATTCACTATTCCACATGCTGGGACATGTTAGCTAAAAACAGACCCTTGGTTCCCAAGATGAGGTACCAGAGCCAGGAGCATCAGGATCACATGGAATCTTGTTAGAAATTCAAATTTACTGAGGCTCCATCTCAGATCTACTGAACTACAACCTCTGGGGGTGGCCCCAGAACTCTGTGTTTTAACAAGCCCTCCAGGAGGTTCTGACGCACATCAAGTTGGAGGATTGCTGGTGTGGCCCAGACGCCACTCTCTCAGAGCACGCCTTCTCCTGGAGAAGAGCCGTAAATAAATAACAATGTGTGATATAATGTCAGGCAGTGATCAACGCTCCTTATAAAAGAAAATCAAGGGAACAAGGAGAGAGTGGTGGGGTACTGTTTCACTCAGGCAGTCAGGAAAAGGAGACATCCGTTCTGAGCAGTGAATGAAGCGAGAGGACAGGATGGCATGGCTGACTCCACATCTGGACCCTGCATCCCATTTCCCTTCAGAGTTTCCAGGTAGATAGCAGAACACACTGGGAAGACATTTGTCTCACCAGCCATTGCAAAATGTCTCTGGGAATCTGAATCCTAAAGAAAAGTAGAAATGTAGTACCTGCTCCAAACCTCCGGCTAAGTTTTGAAATCGGAAAAGACCAAAATAGCCAAGAGTGTCATTGATTTCACGAAGACCGTTTGAGACAGACATAAGGAAGAACTCGACAGCAAAGATTTTGAAAACACAGGGTAGCTGCCAAAGAAAGCGGAGGAACGTTTTCTTGGAGGCAAGATTAGTCTCCAACACTTATGGTTCAAGTGCAGTTTTAGTGGGAGGCAAGCCTGAAACAGACAACACTTTGGGGTCACAATTATCCCCAAGATCATACACATCTACTCTGTCACTTTTTCCAATGCTTTTTATGAAAATCCTCCAACATAGAGGAGTATAGGAGGACAATCATACAGAGAACTGTCATCTAGAACCCAAAAATTTTAACACTTTGCCATATTTATCTACATAGATAATACTGCAAGTCATTTGAAAGTAAGTTACAGATATCATGACATTTTACCACTAAATATATTATCATGCAACTCCTAAAAATACACTTTTTACATAATCACAATATTATTACTCCTAAGAAAATTATTGATAATTTTTTATTATCTAATCACATCTACACATTCAAGTTTCCACAAATGTTCCAAAGGTGTCTTTTTTCAAATTAGGGTATAGAGGCTTCCCTGGTGGCTCAGATGGTAAAGAATCCACCTACAATACTAGAGACCTGGGTTCAGTTCCTGAGTGGGGAAGATTCCCTGGAGGAGAGCATGGCAACCCACTCCAGTATTCTTGCCTGGAGAATCCCCATGGACAGAGGAGCCTGGTGGGCTACAGTCTATAAGATCACAAAGAGTTGGACATGACTGAGCGACCAAGCATATCGTTGCTTTACAATATTGTGTTAGTTTCTGCTATATAACAGCGTGAGTCAGATACATGTATACACATATCCCCTCCCTCTTGGATCTCCTTCCTACCTCTCTAGGTCATCCCAAAGCACTGGGCTAAGCTCCCTGTGCTACCCAGCAGCTTCCCTCTACTAGCTACCTATTTTACACATGTTCATGTACATAGGTACATATGTCAATCCGACTCTCCCAATTCATCCACATCCCTCTTGCCCACTGTGTCCACACATCCATTCTGTCTGCATCTCTATTCCTGCCCTGCAAATAGGTTGAAATCACCCCCCAAAGAATTAATTAAAAGACACCTTTGGATTCATATTTAAAAGACACTTTTGGATTCATATTTAAAAGACACCTTTGGACTCATAAGGGCTTCCCTGATAGCTCTGTTGGTAAAGAATCCACCTGCAATGCAGGAGATCATGATTCGATTCCTGGGTCAGGAAGATCCACTGAAGAAACAATAGGCTACTCACTCCACTATTCTGGGCTGGAGAATTCCATGGACTGTGTAGTCCATGGGGTCTCAAAGAGTTGAACAAGACTGAGCAACTTTCACTTTGGATTCATATATGAGGAATCCAAAGGTGTCTTTTAATTAATTCTTTAGAGATAATTGCAATATGCTTGCCTTGTTTGGGTAGAGATTTGAACTCCATTTAGTTTTAAATATACATGTAGATATTAATATTTAAATTATACCAAAATTTAACATGAAATTACCTCAAAGTTTCACAAGGTGATAATTACAAACCCAATAGTTATGACTAATGAACAGTTCATGGAGAAATGTGAGAAAAGGAATGAGGAATCCCAGAAAGAGACTGAGCCTGTTATGAACTGAATGTTTGTGTCTCCAAAAACTTATAATGCTGAAATCCTAACCCCTCAATGCGAATGTGTTAGGGAATGGAGTCTCTGGACGATAAATAGGATATGGGAACGGAGCCCTTGTGATATGACTGTTGCTATTGTTGAGTCACTCAGTCGTGTCTGACTCTTTGTGACCCCATGGACGGCAGCACACCAGGTTCCCCTGTCCTTCACCATCTCCCAGAGCTTGCTCAAACTCATGTCCATTGAGTTAGTGATGCCACCCAACCATCTCATCCTCTGTTGTCCCTTTCTCTTCCTGCCTTCAATCTTTCCCAGTATGAGGGTCTTTTCTAATGAGTTAGCTGTTTGCATCAGGTGGCCAAAGTATCGGAACTTCAGCTTCAGCATCAGTCCTTCCAGTGAATATTCAGGACTGATTTTCTTTAGGATTGACTGGTTTGATCTCCTTTCAGCCCAAAGGACTCTCAAGAGTCTTCTCCAACACCACAGTTCAAAAGCATCAATTCTTCAGCACTCAGCCTTCTTTATGGTCCAACTCTCACATCCATACATGACTACTGGAAAAACCATAGCTTTGACTATACAGACCTCTGTTGGCAAAGTAATATCTCTACTTTTCAGTATGCTGTCTAGATTGACCATAGCTTTTCTTCCAAAAAAAGAAAAAGCTTTCTCTCTCTCTCTCTCCACCCCTAACTATTTCAGGCTACAGCAAGAAATCAGCCAACTATAAACCATGTATCAGGACCTCGCCAGACACCAGACCTNTACTTTTCAGTATGCTGTCTAGATTGACCATAGCTTTTCTTCCAAAAAAAGAAAAAGCTTTCTCTCTCTCTCTCTCCACCCCTAACTATTTCAGGCTACAGCAAGAAATCAGCCAACTATAAACCATGTATCAGGACCTCGCCAGACACCAGACCTGCCAGCACCTTGAACTTCAGCCTCCATAACTGTGAGAAATAAGTTTGCTGAGGGACAGGGGTGGACTTTGTGTTGTAGACCATTTTTAAAGTCTCTAGTGAATTTGTTCCAGTATTGCTTCTGTTTTGTGATTGGGTTTTTTGGCCTTGAGGCATGTGGGATCTTAGCTTCCCAACTAGGGGTTGAATCCACACCCCCTGCATTAGAAGGCAAAGTCTTTACCACTGGATCACCAGGCAAGTTCCAAATTTACTGTTTAATCCACTCAGTCTATGATCATTTGTTTTAGCAGCCCAAGCTAAGACACTGGCTGAATGCATTCATTCTTCTGTTCAGCCAATGGGTTTGCCCTTGGACCTGTGGGCAATGTGCTAAACATACTACTACCCTGTGTTCTAGGATCAGTGGGGCCAGTAAAGAAGCAGTTAGGAGAGAGGAAAAACATTGCAGTGTAATTTGGATACCTTCACTGGCTCAAGACCTACTGGTCACATACCTCTTTCATCCTACTGCCATCCAATAAAAATCTTTTTTACCTATCATGTGGGATTTTAAATTTGCAGTGGATTTACTTACTGTCTGGGCTTCCCTGGTGGTACAGACAGTAAAAAATCTGCCTACAATGCCAGAGACCTGGGTTTAATCCCTGCATTGGGAAGTTCCCCTGGAGAAAGGAATAGCTACCCACTCCAGTATTCTGGCCTGGCTAATTCCATGGACAGTGGAGCCTGGTAGGGTACAGTCCATGGGGATGCAAAGAGTTGGACATAACTGAGAGACTAAGCACAGCACTCATTGTCTACAGGGGCTCTTTGTGTCAGGGAGATAACCTAGGCTACTGGGGTCAGAGTATCAAGCAGAAGAGTGCTAGATGACCTCGGTCAGTGGACTAACAAATAAAGGTGCCATACATTCACATGAATCAGCCATGGGTGTACATGTGTTCCCCATCCTGACCCTCCCTCCCTCCCACCTCCCTCTCCATCCCATCTCTCAGGGTCATCCCAGTACACAAGACCTGAGCACCCTGTCTCATACATCGAACTGGATTGGCAATCTATTCACATATGATAATATATGTTTCAATGCTAGTCTCCCAATCATCCCACCCTTGCCTTCTCCCACAGAGTCCGAAAGTCTGTTCTTTACATCTGTCTCTTTTGCTGTCTCGCACATAGGGTCATTGTTACCATCTTTCTAAATTCCACATATATGCATTAATATACTGTATTCATGTTTTTCTTTCTGACTTACTTCGCTCTGTGTAATAGGCTCCAGTTTCATCCACCTCATTAGAACTGATTCAAATGCATTCTTNTAGTAATTTTCTGGTGGAGTCTTTATGGTTTTCTATGTAGAGGATCATGTCATCTGCAAACAGTGAGACTTTTACTTCTTTTCCAATCTGGATTCCTTTTATTTCTTTTTCTTCTCTGATTGCTGTGGCTAAAACTTCCAAAACTATGTTGAATAGTAGTGGTGAGAGTAGGCATCCTTGTCTTGTTCCTGATTTTAGGGGAAATGTAAAACATAAGTTTCTTAATTTCCCACCAAGGCCATCTCCACTAGGCCATGCTGGCCTTGATGAGATTTAACCTTACATGAGCTCTTTGTTCATGTCTTTCCATGTAAGTTTCAGGAGGACAGAAACTTAGATTTGTTCCCTATTTCATCCCCTACCCAGTGGTGAACACACTGTATGTCTGGAGCATAATAGGTGAACACAGATTCACTTTTAAACTAAAAGGACATGCACATATGAGGTCATGCAATGTATTACATCTCCTCATGTGTTGTACTAAGCACTTTTCTGTTTTTGACTGTGCTGGGTCTTTGCAGGATCTTTTAGCTGTAACATGTGGAATCTTTTTTTTTAATTGCAGCATGTAGGACTTTCGCTTGTGGCATGTGGGATCTAGTTCTGCAACCAGGGGCCCCTGGCTGGGCCCCCTGCATTGGGAACACAGTCTTAGCCCCTAGACTACAAGTGTGAGGTTAGTCGCTCAGTCATGTCCAACTCTTCGCAACCCCAAGGACTGTAGCCCTCCAGGCTCCTCTATCCATGGGGATTCTCCAGGCAAGAATTACTGGAGTGGGTGGCCATGCCCTCCTCCAAGGGCTCTTCCCAACCCAGTGATTGAACCCAGGTCTCCCACATTGCAGGCAGACTCTTTACCATCTGAACCACCAGGGAAGTCCCTAAAAACTTTTAATTTGTATTTAATTTACTTTCCTTACCACCCTTTACACAGAGGTGAAAGGGTGATGTTGTTGTTGTTTGGTCACAGTCCTGTGCCATTCTTGTGGCCCCATGGACTATAGCCACCAGGGCTCTGTCCATGGGATTTCCCAGGCAAGAATACTGGAGTGGGTTGCCATTTCCTTCTTCAGGGAATATTCCTGACCCAGGGATCAAACCTGCATTTCCTTCATTGCAGGCGGATTCTTTACCTCTGCACCACCAAGGGAGCCCCTGAAGACACTATGTACCACATCTCATTATCTGCAGGGTAGGCAAGAGACTGGGTCTGTGGGGACCTGGCCACCTTCACAGGGTGATGACAATGATTTAAATAGCTAAGGATATTTTGTTTTTCTCAGATCTGGTCTTATTATTCCAAAGTGACCTTATTCTCAATTTAGATTTAAATAATGAAAACCATACAGGCAGAAACTATTTGATCCAACTCTTTGGGGGAAAAAAAATCAACACTGCAACAACATTAATGCAAGCTATTGTTGTAGCTTCAACACTAACCCATTGATCCTCTCCCATTTTATTAAAGCAAGAAGAACTACATCATAGATTTTCTGCGACTTGACAAGAAACCAAAGCTATGCCTAGATCACCTGAGTAGTTCATGTATCACTTGGACAGTAGCCTAACTGACATTTAACCCAAAGTGGTATTCTCAATACTAAATACAATTTAGAGACATCACTAGCTTTGTTGCTGAAAGCCTCTTCTGGGCTTAATTTTTAACTCTGATTGAATTTCCCAAGATAGTGAATGCCTTTCCAGTTTCCTCTCAGTCACTTGAGACTCACAGACTTAGAGAATGAACTTATGGTTGCCAGGGTGAGGGATGGATGGTAAGAAAGGATAGTTACAGAGTTTGGGATGGACATGTAAAACCTGCTAAATTTAAAATGGATAACAAGGACCTGTATTGTATAGGGAACTCTGCTCAATGTTAAGTGGCAACCTGGATGAGAGGGGAGTTTGGGGGAGAATGGACACATGTATATGAGTGGCTGAGTCACTCTGCTGTCCCCTGAAACTATCACAACATTATTAATTGACTATACCCCAATATAAAATTAAAGTTAATAAAAACAAATATGCCAGTCATTTTGGATAAAGAGTTAATAATTATTATGACTTTGAGATTCCTCAGTTATGAGATCAGATTATTATTATTTTATAATAAACTGAATAACTAGGCAGATAGCTCCCATAAACACTCTCAGTGTTTCACAGTAAGTGGAACACTCACCAAGCCCCACCATTTACTTTTCCTATTCTGTCTGCAATTGTTCAAACACTCTCTGGAGAGGTTAGGGCATCCCTCTGTGGAGGTGGGATATCCACCCACAATAACCAAAGTCTTATCCCTGGGGTTTCTCAGACTCAAAAACTCCAGCTCAGCTTCTGGTCCTGGCAGGGAGTCAGTGGGCCTGCCTCCCATGGTGCCATTTTATTAATTCAACCCAGGAGATGATTCATTCCACAAGGGGACTTTGTTCCTCCTCATCTGCTCATCAGCCACAGTGGGAAGGGAATGATCCCTTGGCTCCGATTTCACTGGGCCTCATCCTTTCCTCAAGCCTTTTAACACACACCATCACGGATCATATTTTCCACTTAATGTGGAAGGAGGGTGAATGGACTGGAAGGGGGTGGTGAGAGAACAGACCCTCGGTGGCTGGATGGGGCTGTCTGAGCCCTGGTTCTCTTTCCAACTATGCTCCTTACCCGCCAATGTCAGCCATGGGCTCTGCTGTCCCAGCGTCCAAGTCCTACAGATCAGTCACTTCTCAGGGTCACAAGTTTCTAAGAAGGAGCAAAGTTAGGGGGCAGGATGTGGGGAAAGACACTGCCTGAAAGGTGTAGGAGAGCCTCGCTTTCCATCCTTTACCCATCAGCCCCAGCTCACCTTGAACTGTATCCAGTACTCTCAGGCCCTCCTGGCCTAAGAGGCATTTTTATCCAAATTCTAATCACCAGCCCTTCTGTCTTCTGCAGAGACTGCGAAGACTGGGCCTCTGCCCCCTGGTTGGGGAAGAATGACAAAGGCGCTTTCTTACCCTCTAAAGCTCCCTCTGCTGAGAGAGGCTGATGGCCTTGGGTTCCAAGAGGAAGCAGCAGGCTTGCACTCCTGGGAACTATGCATGATGTAACAAGGCACCTGGCCTGGCCTGGCCTGGCAGGAGTTGCAAGAGTCAGTAAGGAAGGGAGCTACAGAGAAGACACTTACTAACCCCAAGATCCCTTTCTGTGTCTCAGACAGCAGTGCTCCTTGTGGATTACAGTCACATGACTGAATTATCTGGCTTGTACTTAATGCTGGAAGATTCCTCAGAATGATGAGTAGACACCAAGGAACTAGTCATATGCTCTGGTTCCTTACCTGAAGAGGCTGCTTTGAGTCACTCAGTGGTTCCTTACCCTGACAAGCATGGCCTCAATCATCTGGCCCCTGCCTCACTCTCCAGCCCAAGCTCACAGGCTTGTTCTGGAAATTCTGAACTTTTTGTAGTTCCTGGTACACTAGGCCAGGAATCCAGAAATTTTATCTGTAAAGGTCCAAATAGCAAATATTTTAGGTTATGCAGGCCCTACAGACTCTGTATCTTTTATGTCTTGCTTATATGAGAAAGTGAAAGTGTTAGTTGCTCAGTTGTATCTGACTCTTCACAACCCCATGGACTGTAGCCTGCCAGGCTNGTTCCTGGTACACTAGGCCAGGAATCCAGAAATTTTATCTGTAAAGGTCCAAATAGCAAATATTTTAGGTTATGCAGGCCCTACAGACTCTGTATCTTTTATGTCTTGCTTATATGAGAAAGTGAAAGTGTTGGTTGCTAAGTTGTATCTGACTCTTCACAACCCCATGGACTGTAGCCTGCCAGGCTCCTCTGTCCATAGAATTCTCTAGGCAAGAATACTGGAGTGGGTAGCCATTCCCTTCTCCAGGGGATCTTTCTGACCCAGGGATCAAACTCAGATCTGCATTGTAGGTGGATTCTTTACCATCTAAGCCACCAGGGAAGCCCATCTTGCTTACATACTTAATGTTAATTTCTATTTGTTTTTATAATCATCTGTTTTTATATAAATTTCCCCATCAGCCTCTGATCTTGCAGGCAAAAATTACTTATCTTTATATCAAACCAGTCAATCCTAAAGGAAATCCCAGTCCTGAATGTTCATTG
Source organism: Neotragus moschatus (assembly GCA_006410615.1). Taxonomy (NCBI): domain Eukaryota; kingdom Metazoa; phylum Chordata; class Mammalia; order Artiodactyla; family Bovidae; genus Neotragus; species Neotragus moschatus. The sequence continues at coordinate 726,503 of SJYA01001837.1, read as the reverse complement.
GAAGGACTGGTGCTGAAGCTGAAACTCCAATACTTTGGCCACCTGATGCGAAGAACTGACTCATTGGAAAAGACCCTGACACTGGGCAAGATTGAAGGCAGGAGGAGAAGGGGAAGACAGAGGATGAGACGGTTGGATGGCATCACCAATTTGAAGGACGTGAGTTTGAGTAGGCTCTGGGAGTTGTGATGGACAGAGAAGCCTGGTATGCTGCAGTCCATGGGGTCACAAAAAGTTGGACACAACCGAGCGACTGAACTGAACTGGTATCTCCACAATCCAGCAAGTATCTGGCATATCTAGTGTTGATTAAATAATTTTTAGTGAATGAGCCAAATAACAATACCAAAGAAAGTCAAGCTATATCCCCTCCCAAACTGCCTTTAAAAGAAAGAAAATGGAAAGATAAAATGAAAAAGAGAGATAAGAAGAGAAAAGAGAGGAAAGGAAAAGAAAAACAGACAATAGTCAAATGCCAGAACCTGAGAGAAATTTAACTCTAAGTCGTACAGAACCAAATGAAGAAAACCAGCCAGCTGCTCATGGGTGCTACAGAAAGAGAGACACCTAGACCTCCCGGGAGAGAAGAGCTGGGACTCATTCTGTCTGCCTCTGGACTCAGAGACTCAGGGTCTGTAGCATCGGGAACAATTATTTCTTACACATGTAGATTCTGCTTTGGGGGGTGGGGTAAGTCTTCGTAAATTCTGCCTTTCCTCTTCATTCCCTCCCATTCTCTCCCTAATGTATAGCTTTCCCATCTTTCTGTCCATTCAGATACCGGACATAATTCCCAGAAACAGTGGGGCAGGAAGTGGGGAGTGCATGTGGCTCTCCTGCAGGTCAGAGTGAAGGCAAAGGAGGTGCCAGAGTGCATGGTCTTCCCCGTGTTAGTCTTTCAGAAGACAGGGCACTAAAGCAAGAGATAACTTCACCTGAGCTCATCAGAATCACAAGTATGTACTGTGCTCACTTCAAAACTGACAGTACAGAAACAGTTAGCATAGTACCTGTACAAGGAGGACACGTGAATTCCTGAAGCATAATTAAAATTGTTACACTAGGTGAGTTTTATTTCAACCACAAAAATGTATTATATATAGGGACTTCTCTGGTGGTGCAGTGGCTAAGACACCATGCTCCCAAAGCAAGGCTCAATCCCTGGTCAGGGAACTAGATCCCACATGCTGCAACTAAGACCAGTGCAGCCAAATATATATACACAGACACACACACACACATAAACGAATAGGTGCCTCCTTAACCCCGGAAACAGAGATGAGAGTTGTACATATTAAGGAGTCCTTCAGCTATAAATCTCAGGATATACCATAACCAGCATTCAAGTGGACAGTAAATGTAGCCAAGGGCAATCTTCATTCTCTATAGCTATCGTCCTAGGATAGAAAACAAAGAAAAGGCAGAAGAAGCCCTGAAAGTCAGTAGAGCCATGGGAAGGAAATTGTTTCAGAAAGAACATCTCAAAAAATAATTTAATATAGTAAGCGAAGAAAACTAACATAATATCACAGAATGCAGAGTCGTGTGAAAAGGAGACATAATGACAGATGTGACAGTGTTCCAGGCTAAGAATGAGAGTAGATTTTTAAAAAGAGAGAATGTTTGCGCTAGAAGCAATAATGTAAGCAAATTTCCAGGAGCTAGGGAACCAAGCCTGTAGATCAAAAGAGCATTCCAAACAAAATCACTTAAAACAAATCCACAATTAGATATCCTTTGAGGGGAAGTGGATTATAAGAATGTCTTAGTCATTGTGTTGACAGGACCAACAATCTCTACAAGTAGGTTAACTGCGTAGCTACGGGGAGGATGCAGGAGGATCTATAGAAGTCAGTTGATGGTGGAATAGCTGGGCTTAGTGGGAAAAAGCAGCCATCAGATATTTCTCTCCCCTCTGCTCTCCCCTTTTCGCTCTTATTCCATAACCATTTCATCCAAATTTTTCAACAAACTGGATTCTTTGCTTGTGTATTCATTTATACATGGTTCATAATGGCTGCCTCCAAATGAAACCTTTAACTGCCTACAGGTCACAAACTCAGTCTCTGCTCTCCACTTACAAGTTTCTGGATAAGATTACTGATGGTCAATGAACCAAACAACAAGACCAATGAGAACCAAGCTATAACCAACCCAGCTTTGGATAGTTGTCACCCATGAGCCAATTAGCTGTGCCTCTAAGGGCAGGGTCATAGACTAAACAGAGCTGTTCCACCTGGACTAAGGATAGAGTAAGTTCTTTGTGAAAGGGTTAAGGGATTGGAGGAAATTTTCTTAATCAGGTAGATTAAAAAATTCTATCAGCACGCAGGCAGGAAAACTGTTATCAAAAATGGAATTAAAACTAGTGTGGCCTTCAGTGACTCTGCAACATTAAATACCAGAAAACCAAAAAACACAGTCCATTGAGTTTTGAGTGGGAGAAAGTTGTGACCCAAGAATTTTATATCCAACCAATATAAATATATTCTTACACCTGAAAGACCTTCTTCAATCTGGGTGATTAAAAAACAAACAAACAACAAAAAAAAAAACCATCTGTAAGACATGGTCCAGCTAAACAAATGGAGAGGCAGGCCCTACCAACAATGCTGGAGGGACTTCCCTGGTGGTCCAGTGGTTAGGAATCTTCCTTGCAATGCAGGGGATGCAGGTTCCATCCCTGGTCAGGAAACTGGGATCCTACGTGCCTCAGGGAAACTAAGCCCATGTGCGGCAACTACTGAGTCCACAAGCTCTGGAGGCCATGCTCCACAACAGAAGACCCCACATAACCCAACACCACCACTAAGATCTGACACAGACAAATAAACGTAAAAAAAAAAAAAAGTGCTAGAGCTGTGGCACCAACCTCATGCCACATGGAAGTTATGAATGAACCAACAGAAGAATATAGCCATGGAGCCCTGCCAGTATGAGTGGAAGTACTTTTCACTGAATATGTCTCTGAAGCATGCCCCCTACCTCACTACAGCTGGGATAGGATGCCCCACTCTCAGCCACACTAGCTGCTGGAGCAATGCACCAAAGCTGCCATGATTTAATAGCATAGGCTAAGGCCAGCTTCTGCCCAGTGGTCAAGACCTCCTAACACAGAAGTACAATTGGACGGGACAGGACTTCTCAGTGTGTCACTAGAGCCCAGTGAACACACCAGCATTCCTACACATGTGAAAAGAAGTGAATTAGATCCCAGAAAGGAGAAGGCAGTGGCACCCCACTCCAGTACTCTTGCCTGGAAAATCTCACGGGTGGAGAAGCCTGGTAGGCTGCAGTCCACAGGGTTGCTAAGAGTCAGACACGACTGAGCGACTTCACTTTCACTTTTCATTTTCATCCACTGGAGAAGGAAATGGCAACCCACTCCAGTGTTCTTGCCTGGAGAATCCCAGGGACAGGGGAGCCTGGTGGGCTGCCGTCTATGGGGTGGCGCAGAGTTGGACACGACTGAAATGACTTAGCAGCAGCAGCCGCAGATCCCAGAAATGGATTAAATTAGGGCTTCTGCTATTACCTCTACTGGGAGCTTGATAATCCAACTTTGAGATTGAGGTACACTATTTTATACATGAAGTGATAAACAAATGCTCCCTGGTTACAGGAGACACTGGTCACAGTTAATAATTCAAGAATTGATAAGCCATAGACTGGATGTTGGTGCTTTACTGTAAGATTTCTGTGTATTTACAGTAATAAACCATATCCAGTTGATTGATAATGAACTTTTCAAGTGGAGATGGGTCCTGGCAGAACTATTTTGTCAGTGTCATTGACAGGGAAAAGAACGTCTGGCTTTACTGGATGAATGAGATACACCATTTTGGTTAAATCATCAATAGATTAAAAATTAATAATAAATAAAACCTTAATAAATAAAGCCTAAGACAATGATAGTGGTGACTTTGTTTAGTCCTCATCCACATACAAGATCTCTGTGAAGGATTTATTTGCATTAATCCTTGTGATCTTCACATAAACCAAGTGAGATATATGTTGTTTTTTCCAGTTCATAGATCATTAAACAGAAGCTCACAGAGATTAAAGAAAGTATACAAAGTTGCACAACTAGGACCAAGCTGAGGTTCATACCCCAATCTGTCTAATTCCAAAGTTTGTGTTTTTAACCACTTTTTGCTCATCCTCTTCTGATATTTACAATTACCAGGAAAGGCTGGCTAGGAAGGATTCTCTTCAGTTCAGCTCAGTTCAGTCGCTCAGTTGTGTCCGACTCTTCGCAACTCCATGAACTGCAGCACGGCAGGCCTCCCTATCCATCACCAACTCCTGGAGTCTACCCAAACCCATGTCCCTTGAGTCAGTGATGCCATCCAACCATCTCACCCTCTGTTGTCCCCTTCTCCTCCTGCCCTCAGTCTTTCCCAGCATTAGTTCAGTTCAGTTCAGTTCAGTCGCTCAGTTGTGTCCAACTCTTTGTGACCCCATGAACCGCAACATGCCAGGCCTCCCTGTCCATCACCAACTCCTGGAGCCCACCCAAACCCATGTCCCTTGAGTCGGTGATGCCATCCAACCATCTCATCCTCTGTCATCCCCTTCTTCTGCCCTCAATCTTTCCCAGCATCAGGGTCTTTTCAAATGAGTCAGCTCTTCGCATCAGATGGCCAAAGTATTGGAGTTTCAGCTTCAACATCAGTCCTTGCAATGAACACCCAGGACTGATCTCCTTTAGGATGGACTGGTTGGATCTCCTTGCAGTCCAAGGGACTCTCAAGAGTCTTCTCCAACACCACAGTTCAAAAGCATCAACTCTTCTGTGCTCTTATGCCAGGTCAATTCCTCTGAAAACTGCAAACCAATTTTCAACTTTCAAAATGCTAATGAAACAAAATAAAGCAAAAATTCCAAAGCATGANAAAAAAAAAAAAAAAAAGCTTAACTGAAGATAATTTAAAAATGGGTCAGAAAATACATCACAATTTTCTCGAGATATTGGGCAGGTAACACATAAAGAGTAAACTCATTTGAGGATGTTTTCGATCATCGGGCATCTTTGTTAACGACCTGGATGATGAAGAGTGGAGAAAATAAACAGAATGTAAAGGAAACCTGGAGAGAAACAAAATGGAGCTTCAGATGTGAGGTTTAACTCAAGAAAAATTCTACTTCCGGCAGAAAGTCATTCAAAATTCAGACCTCTGAAAGCAAGGGTGAGAATGGAGCAGAGTAAAGAAATCTGAGTAGGCTGTCGGAAACCCATGACTGAGTTCCTGCTGTGTGATAGGGAAACCAAAGGCCAGTGTTCTTTAGGGATCAATGACACCATTCCCTATAAGAAAAATGACTAACCTACTCCCTAAAAGTTGATTAATTTTCACTTCCAATTCTATAGAATAGAATAACTAAATTCCAGTGACCTGAGAACAGTAGAAGTTTGGGCTGTATTTACTATGATGGGTGTTGGGACCAAGATTCTCACCAGCTTTAGGGTGATAACCCACATGATACCAGAATGCGGGGCGTATGTTTCAAAGTCCACAATGCTTGTATTACATTTATATGGTTAGCTTGAATCCACACATAATGACAATGATCTAAGGGAAATTTTTTTTTAACTCAATGTACATGTTTTGCCTGAAATAGCAGTGGGGAAGAATGGAGTGAAAGTGGAAATTGTTAGCACTCCTAACAGGCAGGGAATAGGTAAGGGAGATATTTTAGTGCCATTTAAAGGAAACATAAGAACACTGCTCACATGAGTGACTGGGTTATGGAAAAAGGTTTCCAGGGGAGTAGCTTAAGCCATTTTATGCTACCCCTTTAATGATAAAACAGACAGTCTCCTAAGGATGTTAAAATTATCTTGGAGTAACTGTGAAGAAAAGAACAAGTGCTATGTTTGTGGAACTGACCGTCATCTTCATTAGTGACAATGCAGAATCAATCAAGCAAAGATTACTTATTTGGAATTATTATAGTCCTAGGACTACTGGGAACATGTTAAACACACTGGAAAAATATGTAATAGAATTATCATTTAAACAAAAGTTTTTTAATTCTGAAAATCAAGATTTGGAAACAATCAGTGGGTAATAGAAGTCAATACAGAGAAGGCAATGGCACCTCACTCCAGTACTCTTGCCTGGAAAATCCCATGGATGGAGGAGCCTGGTAGGCTGCAGTGCATGGGGTCGCCAAGAATCGGACACGACTGAGCGACTTCACTTTCACTTTTCACTTTCATGCATTAGCGAAGAAAATGGCAGCCCACTCCAGTGTTCTTGCTTGGAGAATCCCAGGGACGGGGGAGCCTGGGGGGCTTCCGTCTATGGGGTCACAGAGAGTCGGACACGACTGAAGTGACTTAGCAGTGGCAGTAGCAGAAGTCGATACAAAACTCTGAGTTATTGGAGAGTTAGTCATGAAGCTCAAGAGAAATTCATAGGAGAGTAAACACAGAAACATCCATGGAGGCTTCCTGGAGTATATGTTCCTGAAGACTCCCTGGTAAAGTTCAGCTGGTAAAGAATCTGCCTGCAAGGCAGGAGACACTGGTTTGATTCCTGGATTGGGAAGATCCCCTGGAGAAGGGATAGGCTACTCACTCTAATATTCTTGGTCTTTCCTGGTGGCTCAGATGGTAAAGAACCTGCCTGAAATGCAGGAGACCTGGGTTCAATCCCTGGGTTGGGAAGATCCCCCAGAGGAGGGGATGGCAACCCAGTCCAGTATTCTTACCCGGAGATTCCCCATGGACAGAGGAGCCTGGTGGACTACAGTCCATGGGGTTGCACAGAGTTGCACACAACTAGCAAAATCACTGCAGATGGTGATTGCAGCCATGAAATTAAAAAACGCTTACTCCTTGGAAGGAAAGTTATGACCAACCTAGACAGCATATTCAAAAACAGAGACATTTATTTGCCAACAAAGATCTGTCTAGTCAAGGCTATGGTTTTTCCAGTGGTCATGTATGGATGTGAGAGTTGGACTGTGAAGAAAGATGAGTGCCAGAGAATTGATGCTTTTGAACTGTTGTGCTTTTGAACTGTGGAGAAGACTCTTGAGAGTCCCTTGGAGTGCAAGGAGATCCAACCAGTCCATTCTAAAGGAGATCAGCCCTGGGTGTTCTTTGGAAGGAATAATGCTGAAGCTGAAACTCCAGTACTTTGGCCACCTCATGCAAAGAGTTGACTCATTGGAAAAGACTCTGATGCTGGGAGGGATTGGGGGCAGGAGGGAAAGAGGATGACAGAGGATGAGATGGCTGGATGGCATCACCGACTCGATGGATGTGAGTTTGAGTGAACTCCAGGAGTTGGTGATGGACAGGGAGGGCTGACATGCTACAATTCATGGGGTCGCAAAGACTGGGACATGACTGAGCGACTGAACTGAACTGAACTGAAGCACAGCACAGGCAGAAGAGAAGATAAAGCGTTAGTCACTCAGTTGTGCCTGACTCTTTGTGACCCCATGGACTGTAGCTCTCCAGGCTTCTCTGTCCACAGAATTCTCCAGGTAAGAACACTGGAGTGAGTACCCATTCTATTCTCCAGAGGATCTTCCCAACCCAGGGATCAAACCCACATCTCCTTCAGTGCAGACAGATTCTTTACCATCTGAGCCAGCAGAGAAGCCCGAAGAAAAAGTACACTCCATAAAATAAAATAATGAAATTTAAATAAAATATAAAAGTAAAATCAAATATGACAGCAAGCAAGTTTCAGAGAAAACGCTCTGGAGACAGCAAAGAACAGGGGTCTGTGATGAAGTGCAGACAAAATATGACACATCTTTGAAGGGCTTGTGTGAGCTCAGATGAGGAGGGATCCTAGACCAAGGCAGGGGTATGTGCACTTCATAATAAGGGAAAAGAGAGCCTCTTAGTTTCTAAACAGGACTGAGCCTGATTTGCTAATGAGACTCATGCCAAAGTCCAAGCTTGGGTAATGAGAATCTAGATAAAACATGGTGTTTGTGGCAACATAGGGGGCAAGAGAAGAGAAATATTCCAAAGGGGGAAAAATGAGAGAGACAGTTCGAAAGCACATTCCTGAGGACATTGTGTGTAACTATCTAACCCAGATCGCCAGGGAGGCAACCCCTGGAGTGCCCGCCATCAAGGGTCTACCACATCATCAGAGGACACCCAGTGTAACTCATTTTCCCAAAATGTTCTTTGAAGATAGTAGATGCAGAAAAGAACCTGGACTCTATCAACTCAAAAGGCAATGTCTGAGTATTTGGAATAAAGATCACAGTACATGTTGCTAAAACGAAGACAGCTTAAACTTTAAGACCACATATTAAAAAGAAGATGGAAGGAGGCACAGCACAGCTTGTTCTATGAGCCAGAAGCTTTGAAATGTCTACACTGAGGTTTCCCCCATCAGCAACATCACTGGTTCCTAAGGAGAAAGCAATGAGTCAAATTGGTGATAGAGCCCCTTTATGAAGGGGGAAAAACACAGTTGCATAGGTAAGAAGAATGGCTGGTCTTAACATACTCCTATCCTTCCCCAGTCTAGCCCTCATACCCAAATTCACTGGAATCTCAGGCTCTGGCATTTACAATGGCACTCTCTCCCCCAGTAGCCTCAATCCATACCACTCCTGTAGCCTGCCCACTGGCTCAGCAGTAAAGAATCCACCTGCGATACAGGAGCCACAGGAGATGCAGGTTTGATCTCTAGGTTGGGAAAATCCCCTGGAGGAGGGCATGCCAACCCTCTCCACTACTCGTGCCTAGAAAATCCCATGGACAGAGGAGCCTGATGGGTTACAGTTTATAGGGTCACAAAGAATCACACACAACTGAAGCGACTTAGCCATACCTATACCTTTCTATACAGGAGACCCTTTCAGAGTCCTAAGTTTCCATCTTATGCTTCCGCCTCACTCACATATTCTGGGTAAGGGTGAAGCAGTTAACGCTCTATCTTCTCTGTCTGTAACCAATTACAGTAAGTCGAGAGGAAAGGCTGGTTAAGACACCTCACTGATTTCAAGATTACCCTATGTCTCTCTTTTCATGACTTCCTGATCATTTGTTCTAGAACACTAACCAGAAAGCAATAAATGTTATTCTAACTGAAGTCAGATGACTAATAGAGATGGAGAAGAAGCAATTACTGGAAGATAGTGGCAGTGCAGATTTCCCCTAACTCTTAGTCCCTGCTTAAGGCTATTTTGCAATGCTTCCAAGGTCTCTTGGAATATAACTTTTCTTTTAATCAGAGTTCACCAGACTATTCTGAACATACCTCCCTAAACTCCTTATTTTTATTACTTATCTTAAAAGTTAACAGTGTGAGTAAAATCTCATGTAAATGAATAGACTAAACATATAACAATTTGTTAGGACAAACAAAACAAAAGCAAAATATACAGTATTTGTGTAGGAAATTTTAGAGAAATCATCTCTGCAAAGGTATGCTTCATAGAAATCTCATAAGAAAATGTCAGTGCAAGCATCTTTCAGTTATCCTTAGGAACTGTTCTTTTAGAATATTATCTATGAACATTTTTAAACCATAAGCTGACTTAACTCACCATGTAGCCTGTCTGGAGCCCTCCTTCCTTCATGCTGGGTCACTATGTGCTCAAAGCAAACAGTTCTTCACTGAGGCTGATCCTATCTCTCCTCATTCCCCAATCCCTAAACTCCTTAGATAACAACCAGGGCAGATTAGACCATGGAAACCAACAGCTTTATTCTTGCCAACATAGGGGGCTTACTTGACCTGGAACATTACCAGCTAAAGTGGTCATTGCAACAGCAAGAGAAAGGAAGAGAAAGTCACTCCAGTAGACTAAGATTGTTGTCCTGTTTGGATGAAGCAAAGATTGGCAGATAAGCTAGGAATTTAAAAGGTAGTTCTAAGAGGAAACAGCTCTGGGGGCTTGGTAAATTTTCCAGCTATCCCAGGTTGGCTGGAATCTGTTTATACAGCAGAGTCCGGAACAAGACCAGCTCATTCACACACTCCTAGCCAACAGATTGTGTCCAAGCACAAAGATGTAAAGGAGCCTGAAGGGAAAAAAGAACACAGACCGACTTGAAAATGGCCTGAAGTTTGAATTTTGTCCACAGCCCCCTTCCCCTATAGATATCAGCAGACAGTAGAAGCCTTACCATCTGAAGGGATTAGAGTACAACCCCTGATGTATCTTCAGATGAATGCAAACACACGGCAGCAATTCCACAGAAATGAGACTTAAAGATAAAAGCAAGAAAAAAATTTAGTGTCCACACAGGGAAGGAGAGATAGAATTCACAGATTCAATCCAGGTGAGTTACTAAAGGAAAAAAAAAAAAAAAACTTTTAGAAGGAAAGAAAGTCAGACTTGGTAGTTGCTACAATGTGTGTGCTAAGTCACTCAGACGTGTCTGACTCTTTGCAACACCATGGACTGTAGCCCGTCAGCCTCAGAGGAGATCGAGCCTCAGAAATCCATTGGATTTCTCAGGTAAGAATACTGGAGTGGGTTGCTATACCCTTCTCGAGGAAATTGTCCTGACCCAGGGATCGAATCTTCGACTCCTGTGTCTCCTGCATTGGCAGGCAGATTCTTTAGTGCTTAACCACCTAGGAAGCCCCAAGGTCAGCATTACCCTGGCACCAAAGCCACAAAAATATACCACAAGGAAAAAAATCCTTAAAGAACAGAGACACTAAAATCCTTAACGAAATACTAGCAAAGTGAATCCAGCTACATATAGGAAGAATTATACACCATGACCAAATGAGATTTACCCCAGGAATGCAAAGTTTGTTTAACATCCAAAAATAACATAATATGTAATATTATTAACAAAGGAGAAAATTCACATGATCCTCATAAGGGATGCAGAAAAAGCACTAAAATGAATATAATCATAGATAAAATACTGGCAAGGACATGGAGCCACAGGAACTCTCACACATTGCTGATAGGAGTGTAAAATGGTACATCCATTTGGGAAATTAGCTTGGCAGTTTCTTTAAAAGTTAATAGCTTCCCATAGAAACACTCTTAGGGATGTAACCAAGAAAAATGAAAACATGCATCCACAGAAAGTCTTGTATATAACTGCTCATACCAGCATTATTCATAATAGTCAGAAACTGGAAGCAATCTTTGTGCCCAACAAGAGATGAATGGATAAACAAAAAGTGGTACATCCATACAAAAGGATACTATTCAGCAGTAAAACAAATGAAGTAGTGATGTATGTCACAACACGAATGAAGCTCAAAAACATGATGCTAAATTAAGGAAGCCAGATGCAAAAGACTGCATATTTAATGATTCCATTTATACAAACTATCCAGAATAATTAAATTTATAGAGCTAGAAAGTAGAATCTGCTTTACTGGAGAAAAGAGTAGAGATTTACAGTACATGGTCTCATGATAAGTTTTTGACATGATAAAATTGTGCTAAAAATAGATTGCGTTGAGAGTTGCAAACATAACGTGTGCATGCTAAGTCACCAGTCATGTCCGACTCTTTACAACCCTGTAAACTGTAACCCACCAGGCTCCTCTGTCCATGGGATTCTTCAGGCAATAATACTGGAGTGCATTGCCATGCCCTCCTCCAGGGAATCTTCCCAACCCAGGGATGGAACCCAGGTCCCTTACATCTCCTGCATTGGCATGCAGGTTCTTTACCACCAGCACCCCCTGTGAGGCCCACAAATATAATACATTCATTAAGATTCAAAATATTTTTTTAAAACTCTTTACAGGTAAATCAGAGGGAAAAGCAGGGTCAACTCAGGTAAGACCTTAGCCATGGTAAGGAATTTGAATTGGAGTCTGGTGGAGAGCCATGGGGCAGTTTCAAGAAATAACTCCATAATTTAATTTCTTGGAGTTTTTGTGGGTTAGTTTTTATATTTGTTTTGCTTTGTTTATTTCTCTTGCTACTATGTGAACAATGGATAATAGGGGAATCAGAATGAGACCAGTTGTACGGACTCTTACTCATTCAGGCAAGAAACAATGCTTGCTTAGACGAGGATGACAGTAGTGGGGATATCCAAATAAATTTTACACTCAAGAAAATGGAATTCTTGCTGTTTAGTTTAGAAAGCATGAACCAGGAGACCAGAGGATGAAAAAATACCAGACTTCTGTTACGTCCAGACGCACACATACAGCGAAAAAGCAAAAGTCACCTAAATCACCTTCAAAGAGAAAGCTGGGTGAGTGCATGACTTACTCAGTGGTTTCTAAGTGATGAACATGGAGTAAACAAGAAAACAGAATGATTTCTAATCATGCAGCAGCCAGACTGGTATTCAAAACGTTATTTACATTTCAGGAATGTTTTTCCTCCAAGTGTCTTATGTTTGTTTGTCCTAAAGAAATCACCATCATCAAAAATCTGGGGGGTCTGTCTATAGTTAGGGAATTGCATGTCTGAGGAGTACACGCATGCCTGTTGTTTGCATGGACGTGTAGAGTCCTTGATGGAGTCAGTAAAACTGGGAAAAAAGAACAGAGGCTAATGAGAGATGCCAATTTTATATCCCTGTGCTGGCGCTCAAAAGTCTTGATATTTCCACGTGTATTTGAATCTCCTGCTTGTTTTAATTATGTTCATTCAGTTCTAAGTGATGCATGGTATCAAGCATGACCAGGAATGGAAATATTTCTCTGTGGAATTTTTTAAATCTTGATTGCTGCAAGGGAAAGTCCTTTAAGAAAACAATTTTTCCAAACACAGATGAGATCCCTGTAACTAAGACCATTCTCAAATGGAATCATATGAAGCTTGTGGCCTATTTGCCCAACTCCTGTTAGTCTCAATGATATGTTCCCCAAAAAGGCAGAAATCTGAGATAATGCAAGGAAGAGGTGCAGAAAACAGAATCTGGCAAGCAGTGAGTAGGACCCCAGAAGTGTTTTTCATGTCTTGGTTTGTGAGAAGAAAGAGCTGTTTATTCAAAGTGCTGCTTCAGGGGACAGGAAAACACAGAGGAGGACGCCAACCTAGTGACCTCCATGAATTGCTGGCTGCAGCTCAGCCTCCCAGCCTCGCCTGCAGGAAGCCAGCATCCAGACTCCCAACTTCCAGCACTAATCAGGGTGGGTGATGGGGCCGGCCTCTGGTGAGCAAGTCATGAGAATGCTATTAGCCACATTCAAAGTTCAGGGCAACTGTTTCCTCCTCAAGCATTCTGAGAGCAGCAGGCAGAAGCTCAGAGGCCAAGGGGCCAGGCTGCTGCTCAGAGGACTGGGAGGCGGTGACATTGCTTTTCTCCCCGCGGAAGTTTGATGACAGTGGGTGGTCAGCTTTGGCCCAGAGTCCTGGCTTAACAGGAAATCCTCCTTTCTTCAAGGTCACAGAGTCGCTGTCTTAGAATCACTACTTTATAGTCTCTGAGTCCATCCTTTAAGCCTCAGGTAAGTGGCAACCCACTCCAGTACTCTTGCCTGGAAAATCCCATGGATGAAGGAGCCTGGCAGGCTGCAGTCCATGGGGTCACTAAGAGTCGGGCACGACTGAGCAACTTCACTTTCACTTTTCACTTTCATGCATTGGAGAAGGAAACGGCACCCCACTCCAGTGTTCTTGCCTGGAGAATCCCAGGGACGGGGGAGTCTGGTGGGCTGCCGTCTATGGGGTCGCACAGGGTCGGACATGACTGAAGCAACTTAGCAGCAGCAGCAGCAAGGCCACCTTAACCAATCTATGATGTTAGCATAATGCAATGCCCTGTCTCATGATGTTAGCATAATGCGATGCCCTGTCTCAGTTATGCTGCATTGCCCCTGGCTGACCATCCAGGTGACTCACTGGGGAAAATGGCTTTGACACACACAAATTGTCCCGACCTCAGTACAATGCAGTGCCAATCAACTGTTAGGAGGACATGTGTTTCATTAGACATTTCCTGGGGCTGAGACTGCTTCACTCACATCCATTGTCACCCTCTTTTAATGCCCAGGATGACTTGCCCATGAGAACTTGTCTGAGTTATATGGCACCAGTTATAATCTGGGAACTAAATTCATATCTCACCCAGCCATACATTTAGCTATAGCATGGTTGATGCTGTGGGAGCAGAGGATGCCAAAAGAATTGGGCTTACAAGGCACCATCCTGGCTGGGTCCAGGAAATAATGAGAGAGGGTGAATGTTTGGGCCAGAGAATAATTAGAATTGTGCTTTAGGAAGAGTAAGTCTGGTCACCTCTACAGGAGACATAAAGAGGAGACATCAAACATTAACTGCAAATGATCAGCCTAAAATAGAAAAGGCTAAACCTGGAGAGAGGCAGTGTCTTAGCCTTAACACTCTTCAATGGGAAGAGTGTCAGAGAACACGCAGATATGTTTCAAAAACACCCCAACTTCTTTTTGTTTCATTTCTCTTCTCCACATCTTCCTCTCTTTGATTTCTCTGTTCATTACCCCCCTAGCCCTCCCTCCTTTCCTCCTTTCCTTTCCCTCCTTTCCTTAACTTCCATTAGCCAAACAAACTATTTAATCATTCTATGCACATTCCTACATGCTCAGATATGTCTGACTTTTTGTGACCCTATGAATTGTAGCCTACCAGGCTTCTCTGTCCATGGGATTCTCTAGGCAAGAATACTGGAGTGGGTTGCCATTTCCTCCTCCAGGGGATCTTCTCAATCCAGAGATCAAACTCATCATTTTTGCTGCTGAGCCATCAGGGAAGTCTTATGAGACACGGCCTTTCCCTCAAATAGTTTTCATGAACTCCTGGAGCCCTTGCAGAGGTCTTCCTTCAATCAGGGGTAACCAGGATTGCAGGGCTTTGGCCAGACCACTGTGTGGAAATTTCAGACATCGGTTCATTATTTCACAGACACCATTTTAAATATTGGGTTGGCCAAAAATCTGGTTTGGGTTTTCCCATCTTATATAAAAACCTGCACAAAATTTGGGCTAACCCAATAGTACATCTTTCAGAAGAGGAGCAAGGAGTTCATCGGATTCAAGTGAGTCTCTTAAGAACTTCAAATCTAAAGGTTAAGTGACTTTTAGGGAAAATAAAATAAAATCACAGAAAAGGCATTGGCTGTCCATATAACCATTGCTTGATGAAGGAAATTACAGTTAGGGAGGCTTCTTTTATAAAATACAGAATTATGAACTTCCTTAATTTTAACAAATACAAACTAAGTGGGCTTGTGAACTCCAGACGTAATCTATCATCTGATCTCACACGACTTACTTCTATTGACATTAGGATCCCTCACAAAATGAAGGATTGTTCAGTGCTAACATGGAAAGTGACATAAAAAGTATGTTAAGAAATGATAAAGAAAATTTTTTTAGTTAAATGAACACAGGGAAATGTCACCCTTAATGAGGTCAATCACAAACTTTATAATGCAATTTAATTGGAGCGGAAAGGAACTAAGGAAAAATTCACAGTTAATCTCAAAATGTTCTTCCATCCCTAATAGTGTGTGGTTCTCTGGTGGCTTGTCCTTGAGCCTGTGATTATAACATAAGGAGTATTACAAACCCTTGCTTTGATATGAGGCGCCAGCTGAGCCCTATGTTAAATGGAACTCTTCTCTCCTACCCTTCATGTTTCTGTGTAGAGGGGCCTCCATCAGGGGACACTCCTGGTCTCCCTGCATATTATGTTCATTCTCTTCCAGAGAACGAGGCTGCATAGTTATGTGTGACGAATATAGGTCCTCATTCCCCACCTAGGCAGAGAACATGAACACAGGATCCTATCTCTTTTCTTCTCTCATCCCTCAGTGTTCTCACCTGCATGGCATATCTTACCCGTGTATTTTGAAGAAGGAACTCAACATTCTACCACAGGTCCTTCATTCTCTTCCTAAAGGCTTCTGTCCTGACCTACTCTCTGCTAAGAGGAAGCAGTCTAGCTTGTGAGGGAGGTCTATGGTTTGGGAGTTGTGCCAGTAGCCTTGTAAAGTACCCCGAATTTCAGATGAAAATTTAGCAGTCCCATTAGGCTACATACCCCAAGCTACCTTTTCCCAATAATCCTCCCCCCAACAGCAAAGGGGAATTATTTCCTATACATCCACCTGACTCCTGAGTCTATCTTCCAACTGAGTCTCATCACCAATAAAGTGTTCATACTTGGAACAATAGTAGGATTCTAGATGATTTTTCTTCTGAAAGCATCCATTGCAAATGAAATGAGTCTTTACAAACCCAGGCATATCTCAATATATCTTAGTCTACCTGGATGAACAACTACCATTCAGGCAATTCAAAAGCATATACTCTCATGACATAGATATAACTTACAGAATATAAATTGTAACTTGCACAATAGAAGTCTAGGTGAATCGTAGTTGGATCTAGTTGATCATGCACATATTCTTACAGCCACTTTCACCCTATCACACTTTATACAACAATAACTTTAACCCCAGAATTGTCTAGGACTGTGAGCTTTACAAAGTGCCTTTCCACTCATCTTCCCATTGAATTCTCACCATAACTCTAGAAAGTAAGCATGACAGTATCAATCTTCCCATTTTACAGAGGAAAAGAATAAATCTCAGGGAAGTCACAGTGTTTTGCCCAAGGCCACACAGGCAAATACCAGACCCATGACCGTAAGTTTAGTTTCCTAACCTTTAGACAGTCGTTTGGCAAGGCTCCAGCCAGATCTCAGGATGAGCTCTCTCCATGAGACACATTCAATCTGGCCATTCCCAGATTGGCTGGTCATGAAAGTGGCCATGTTAGACTCACACATCACAGATGGCAGAATACCTGCTTCAGTCTGTCTACAGTCAAATTCCCTTAAAATGTCCAATATACAATTCAACCTGAAGTCAAAAAGCCCTAAAGAGCTCCAGCCAGCAGACAGGAGCTCAGTGGTGAGAGAGGAGAGCATAGACTACTTTGGACCCTGGAAAATGATGCTCTTTGAGCATCCCTGTTTTGTAACCACAAAAGTTCCATGACAATAAAATATCTTTTAAAAAATGAAAGACAAAGAAAACAAAGGAAAACAATTACATCAATACAACAATAGTGCCTTGGGAGAAAGTATGAAAACTTCAACTCTTTTATTTCTTTAAATTCTTCAGACAAATTTCACAAATACCTTAAAATTTCTGGAAAATTTCTTTTTAAAGTGCCAAATCTATAGAGTAGAGTGAATTTCTATTTTTCATCCAGATAATTTAACTTTGTTTAAAATAAAGCAATCTAAAAAGGGAGATGTATATATAAAAAATTGTTTAATGTATAAAACAGCTTGATAAAATGTTTCATTTTCTGCTGTCTTTTTAGAGGAAAAAAGACAAAGAAGATTTTT
Organism: Neotragus moschatus; assembly: GCA_006410615.1. Taxonomy (NCBI): domain Eukaryota; kingdom Metazoa; phylum Chordata; class Mammalia; order Artiodactyla; family Bovidae; genus Neotragus; species Neotragus moschatus. The sequence goes on along the minus strand of SJYA01001837.1, from coordinate 709,235 downwards.
CCCAGCTGGGGAACACTTTCGAGAGGTGACAGCCCTGATAACAGAATAAGCTACAAACTATTCCACTGCACTGAAACAAACCACCCAGAAGCTAAATACCATGTTGCTCATATGAGTAAGAAAAAGTAACTAATGACTGAACTCTCGAGCCACTTACTAGATTTCCTGGAAATTACTAAGGATTGGAAAGCGGTTGATACAAGCCCATGGTTTATAGAGTCCAGAACCAGGAGAGTAAAGATTAGTAAATAATAGCATTGATGGAAGAAATCTTGACACCCATGTATGATTAGTTGATAGGAAAACACAGTTTAACTTTAAATAGTACATAATAAAGCAATAGAAGGGAATATAGACCAATCTACTAGAACATAGGTATTCCATCACATGACTTTCAGTTCAGTTCAGTCGCTCAGTCGTGTCTGACTCTGCAACCCCATGAACTGCAGCACGCCAGGCCTCCCTGTCCATCACCATCTCCTGGAGTTCACTCAGACTCATGCCCATCGAGTCAGTGATGCCATCCAGCCATCTCATCCTCTGTCGTCCCCTTTTCCTCCTGCCCCCAATCCCTCCCAGCATCACAGTCTTTTCCAATGAGTCAACTCTTCGCATGAGGTGGCCAAAGTACTGGAGTTTCATTAGGGTTCATTCCTTCCAAAGAAGGAATCATTCCTTCCAAAGAACACCCAGGGCTGGTCTCTTTAGAATGGACTGGTTGGATCTGCTTGCAGTCCAAGGGACTCTCAAGAGTCTTCTCCAGCACCACAGTTCAGAAGCATCAATTCTTCAGCGCTCAGCTTTCTTCACAGTCCAACTCTTACATCCATACATGACCACTGGAAAAACCATCACATGACTTTATGCAACCCATAATTACCAAAATGCTTTTTGAAAATTAAATAATAATTGAAAAGCACTACAAGGTTATGAAAATAATAGGACACAAAATTATATATAAGGTATAGGCTAAATTTTGTAATTATATGTATAAACATGGAAAAACTATACAAAGACCCAACTAACCAATGGTGTGGTCATTATCTAGAGATGGACATCCTGGAGTCTGAAGTCAAGTGGGCCTTAGTAAGCATTATTGTGAACAAAGCTAGTGGAGGTGATAGAATTCCAGCTGAGCTATTTAAAATAGCTCAGCTATTTTAAATAAAGTGCTGCACTCAACGTGCCAGCAAATTTGGAAAATTCAGAAGCAGGCACAGTGGCCACTGGAAAAAATTGGTTTTCATTTCAATCCCCAAAAAACACAGTGCCAAAGAATGTTCAAACTACTATACAATTGCACTCATTTCACATGCTAGCTAGATTATGCACAAAAGCCTTCAAGTTAGGCTTCAGCAGTACGCAAACTGAAAACTTTCAGATGTACAAGCTGGGTAGAGAAAAGGCAGAGGAACCAGAGACCAAATTGCCAAAATTCGTTAGATCATAGAGAAAGCAAGAGAATTCCAGAAAAACATCTACTTCTGCTTCATTAACTACACTAAAGCCTTTGACTATGTGGATCACAACAAACTGCGGAAAATTCTTAGAGAGACAGGAATACCAGACCATCATTCCTGTCTCCTGAGAAACCTGTATGCAAGTCAAAGCAACAGTTAGAACCAGACATGGAACAACAGACTGGTTCAAAATTGGGAAAGGAGTACAACAAGGCTGTATATTATCACTCTACTGATTTAATTCATATGCAGGGTACATCGTGTGAAATGCCAGCTGGATGAATCAGAAGCTGGAATCAAGACTGCCAGGAGAAGTATCAATAATCTCAGATATGCAGATGATACCACTCTGATGGCAGAAACTGAACAGGAAATAAAGAGCCTCTTGATGAGGGTGAAAGAGATGAAAAAACTGGCTTGAAATGCGATACTAAGTCCCATCACTTCATGGCAAATAGAAGAGGAAAAAGTGGAAACAGTGACAAATTTTCTTTTCTTGGGCTCCAAAATCACTGCGGATTATGATTGCAGCCATGAAATTAAAAGACGCTTGCTCCTTGGAAGGAAAGCTATAACAAACCTAGACAGCGTATTAAAAAGCAGAACAAACTTTGCCAACAAAGGTCCATATTGTCAAAGCTATGGTTTTTCCAATAGTCATGTATGGAAGTGAGACTTGGACCATAAAGAAAGCTGAGCACCAAAGAATTAATGCTTTCTAACTGTGGTGCTGGACAAGACTATTGACAGTCCCTTGGACAGCAAGGAGATCAAATCAGCTAAATCCTATTGAAAATTAACCCTGATATTCATTGGAAAGACTGCTGCTAAAGCTAGAGCTGCAATAGTTTGGCCACCTGATGTGAAGAGCTGACTCACTGGAAAACACCCTGATTTGGGGAAAGGCTGAAGGCAAAAGGAGAGGGGGCAGCAGAGGATGGGATGGTTAGATAGCATTACTGACTCAATGGACATGAGTTTGAGCAAACTCCAAGAGATAGTGGAAGACAGAGGAACCTGGCATGTTACAGTCCACGGGGTTGCAAAGAGTCAGACATGACTTAGCGACTGAACAACAACAACACATATGCATTATATATGTATAATACATATATGCATATCATAGAATATATAATATTTATGATACACATATAAACTATATATTAAGAGTGGAAGGCAGTATACCAACATTTTAGTAGTGTTTAATCTCTGGAAATTTTGATTGTTAGGGATATTTATTCTTTCCTTCATAAACTCACTTTAAAAAATATTTATTTATTTGGTGGCAACAGATGTCAGTTGCAGCACACATGATAATCATTGCAGCGTGTGAGTTCTTTAATTGTAAAATGTGGACTCTTAGCTGTGGCATGTGGGATCTAGTTTCATGAAACCAGGGATCAAACCTGGGTCCCCTAAATAGGGAGTGCAAAGTCTCAGCCACTGAACCACCAGGCAAGTCCCAGGATATTTATTCTTTTCTTGTTATTTTCTGAATTTTTTAAATGATCTATAGAGAACACATACTGATAGAATAAATACATATAATAGCAGTATAAAAAAAGAAAATAAACTTGTGGTTCTTGCTACTAAATTTAACCTCACATTAAATACATTTATAAAGCCAATGATCTTTAATCCTGCAATCTATCAAACTTTCCAGTGCTTGTGTACAATGATCTCTTCATATTCGGATAGTTTTATGAAAGCAAAGAAATTGCTTGCAGTGAAGATGCAATGAATATCATGTTCATAATACTTTTTCTTTCTGTTTACCAAGGATTAAGGAAAATAGAAGAGGAAAATATTAGTTAGATGTACTTATAGAGATACATTTCTGTATAGTACTCAAAGAAAAATGCAATGTTAGGGTAATTTACATCATAGAGATTATTTTAAACTATACAACAATAATCCTATTTATTAATAATCTTTTGGTATCACTTAAAGGAGCTTCCCTTTAGCAATCATTCACTTCCATAAGTCATTAAAGGTGAATTACTTACCTTCAATTCCAACTCAAGCCATCTTACTCCAGATTCATCAATTTGCTCATCAGAGAGCCACAGAAGGAAAATCCTTTAGCTCTATTCACAATGTTAGCTGGTCCAGATACAGAAAAAGGATCACTCAACCAAACTAGATAAGAGAAAAGAGAGCTTATACTTTCCAAGATTTTTGAAGGTTCTCCAAACCCAGTAGTTTTATATGGATGTGAGAGTTGGACCATTAAAAATGCTGAATGCTGAAGAATTGATGCTTTTGAATTGTGTTGTTGGAGAAGACTCTTGAGAGTCCCTTGGACTATAAGGAGATCAAACCAGTCAATCCTAAAGGAAATCAATCCTAAATTTTTATTGGAAGGACTGATGCTGAAGCCAAAATTCCAATAGTTTGACCACCTGTTGCAAAGAGTTGACTCATTAGAAAAGACCCTGCTGGGAAAGATTGAAGGCAGGAGGAGAAGGGGATGACAGAGGAAGAGATGGTTGGATGGCATCACTGACTTAATGGACATGAGTTTGAGCAAGCTCTGGGAGATGGTGAAGGACAGGGAAGACTGGCATGCTTCAGTCCATGGGGTTACAAAGAGTTGGACACAACTGAGTGATTGAACAACAACAACTCCAAATTTTAACTCAAAGGTGGATGATAGGAGCCAGAGAACCTGCACATCGCCTTCCCAGGATAGCAAATATTTTCCAAAGAAAGACTTCCTTAAGTAGAATAGGGTGTCTGCAATTTAAGTACTGTCCCACAGAAAACAAACATACAGCCCTGGCCTAACCTAAAAGCAAAATGCCTACCCATCTGTGCCCCCACCCCCAGAAAGAAGGTGGTCCTGTTTTCCAGCAAACAGATGGTCAGCTGAGGGCCAGGAGCCAGGCCCTTTGGTGCACGTGTGCAGGATTTCAGTTCCATTTCATGGGAAGGAGGTTACTGGGCTACCCTTTGCTCCAGGAGACAGGCAGAGATATTTTCCTGTTGATTTATACAAGGTGATGCTCTCTAAACAAGACATGAGACAGCTGCTTGGGAGAAGGCACTGCCTAACATGCATTCCTAGTCCCAGTGTTGGTGTTGGCTCTGCAAGGACTAAGACGTGAGTCCAGTCCAGTTATCACAACGAGTAGGGAAATCGGGGACTGGAAACCATGCCAAGAGGAAAGGCACATCCTTTGATTTCCGTCCACCCTTGCCCTCGCCATCACACTATCTCATAAAAGCAACTGATCCTGGGTCGTGCATTCTTCCTGATAATGTTTCTGGTCCCTTGAAAGATGACATTCTAGGATGTTCAAACCTTTCAAGAATGTCTTTTTTTGAATCACATTTTGCAGATTTCTGCACTGCTCTGCTCCATGGTATGTACAGCTGTTCATATTTGAATGTTCTTCCTGCCTGTTTGGGGTCCTCTAAAATAAATATGACTTGCCCCAATTCTCGTCCTGCTTCTTCCTTCCGGGATGTGGCTGGCTGCCATAAAGTCAAAAGCCGAGATCAAAGCGAGGTTCATCCTACACAGGAGAAAACAGCGATCGTCAGCTGTACTTTCTCCCACTCCGTGAGACCTCGAGATTCAGAGGAGGGGGCGGGGGAGTGAAGGTTTGGGGATGCTCTCCATAGATTAATGGTCTGAGGAAACAAGGCTGATTGCCAGCAGAGGGAAGGAAACCATCTTCTACTGAGATTTATGACCAGAGCTCAGTGTGGCCTGCTGGAAAATTACTAAAAGACTGGGTGTGAATCTCCCACTTCGAAATTTCCCTGTTCCCTTTTGATAAACCAAAAAAAAAATCAGAAACCCAGTCTCACAGGATCCCTTCAGTATACAGTGTAGCAAAGCAAGGAGGAATAAAGCCACTCCACTAAAGTCTTTCCCAAAGCCACTGAAATCTCCAATTTTATGTTTAACTGCTCTCTGAACTATAGGAGTTCATGCTCTATAAAAGGGCCTCATCCCAAGATCAATTCTAATTAAAGGTGTCTTCCTTTTAAGAGCTAAGAGAACACACCCATTACAGGCAAACTTTCCTTAAATAGTTTTCTCTGTCCTGCATCTAAGGTGGGGCTTCCCAGGTGGCTCATTGGGAAAGAATCTGTCTGCCAATGCAGGAGACGCAAGAGATGCAGATTCAGTCCCTGGGTTGGGAAGATCCCTTGAAGTAAGAAATGGCTTCCCACTCCAGTATTCTTGCCTGGAAAATTCCATAGACAGAGGAGCCTGGCAGGCTACAGACCACGGGGAAACAAAGAGTTGGATGTGACTGAGCACACCCATACACACACACGTACATCTAAGGCACAACACATTTCACTCCAGGCTTCTTCAGTTTGTACAAATCTTGAGAAAGAGACAGAGAAATGATGAGACAGTGACAAAAAAGATAAGACTTAATTAATTAATATACCAAAAAATTAACCAAGACAATGCATGTCCACCAACAATGGATCCACATTTAGGAAGCCACAACATACACCCTTTGAAAGAGAGATTGTTAAAAACACAAGTACACATTTGAAGGTATACCTACTCATACTTCCAGCCCAATATGGAAGCCCAGTTCTCCAATCTCTCCACTTCTTATTGACTTACTTTGCCAGTTGTGTTCCAAAAGAAATGTTTGGGGGAAATAAAATTCTTCATCCTCATTGAAAAATAAGAAGCAGTAACTGCTTCAAACATGTAATGTGTGTCTCAGTTAAGTAATGATAACTGAGCCTATTCAATTGTTTAATCGACAGCTGCAGTACTGAGAATAACAGGGATGTTAGTAATGACATTGATGCTGTTATACACAGTGAAAGGACAGCTTATCTTCAACTAAGTGTCTCAGATTCTTTCTCTATTGGACAACCAACCATACTGCACTGGAACAGAAACTATAGCTTTACCCTAACAGATTGCATAAAATATTGGCAACATTGATCTCCACTTTTTTCTAGAACTTGGTCACATCAATCAAAATTTCATACTTCCAACTAAAAGTTAAATATTTTACTCTGTTCCATTGAGAGCTGGTAACTCTTTTTATTTGTATAAGCATGGCTTCTGTCCATGAAAGAGGCTTAGTCAACAGAATCAAAATTTTGTTTTCAGACAAGGTTTTTCTTAAGCAGCTCTTCACTTCTCATTTTCAGAGCTTAGGCCAGTCCTGGAATAGATAAGGACCTAATAAATGTTTCACAGCTGATTGGTAGCCCTTCAGTTCAGTTCAGTTGCTCAGTCGTGTCCGACTCTTCGTGACTCCATGAATCGCAGCACGCCAGGCCTCCCTGTCCATCACCAAACTCCCGGAGTTCACTCAGACTCACGCCCATCAAGTCAGTGATGCAATCCAGCCATCTCATCCTCTGTCGTCCCCTTCTCCTCCTGCCCCCAATCCCTCCCAGCATCAGAGTCTTTTCCAATGAGTCAACTCTTCACATGAGGTGGCCAAAGTACTGGAGCTTCAGCTTTAGCATCATTCCTTCCAAAGAAATCCCAGGGCTGATCACCTTCAGAATGGACTAGTTGGATCTCCTTGCAGTCCGAGGGACTCTCAAGAGTCTTCTCCAGCACCACAGTTCAAAAGCATCGATTCTTCGGCGCTCAGCCTTCTTCAAAGTCCAACTCTCGCATTCATACATGACTACTGGAAAAACCATAGCCTTGACTAGACGGACCTTCGTCGGCAAAGTAATCTCTCTGCTTTTGAATATGCTATCTAGGTTGGTCATAATTTTTCTTCCAAGGAGTAAGTGTCTTTTGCCCTTAGGACATGACAAATAAGCAATCAACCGACAATGTATTTTGTCAAAAGCCACCATTTAATTTATCTTAAAAGGTGGGAGAAAACAATACTTTTTAAAATATATTTTAATTTTTATTTCCAAGTTTTCCATTTTCTAATGTTTTCAACTTATTTTTTGTTCAGTCACTAAATTTTGTCTGACTTTTTATGACCCCATGGGTTGCAGCATGCTAGGCTTCCCTGTCCTTTTTTTTTTTTTTTCACTTTATTTTACTTTACAATACTGTATTGGTTTTGCCACACATCAACATGAATCTGCCATGGGTGTACGTGAGTTCCCAATCCTGAGCCCCCTTCCCACCTCCCTCCCCATACCATCTCTCTGGGTCATCCCAGTGCACCAGCCCCAAGCATCCTGTATCCTGCATCGAACCTAGACTGGTGATTCGTTTCTTACATGATATTATACATGTTTCAATGCCATTCTCCCAAATCATCCCACCCTCTCCCTCTCCCACAGAGGCCAAAAGTCTGTTCTATACATCTGTGTCTCTTTTGCTGTCTCGCATACAGGGTTATCGTTACCATCTTTCTAAATTGAAGTTTTTTTCAAAGACTGGATGAATTTAGTTCATGAACAAGAGTGCCTCTTTTTATCTCATCGCTGTTGCCCTATGCTTATTTCTGATTCTTTAAAAATGTTTGGTTGTGGTAAAACCACACATAACATAAACTTTGCCATGTAATAATCTTAAGTATATAGTTTAGTGACTGTGCATTTAGTATTATGCAACCATCACCACACTCTAGTTCCAGAACATCTACCTCATCCGAACAGGAAATCCGGTAATGTTTTGTCCCCTAATCCCTCCCCACAGCCTTCCCGACTCCCAGCCCTGGCAAACACGAATGTGCTTTTGTTTCTGTGGACTTTCTTATTCTGGACATTTCATATAAAGGAGTTGTCACAGTATCTGCTTTCTGTGTCTAACCTCTTTCACTTAGCAAAATGTGTATATTTCAGTCTTCACAGTAAGGATCAATATCATTTTTGCCCTCACTATCAAGTTCTAGATTTGACTTCCTCTCTGAATTTATGGGTGTCTCCTCTAATTCCTTACATTTAATCCAGAACTTAATTTTTTTTTCTTTGATAGGGCTTCTTTGAGAGAGCTTCAACTTGTATCAGAGCCAAGAGGATCAGTTTTGCCGAAGGTTTCGGAGCATGACATGCTTTCAGTGGTGATATTACCCTGGTTTCATGCTTAGATCTGTTGGAATGTTTTTCAGCTGCAAGTTGCAGAAAACTCGAATAATGGTACATTAGGGGTTTATTAGGGGTATAAGAAGGGGTTCATTATCCCATATAATTTTTCAAAAAACCCAAGGAAATGTGGTTCTAGGATAGTTAGTCCTTCAGTGAATGTGTTTCTGTCAATTTTCCATCCTCAGCTTGTTAGAACTGCCACTTTTCATTTACCCACTCTTCATTTCCCACCATGGAGAAGGCAATGGCACCCCACTCCAGTACTCTTGCCTGGAAAATCCCATGGACAGAGGAGCCTGGAAGGCTGCAGTCCATGGGGTCGCTGAGGGTCGGACACGACTGAGCGACTTCACTTTCACTTTTCACTTTCTTGCATTGGAGAAGGAAATGGCAACCCACTCCAGTGTTCTTGCCTGGAGAATCCCAGGGACAAGGGAGCCTGGTGGGCTTCTGTCTATGGGGTTGCACAGAGTCGGACACGACTGAAGTGACTTAGCAGTAGCAGTAGCAGCATTTCCCACCAAAAGTGGCAAGATTGGTACAGCAGCTTCCAAAGTCACCTCATCACAGAAGCTTGTCCAGAGGTGGAAAACGATGGTTATTCCTCCCATATTGACTTTTTATAAAGCACAAAACTGTCTCAAAACCTCCAGCCAATTCCTTCCCCAGACATTTGTCTCCTTATATCACATGTCTGAATCTGTGTATTCTTGGAACAGGCAAGGGAAATGGACTTGCAGTATCAATGTTCACTCCTGAGGCTGGGAAGACCCACCAAGCACATTGGCCCCAAATACCTCAGTCTGCTGGGGTTCTGTGAGTGTGGAAGTCTAGGGAAATGAGAGGGCAATAGACTACCTACAGTGTCTGCTATAGCATTTCTGTTAGTTTTAAATCACTTTTCCAACCTGAGTGTTTCCCTCAGGTTGGATAGCTCATGACATCGTATCTGAATAACCTGATGGACCAGGAATTCATTAAAAGGGGTTGTTATGACTGACCTCCCCAAAACTCACATTTTACTGACACCTCATAGCTGGTTAATGGGCTTCCGAGGTGGTGCTAGTGGTAAAGAACCTGCCGACACATAAAAGACACGGGTTCGATCCATGGGTTGGGAAGATCCCCTGGAGGAGGGCATGGCAACCCACTCCAGTATTCTTGCCTGGAGAGTCCCATGGACAGAGGAACCTCACGGGCTATAGTCCATAGGGTCGGAAAGAGTCAGACATAACTGAATCGACTTAGCATGCATACATACATAGCTGGTTAACATAAAATAATAGATAGGTAGCTATACTTGGCAGAAACGAGACAAGAATTGCTATGCCATAGAAATAGGGGATGCAAAAGACACACTGTCACGGAGATATTTTGAAAAGGCTTCAGATTTCCTTTCCATCACGCCATCACAGAATGTTCCCTGGTTATTTCCTCACAGTTCAGGGGCCACTTGGACAGGTTCTAGTCAACTGAGCAGCAATCAGGTCATTTCTTTTCATCACCCAACTCACCCCTTCCATCAGGAACTAGACCAAACCTCCCAGTTAGCGTCATGTAGACAGAGCCTTAATTGAACCAATAAATCTAGGAACCCATCAATTACAGCCGTGGCTTACGAGGGTGAAGAGCAGCAGAGATCATTCACAATTCAAAGGAAAAAACAAAGCACAACAAGAATGGGAGTCGTCTCTTCCTCCTCACCCTGTGGGAAGAGGAAAACCTTATGAAATGTGAGGAACTCCTGAGCCAAGAGAATAATGAGGCATAAATCCTGCTGATAGTGAGAAGCCCAGCTCAGGAAGTCACACCACTAACCAAAGGATCCTCTGGCCCTAGGAACAGTGATTAATGGTGTCGACGTGACACTGATTAGACACTGCTCTATGACTCGGAAAGAGTTTGCACTGTTGGTTTCCACTCTTAGGTTGCAGAAACCAGGATCAATGTGGGTGACCAGTGTCACTGATTTGCCAGTTTCCTTTGCACAGCAGCTAGGTTAAGGAGAAACAAGAGACTTATTTATAACCTTTTCCCTCCAGACTGGAGAACCCGAGACTGTTATCTGTATGATGGGTGTAGCTGGCTCCCCTCTGAAACTGGAGGATGAGCTGTTAATATTACAATTTATGGAGCGCTTATCAACAGATTTCAGCTGGCAGGTGGCTCTGGGCAATCAACTTCATTTTTGTCAGACTCTGTTCTTAGGCTGTCATTTGTTGGTCTTGGATATTCACATGGGCAGAGAGCACTGTTGTCTCCCATTTGAAATGAGAGTAACAAAAGTCTTGCAGACTGCTCTTTGGAAACTGGGCTTCTGTCACCTCTTCAGATGCCTGTCACGTCTCTTTATCACTAAGTTTTAAATCTCACATATTTCTCAAAACACAGGAGAATTAAACAGGAAGACCAATATCTTTTCAGGATGCACAGAACATTCCTGGAAAGATTGCTAGGATTTTTTAAAGTTTAACTTAGAGAAGCAGAGAAAGGACAGGTTTCCACCAGGTATTCAGCAACCAGCTGAGGCAAAAACACATAAGCAATTTGGTTGCTGGAAGAATTTTCGTCAGAGAGAAAGCCATCTGTTTCTCCAGTCTCACTGTCAATGAATTCATTTTCTGTAATTTGTTACTTTTGAAAAATAAACATCCCAAAGGACCATTGTGTCCTAATTATTCCTTTGGTTAAGACTCTGCACTCCTAATATATGGGGCCTGGGTTTGATCCCTGGTGGGGAAACTAGATCCTGCATGCTGCAGCTAACAGCCTGCATGCTTCAGCTAAGACCTGGCTCAGCCAAATAAATAAACAAAAATTTTAAACTATACAGTTGGGAACTATGCTCAGTATTTTATGATAACCTCCAAGGGAAAAGAATCTGAAAAAAATATATGTATTTGTGCATATAACTAAATCATCATGCTATGTACCTGAAACTAATATACCACTGTAGATTTTTTAAAAGGTAGAGGGGGGGAACATTGAGGGGAAAATACAAAAATTTAAATTTAAAAAAAGCTCTACAATCATTCCACTGTTACTGTCATACTTAAAACTTTTATGGAACTACACCCTCACAGCCACTCACACATAAGAAAATTAGGTTCATTACTTTAAACCTATATTTCATTTAGGGAATAAAATAGAATTCTCTAGCATATATACTCACTTTCTTCCTCACTAGTCTTGTTTCTAAATGCTATTGGTCCAAAAGGATACCTTAGAATATTTGGCCAATATTTGGCCCACAAAGAATATTTGATCAATGTAGTGATCAAGGGCTCTTTTTATTTAGAAGCGAGAGTTCTAGAGATGTTCTCTTCAGTAGGAGCATAGAGGTAATAAAGCAATGTTAATTTTTTAATTTATTAGTTTAGAAAAAGTTAATTCATTGCTGTGTCATGATGTCTTTTATTTACAGTGAAGCTAGTTGCTATTAAATTCCTTCTCTCAATGCTATCAGTGCTACCAATTATCCTCCACTATCAGAAACAACCAAAGTCAAATAATTCTACATGTTGGGACTTGCCTCGTGGTCCAATGGCAAAGACTCTACACTCCCAGTGCAGGGGGCCGAGGTTCAATCCCTGGTTAGGAAACTAGATCCAGAATACTGCAACTAAGCACCAGGGCAGCCAAATAAATAAGTAAACAAAAATAAATATTAAATATATACATGCATATATATATATTTCTACATCTTGACAGTAAGATCCAGAGAAGACAAATAAATAAATAAATAATTTTTAAAATATTTCTACATGTTGATAACATGGATGTAATCACTATACTGTTAGAATATTTTCCCAGCTTCTTGCCTGTGACATCTTTACATCAACAACAAGACATTTATAAGTGCTACATAAAAATCGGGTCATGATAGCTGAGCCAGAGAAAAAGGCCGTTAGAAACACCACAAAAAATCCACTGGTTTTTAAGTATGTGTGTAAACATGCAGTAGAGTTGGGTTAAGAGTTTGGAGTCTGGTAGTCAGATCAGGATTCAAGTCTTGACTGTGCCACTGCTGGGTGTATAGATTTTACCACGTCACTCAGCCTCTCTGAGTGTTAGTTTCATCATCTACATAATGGAGATAATCGCAAGGTGCACTACCCACATCATGTTGTAAGGACAACATCAGCCAATGTAAAGCCCTTGAATTCTTCTGGGTATGTGAACACACAGAAATCCTAGTGCTTTTTCTAAAAGTACACACAAAGCTGGAATTCCGAATGAAACATCCTTCTGATGAGTGACTATGTTCTTTACTTGCTTAAACTACAGTAAAGTGAGTGAAGCAAAAGTCACTCAGTCATGTCCGACTATCTGAGACCCCATGGTCTATACAGTCCATGGAATTCTCCAGACCAGAATACTGGAGTGGGTAGCCTTTCCCTTCTCCAGGGGATCTTCCCAACCCAGGGATCAAACCCAGGTCTTCCGCATTGCAGGCAGATTCTTTACCAGCTGAGCCACAAGGGAAGTCCAAGAATACTGGAGTGGGTAGCCTATCCCTTCTCCAGCGGATCTTCCTGGCCCAGGAATCGAACTGGGGTCTCCTGCATTGCAGGCGATTCTTTACCAACTGAGCTATGAGGGAAGCCAAACTATAGTAAGCTGAGTTTAAAAAATGGAAATTTGAGAATTTGGAAAGAAATTTTGAAATCTTGCATGAGACTTTATCTTTTCCTCCTAGAAACTGCCTCTTAGCCAACTAAAGTAATACTCAATACAAACAGCATTTTCTTTGCATGTGATGCACATAAATCTGAGATTTGTTTGTTTGTCATAAATCAGAGACTCAGTCTAGCTTAGAACATGCACTCAACAAACATCTGAAGATGAATGTACGGGGTCATCTGATTCATCAAAGAAGAATAGAAATATAGCTTTCTATGGGTAAGTGGCTGCCTAAATACTACAGAAATCAAAAAACACTGAAATATTGGGTTGGCCCAAAAGTTTGTCTGGGTTTTTCTCACGGAAAACCATCTTACAGAAAACCAGAACAAACTAGTATGACATTAAAACCTATCATTTGTATTGAAATTGCCATAGGAATACACAAGGAGTATGTATTGAAAAGGAAAGGTGAGAAAGGACAGTCTTCTCTTGAGGCAAATAATCACAGTTTGCATCCGCTGCTAGCCTGATAAGTGAATATATGGATAAGAACAGGTTTGGTTGCTGTTAGAGAAAGATTAAAACAACTAAGGCTTTAAAAAGCCGGTCGGTTAGTTCTCTTTCACATGAAAGTTTGGGAAAGCAATCCAAGGCTGGAATGGAAGCTGTATAATCACCAAAGATCCAGGTTATTCTTTCATGTGCTCTATCATCCTCCAAACAGTTTCCTTCTCATGGTTCAAGCCAGTTGCTCTATCATAACTACCTACTGGCCTGCAGAACAGAGGCAAAAACAGGTCATGGCCTTGTCTCCGAAGGACAGGAAGTACAAAGGAGGAAGTGGTTCACCTCCCTTCGCTTGTAAACCGCTGGCCTGTCTTGGTCACATGGCCACGCCCAGCTACCAGATCCCCAGTTCGGCCAGTAATTCAATAGTATGAAAAAAAAGGACTGAATAAACAAGGGGAGAAAACTTCCAGCCTAGTTCAGGCGGGTGGAAAATTAATTATTCTTTAAGGATACCATGAACTGGTTCAAATGCTGCTGCATAAAAATGTAGCAAACAGGACTTTTCTGGAGGTCCTGCGGTTAAGACTCCATGCTCCCAATGCAGCGGGCATGTGTTCAATCCCCAGTCAGGGAACTAAGATCCCACAGGCTGCACAGTGTGGCAAAAAAAAAGTAGCAAACACCATTGTTTTTGTGCCTTCCATAGCTTATTACTACTACTGCTACTACTGCTAAGACACTCCAGTCGTGTCTGACTCTGTGCAACCCCGTAGACAGCAGCNTGTGTGTGTGTGTGTGTGTGGACATGCACATATATGCAAGCAAATATGCATGCTATGTATTGGGGGGAGGAGGCAGTGCATGGCTAATCCCTGCCTGTCAGAAGACAAGCCTCTTTCTCCTTAGATTTCCACACTATTCTTACCCACCCAGACCCTTCGGTCCTTTCCTCTCTCCCCTCCTCCCCTCCACATCCCACTTCTTCTGCTTTAGTGAGGGCTCCTTTAGCTCCAGGGACTCCCTGCTAAAGGGGCAATGTCGATCCTGTGCAAGAGAGGAGGGATGAGGGGTGGCAGTAGGGGAGGGAGACTTCCCGGGGGGCCACCCTCAGGAAATAGCATCTGCACAGTATGAGACCTCGTCATAACTCCCAGAGTTAACAACCCTGTAAGCAGCCCTTGTATGCTCTTTCTTTGAAAGAATATCTGTAGCACTCTTACTATTTTTTGTTGAAGTGTAGCCAATTTACAATGCTGCATTAGTTTCAGGTGTACAGAAAAGTGATTCAGATACATATTTTTTTTTCTTTTTCAGATGCTTTTTCATTTTAATTATAAGACATTGAATATAGTACCCCTTGCTATAGAGTAAGTCCTGCTGATTATCTATTTTTTACATAGTTGTGCATATGTATTAACCCCAAGCTCCTAATTTATCCCTCCTTAATCCTTTCCCCTTTGGTAATCATAAGCATTTTTCCTATGTCTGTTAATCGATCTCTGTTTTATAGATAAGTTCATTTGTATCATTTTTTAGATTCCACACATAAGTAATACTATATGTTTGTCTTTCTCTGACTTGCTTCACTCAGTATGACAATCTCTATGTCCATCCGTGTTGCTGCAAATGACATTATTTCATTCTTCTTAATGGTTGAGTAGCATTCCATTGTATATATGTCCCACATCTTCCTTTTTTAAAATTGTGTTTATTTTTGGCTGTGCTGGGTCTTTGTTGCTTTGTGTGGGTTTTCTCTGGTTGTGGAGAGCGGGGGCTACGCTCTAGTTGCAGAGCATGGGTTCTAGGTGCTCGGTTTCAGTAGTTGTGGCACATGGGCTCAGTAGTTACTGTGCAGGGACTTGCTCCGTGGCATGTTTGACTTTCCCAGAGCAGGAATAGAACCCATGTCCCCCTGCATTGGCAGGCAGATCCTCAAGACCACCAGACCACCACAGAAGCCTTATACCATTTCTTCATTATCCATTCATTTGTTGATGGACATCCAGGTTGCTTCCATGTCTTGGCTATTATAAACAATGCCACTATGAACACTGGGGTTCAGGTATCTTTTCAAATCAGAGTTTCTCTGGATATATGCCAAGAGTGGGATTTCAGAGTCATATGGTAACTCTATTTTCAGTTTTGTAAAGAACCTCCATACTGTTTCCCATAGTGGCTATATCAACTATATTCCCACTAACAGTATAGGAGGGTTCCCTTTTCTCCACACCCTCTCCAGCATTTATTACTTTAGACCTTTTGCTGATGGCCTTCTGATTGGTGTGAGGTGGTACCTCATTTGTAGTTTTGATTTGCACTTTCCTAATAATTAGCAATCTTGAGCAACTTTTCATGTGTAGGATTCCTATTATCATTCCTTCTGTCACTGTTACTGTCCACTGTCGTTAGGATTTACTTCTGTATTCNACTTTAGACCTTTTGCTGATGGCCTTCTGATTGGTGTGAGGTGGTACCTCATTTGTAGTTTTGATTTGCACTTTCCTAATAATTAGCAATCTTGAGCAACTTTTCATGTGTAGGATTCCTATTATCATTCCTTCTGTCACTGTTACTGTCCACTGTCGTTAGGATTTACTTCTGTATTCTGTTCCAGTCCCTTTGCTCTATTATCTCTTTAAATTCTCAAAATCCACATAAGTAGGTCCTGGTATTGTTGCTGTTGTTTCTATGATGATACTGCTGTCTGGAGGACTGAACTCACTTGTGTCAGGTTGCACAGCTGACGGGGGGCAGCGCTGGGATGCGACACATCAGCGCGAGTCTGAAAAGTGGGGCTTCCCAATTCCCGGGAGGAAAGGAAGCTACTCAGGGCTGGACTGTGCAGATAAGACGTGTGTGATTGCTTTGTCGTGGTCAGCTTTGAGGAAAGCCAATCTCCCTCGCGTAACACACTTCTTTGTCACCTACTGTGCTCCGATGACGCCACACTCTTTCATCTCACTTACAAAGGCCTTGTGATTGGCCCCCTGCTCGCTTCCCCAGTCTCATCTCTCAATGCTCTCTGTCTTCTGTGATCTGACTTCGGGCAAAATCTTCCTAGAAACCCACTCACTGGAGAAACTCACTGAACTGAACTGTGTGTTCAGTGTAATCTTCAGCCTTCCCATCAAACAAACTCTAAACCCCTGGAGAGCAAAGAACATGCCTTCAAGCTATAAACTCATCAATTCCTACTCTGACACCGAAGGTCCAGCTGGATGAGGAACATTTGAGGAGGTTCTCAGACCTGAGTCACAATTTGATACTGTCAGTGATGAGGAAAGTGACAGTTGCTAAGTCAGCCCCTAAGAAGGGCCCCAACCCAGACTTGGAAGACCCGAGAGGGCTGCCCTGAAGAAAGAATGGTAAGCAGAGACTTTCGGGATGAATTAGGGTTGGTCAGGTAAAGGACAGCAGAGGCTAGGGAGCAGGGAGCCATGCTCCAGGCTGAGGAGCAGCACACAACAGAAGTGAAGGCCAGACCTTTCCCTGGGGTCCTGTGGCTAAGACCCTGCATTTCCACTGCAGGGGACGTGGGTTCAATCCCAGAGCGGGGACCTAAGATCCCGCATGCTGTGAGGCATGGCAAGGAAAAAAAAAAAAAGTGTGGAGACCAGAAAGAGCTTGACTGGCTGCAAAAACTGGAAGATGTTCCATGGGGAGGACTGCAGGGAGTGGATCAATGAAGCTGGAAAGGCAAGTAGGGGCTGAGCATGAATGTTCTCAAGCTGGAGCTTGCACTTGGTCCAGGAAGCAGCAGGCCACTTTTAATATTAAAATGTCTTTGACATGGGACTTCCCTGGTGGTCCAGTGGCTAAGACTCCACACTCCCAATGCAGGGACCTGGGTGCAACCCTTGGTCAGGGACCTAGATCCCACATGCCACAACTAAGAGTTTGCATGCCAGTTATAAACCCTGCATGCAGCAATGAAGAGCCAGAATCCTGCGTGCTGCAACTAAGATTCAGCACAACTCGATAAACAAATAAAAAAAAAATTTTTTTTAATAAGCAAATAAAATTAAATGTCTCAGGCAGAGGAGTGACATGATCAGAAGGGCATTTTTTAAAACGATCACCATGTTCTCTATTTCTGTTGCATGTTCCTTCAAGCTGTAGAGTAGAATTCTCTGCAAAGGGATTTAAAAGACATAGTGCTTAAGGTGCTGCTGTCCATGGGGTTGCAAAGAGTCGGACACAACTGAGTGATTGAACAACAATAGCGAAGATGTCACTAGATTTCTGAGGGAAGATTCAGTGTGTAATTTTCCCCCTCTCAGGTCTATGTAGAAAGGGGCCAGAAAGTTGCATTCATTGCTATGGAAGCAGTCCTCTCCAGGAGTCAGCAAAACCTCCCAGAAGCCACAGCATCTTCCCTGTGCATTTCACTGGGCTGTTTGGGAGATGAAAACATTCAGCCTTTTCATGTTTGGATTCAGTAAGGAAAGCTGCAGGGGCCATGTACATCCTGAAGACATTGGCTTCAACAGGGTAAAATAATGACTTATTGTCAGCCATGTTTAATCAGCTTCTTGAACAGGGGTGCAGGAAAAGCTGGGAGAGCTTTGGGTCCCCTGAGGAGGGTGATGTGTTAACAACAGGTACAGGCCAACAGCAGAGGAACACATAGAGAAGATGTGGCACATACATACAATGGAATACTACTCAGCCATTAAAAGTGCTCACTTTGGCAGCACATATACTAAAATTGGAACGTTATAGAGAAGACTCGCATGGCCCCTGAGCAAGGATGACATGCAAATTCAGGAAACATTCCATATTTGGGGGGCTTCCCTGGTGGCTCAGATGGTGAAGAACCCATCTGCAATCCAGGAGATCTGGGTTCAATCCCTGGGTCGAGAAGATCCCCTAGTGAAGGGAAGGACTACCCACTCCAGTATTCTTGCCTGGAAAATTCCATGGATAGAGGAGCCTGGTGGGCTACATCCCATGGGGCCGCGTAAAAAGGAAGGAAACTGGGTCATCTGTAGAGAATTGGATGGAACGAGAGACTGTCATACAGAGTGGAGTAAGAAAGAGAAAAACAAATATCGTAAATTATCGCCTGTATGTGGAATATAGGAAAATGGTACAGGTGAACTTATTCCCAGAGCAGGAATAGAGATACAGATGTAGAGAACAGACATGTGTATATGGAGTGGGAGGGGGGCTGGGGGAAAGAGAGGGTGGGATGAACTGTGAGATTAGGTTTGACATACATACACTGCTGCTGCTGCTGCTGCTAAGTCACTTCAGTCGTGTCCGACTCTGTGCGACCCCATAGACAGAAGCCCACCAGGCTCCCCCGTCCCTGGGATTCTCCAGGCAAGAACACTGGAGTGCCATTTCCTTCTCCAATGCATGAAAGTGAAAAGTGAAAGTGAGGTCGCTCAGTCGTGTCCCACTAGTAGCGACCCCATGGACTGCAGCCTACCAGGCTCCTCCATCCATGGGATTTTCCAGGCAAGAGTACTGGAGTGGGGTGCCATTGCCTTCTCCGGACATATATACACTGCCATGTATAAAACAGATAACTAGTGGGAAGCAGCTCTATAGCACAGGGAGCTCAGCTAGATGCTCTGTGATGACCTAGAGAATGGAGGGAGAGAGGCTTAAGAGGGAGTGGATATGTATGTACATAGAGCCAACCCACTTTGTTGTACAGCAGAAAATAACACAACATTGTAAAGCAATTATACTCCAATTNTCCCGTGGTGAATGAAAGGCAGCTTCCCTGAGCAGGGGAGGACACTCCGTTCCCCCTTCACCCTACGGCCAACTTCAGATAAACAGCTCAGGGTCAACCGTCTTCTCCATTCCTTCACCCCAAACAAAATCATGGAGGCAAAACAGGGTAAGAAAGATCGGCCAACTGGAGCCTGGCAGCAAAGCAAATCCAGTGAAAAATCCTCAAATGAAGGAGGATGCATTTCAAATTGTCTTTGTTTTTCTAATTCTGGACTCCCCTCCAACAAACTTTTTTCACTTAAAATGGAAAAACAGCCAGGCATTATCTTTGTGTAAATATTGGAATAAAAGAGATATTCCCTAGAAGAAAGGAATCCTAGTAGAGGAATCTAACTTGAAAACATTCGTTTAAGAATAATCAGTGGGGGGCTTTCCTCCTTGCTTAGTGGTAAGGAATCCCCCTGCCATGCAGGAGACACTGGTTCTATTCCTGGTCTGGGAAGATCCCACAAACCCCAGAGCAACTAAGACCATACGCCACAACTACTGAGCCTGCGCGCTAGAGCTCTGGAGCCACAACTACTAAAGCCCACACACCTTACAGCCCATGCGCTGCAACAAGAGAAACCACTGTAAATACAAGGCTGAGTTCCTCAAATGGAGAGTAGTCCCTCCTTGTCCTCACACTCTCTCCTCAACTAGAGAAAAGCCCTCACAGCAACAAAGATTCAGCATAGCAAAAAATAAATTAAAAAATTTTAAAGGGAACCTGTTAAAAAAAAAAAGAAGAGTCAGTGGTGACTTCCCTGGTGGTCCAGTGGTTAAGACAATGCAGGGGGTGCAGATTCTATCCCTGGTTTGGGGAGCAAAGGTTTCCACATGCCTTGCAGCCAAAAAACCAAAAATGTCAAACCGAAGCAATATTGTAACAAATTCACTTAAAGCTTTAAAAATGGTCCACGTTAAAAAAAAAAACAAACAAACAAAGCTTGTCAACATGTGAACTTCAGAAATCACAGTAAATATTTAATACGTAATCTGAACAGTGATCTATGACACATGCTTTCACCAGGTTAGGTGAATGGGCTTCCCTGGTAGCTCATCTGGTAAAGAATCTGCCTGCAATGCAGGAGACCCCAGTTCGATTCCTGGGTCGGGTAAATTCCCTGAAGAGAGATAGGCTACCCACTCCAGTAATCTTGGGCTTCCCTGGTGATTCAGTCTGGTAAAGAATCCACTTACAATGCAGGAGACCTGGATTCAATCCGTGAGTTGGGAAAGTCCCCTGGAGGAGAGCTTGGCAACCCACTCCAGTATTCTTGCCTGGAGAATCCCCATGGGCAGAGGAGCCTGGTAAACTGCAGTCCATGGGGTTGCAAAGAGTTGGAAACGACTAAGTGACTAAGCACAGCACAGAAGGCTATGGAAATTCAATTCTTATTTCTAGCTGAAATGTTTTAGGGTAGAATGAATTCATTTATTTGCTCAGATAATCACTTCAAATCCTTATTGTATACTTGAAAAAAATAGTTTACTCAATTATCTATATACCTTTTTAAAATTTGTATCGTAGTTGATTTACAATGTTTCAGGTCTAGTGCAAAGTAATTCAGTTATACATATATATTTTTTTCAGATTATTTTACATTATACTTTATTACAAGACTCAGTTAACTTTACTCTTTTTTGGCTGTGCATCCTATGTGGCATGCAGGATCTTAGTTCCTTGAACAGGTATCAAACCTGTGCCCCCTGCACTGGGAGCATAGAGTCCTAACCACTGGACCACCAAGGAAGTTCCCCATTATCTATATTTTAAAAAATATTCTAAGGTCACTTAAGACATTTGGATGTGTTGTCTTACAAATTTCCTTTCCTTCATCCACAAAATTCCTTTTTTCTCCATAATAAACTTTTCATCACCAGCAACAATTTTTACTGAGTGCCTCTCTGCACGTAGCAACACACCAAACACTTTATCTTGAATGACAACTGTATAGGTCAACATGCTGTGGAATCTTCAAATTGTCATAAAAATCCCTTTCTCCAATGGATTCTCTTGTTTTGTGTCTCAAGATATTTTTTCTTGATTCTTTTTATCACCTGCCTTTGAAATACCAGATTTTCCCCAAAGCTTTAGCATGCTTCCAGTCTGTAATCTTTTTTTTTTTTTCATTTCCACAGCTTTTTAAATGATGCAATAGGGACCACATTAAGAAATATTCAAATTGTCAACACCTTTTAAAATTTTNTCTCAAGATATTTTTTCTTGATTCTTTTTATCACCTGCCTTTGAAATACCAGATTTTCCCCAAAGCTTTAGCATGCTTCCAGTCTGTAATCTTTTTTTTTTTTTCATTTCCACAGCTTTTTAAATGATGCAATAGGGACCACATTAAGAAATATTCAAATTGTCAACACCTTTTAAAATTTTATGTCTTCAAAATGGAGTCAGTATTAAGTAATCATCAAATCCAAAATATAGAAGTCTCATTTGCATCTTAGAAATATCAACATTCCTTGAAAATATTGTCTCGAGATCTCCTGCAACTGGGACTTATTTAGATATAGCAATAATTTTCACCTATTCTTCTAAATTTTTCTAAGTCTAGGCATAGATTTTGTGTCTAGACAAAACAGAATAATCCTCCATTCAGCTCCAGATTTTTTTTTCCATGCCAGACATCATTTGCCAGCAAGATGTGAGAAGGGAAAGGTTGCAAACTCAAGTTATTCTGAGGGTTTCAACCCAACTTTCATTTGCAACTAATTGGTGCAGAAATTAGGCTTCTGATTTTCCCACCATGCTCATTTCTAGCCAATATCCTATACCAGCTGCTCCGTGCTGATGAAGATAAGTGTGTTATGAGTTTTGTAAACCCAGAGNAACTCAAGTTATTCTGAGGGTTTCAACCCAACTTTCATTTGCAACTAATTGGTGCAGAAATTAGGCTTCTGATTTTCCCACCATGCTCATTTCTAGCCAATATCCTATACCAGCTGCTCCGTGCTGATGAAGATAAGTATGTTATGAGTTCTGTAAACCCAGAGTTGAGAAGAATATGTATAAATAGGAATAACTGCATGACCACATTTTAGATGGGACCTCTTTAAAACTCAAGTCAGGAAGCTTATAAAACTATGATGCTAACTGACCGATCCTTTTGAAAATAAAATAGTTTCAAATATTGGGAAAAGGAGCGTATTTTCCATGAGGAAAAATAAAAACTAAGGAAGACGAAATAGACAAACTGAAAGATTCTTGCTTGCTCTTTTTAAAACAAATTTTATTTTGTCCTTTTGTACTACTTGAGTTTCTTTTTTATCACGTGCCTATGCGTTCCCAAGTAAAAAAGAACCTAAACTTTTTTAATCGACCGTTTATCTGAACTATTTAATTTAAGGGTTAGCAAAACAGAGCACTGGTGTCAAAATGGTCCAGGAGAGGCACTGCTGGTGCAAACAAGGCCAGCTCCCCCTTGATTGCGAGACCTAAGCGTTTTGTTGGAAACCTCCCCTGGGACAACTCTCTTGCTCCCTCCTGATCTCCCAGGCACCCCACCTGTCACATGCCTCATTCTCTAGTCCAAATATCCTTCCTCCTGTCAGCTGTGAGCAAATCCCCTTTAAGATGTTCAATATTTTAAGCACATAAATGTATGTTTCAAGCAATGGTGAACTCTGGAGCTCTCTTCAAGTGACTATAGCGAGGAATGCCCCCCTCAAGGCAGCATTTCAGATCCCTCCTTGGTCTTCTAGTATGTGAATCAGAGGCAAGGCAAAGACAGTGAGTGAACTTCTACGTGTGTCAAAATAGTATAGGATGGTACAGTTTCTCGATGATGATGGACTCTTCATTTAATCCGGCTAAGAGTTCGGGCTACCAAAAATAAAATTAAAGAAAGAATGGAGCTAAGATCTCATCTTAGAGGATGCTCATGTAGAAGGCAGGCGCATAAACAAACCATTGCAATTT
This sequence comes from Neotragus moschatus, assembly GCA_006410615.1. NCBI lineage: Eukaryota > Metazoa > Chordata > Mammalia > Artiodactyla > Bovidae > Neotragus > Neotragus moschatus. The sequence continues at coordinate 685,973 of SJYA01001837.1, read as the reverse complement.
CCTGTGATAAATGGCTAAAATAGATGCCACGGAATCCCCTAAAAAGACAATGCCCATGAAGAATTTTAAACAAGAAAGCTATGTAGTCATAAATACCTCTCTGGCAGCACCATGGAAGGCTGGAAACCAGGAAACCAGAGGGAATGCTCTGACACAGCCCAGACCCAGCAGATGAGGGCAGGAGGTAACATAGGGGCAGGGGAAGCAAGCAGACAGGGGCCCAGTCCTTCCTGCAGTAAGTTATATCAATAGCAGGTCAGATAATGGTCACCCTCCGTGGAGAAAGACAGAATGTGTGCCACCCTCTGGTGGCTGACTCCTCAAATTCCTCTTGTGATAAACACACACACACAGTAAATCCCCTACACACAGCTGAGTTCCATTCTGAGAGCATGTTCGTAAGTCCAATTTGTCTGTAAGTCCAATAAAGTTAGCCTATGTACCCAACTACCACAACTGACTATAATACCACTGCTTTTATACTTGCTTCCCAATATCCTGGGCTTGAAATAAAGACACTGCACTGCTGCGCTCTATCAGTGCTGTAAGGTAAAGTATACAAAAGCACAACCATTTGTAGAGGATGGATGCTCATGACAACGTACATCAGACGTGTGAACTAACTTTCGTGACTGGACATAGGAAGGCATGTTCACATCCTCAAAAGTTCGAAACCTGAAGCTTTGTAAGTGGGGGATTTTACTGTATTTGTGTGTTGCTTTTGAGAGGAAGGGGGCAGCACAGCATGTGGGATCTTAGTTCCCTGACCAGGGATCGAACCTGCAACCCCTGCAGTAGAAAGNACTGGACATAGGAATGCATGTTCACATCCTCAAAAGTTCGAAACCTGAAGCTTTGTAAGTGGGGGATTTTACTATATTTGTGTGTTGCTTTTGAGAGAAAGGGGGCAGCGCAGCATGTGGGATCTTAGTTCTCTGACCAGGGATCGAACCTGCAACCCCTGCAGTAAAAATAAAGACTTCCAGAGAAGTCCCTGCATTTGTGTATTGTTCACCACCACTCTGAAAGATGACTTTGCTGAAGACATTGTTAATCTTCAAGTGTATAATTGGAAAAAATGGGAAAAAAAAGTATTAACACAACTTTAGATCTGAAGTCTGTGTTCTGGTCTGTGGCCTTAAACAATACGGCATTCATTTAAAAACACCATTGTCTGGGGACATGCCTAGTGGTACAATGGCTAAGACTCTATGCTTCCAATGTAGGACACATGGGTTCGATACCTGGTCGGGGAACTAAGATCCTGTATGCCATATGGCACAGACAAATTTTTTAAATTAAAGATAAAAGACACTCCAAAACTGAGTGACTTGAAACAATCATTTATTATTAAAAAATTGTGTGTGTGTGTGTTTCTCAGTTGTGTCTGACTCTTTGCAACCCCATGAACCGTAGCACACAAGGCTCCTCTGTCCCTGGAATTCTCCAGGCAAGCATACTGGAGTGGATTGCCATTCCCTTCTCCAGGGGATCTTCCCGACCCAGGGATTGAGCTCAGATCTCCCGCATTTCAGGTAGATTCTTTACCATTTGAGCCACCAGGGAAGCCCTATTAAAAATTAAATCACATTAAAATAAAGTAAATAAAACCACCAGGGACTGGCCGTAACACGTGGTTTTCCCGATGCCCTTCAGGCTTACTAAGGCCCCAGAATGTATTGAGAGGGACTCAAAATCGGGGATTCTTAGATCTACTTCTTGCTCTGCCTCTAACAAGGCATGAGATGGTGAACTGATCAGTTATCCCTTCTACGCCTGGCTTCCCATCATGAAACGACTCTAGGCTTCCTCCCAGGTCTAATGAGCTGTGGGTCATGCCATGCCTTTCTCCTCCTTTACCTGATGGAAATGGACCCTTTCAGTAAGTGTGACCTGGCCTCCTAATTTTCCTGAACCTCTCAGTCTTGAGTAAGATAGATTGCTTACTCGTTAGTGAACCCGTTGTGTCCAAGGATGGTGAATAATTACTATTGAAGAAATTCTTCAATAGCTATCACAGCTTTAGAAAGTCTGACATTTAGTCATAGAGAAAATGAGTTAACATATCCATCTTGCAAAATACTTTCTCTGTGTATCTACACATACCCTTAACAGTTTCACAGGAAAAAAAAATTATTTTAATCCATCAACTTTTTTAACGATTATTTTACTCAAATGAATTTAAACAAGAATAAAGGAGATCAAAAATGGTTATTTTTTAAGGGAGATGGGGTAGGGGTTGGGAGGAATAGGTGAAAAAGATTAAGAGATACAAACTTCCAGTTATAAAGTAAATGTAATGTAGATGTAATTGGTATACAGCATAAGAAATAGTCAATAATGCGGCATTGTATGGTTACAGAGGGTTACTGGGCTTGTCATGCTGGTCATTTGGTAATGTATTTGATTGTCAGATTGCTATGTGTACACCTGAACTAACATACTATTGTATGTCAACCATTTTCTAGTGAAAGTCGCTCAGTCACGTCTGACTCTATACAGTCCACAGATTTCTCCAGGCCAGAATACTGGGGTGGGTAGCCTTTCCCTTCTCTAGGGGATCTTCACAACCCAGGGATCAAACCCAGGTCTCCTGCATTGCAGGCAGATTCTTTACCAGCTGAGCTACGAAGGAAGCCCAAGAATACTGGAGTGGGTAGCCTATCCCTTCTCCAGCGGATCTGCCCGACCCAGAAAGGGAACAACAAAAAAAGATTATTTTTTAAATCCCATGACAAACAATGACTCAAATAATGTCTCCACTGTAAAAAAAAAAAAAAAAAAGAAGAAGTATTTACATCAAGGAAAATGTGCCGTAATATGGTAAAAGCAAGAAAGATGCTGGCATTATCATCTTCCCCACTACAACCCAAGGTTTAGAAACATAATAGAGAATTTTCTTCCTTTTTTTATTTGTGCTTTTAGCGATAATTTGAAGTTCCATAGACACTTAGATGAAGCATGAAAACGGCAGATCCCAATCTCGGCTTATGATTTTTCTACCAATTTAAACCAGAAGCTTCCTCTTTTCTCCTTCATGTTTTATTTCGTTTCTTTGGTTTAGTTCCTTAACTGAGAATTTAAAGAGAAAAAAGGATAAATATGAAGTTAAATTTCAACAATATTGTAGACCTGTTTTCTTTCTCCTCTTTAACATATTATTCACCAAGTTTATGAGTAGAAGAGAAAATGTCATATCACTTAATTTTCTCTGGGGTTTTAGGAGAGCAATTAGCTTTCACTCTGTTTTGCCTTCTCTTAATTCAGCCAAATAGCCTGGACAGATGGAAGGTTATCTGGTTTACTTTTTAATAATTAAATAGAATATAAGATAATTTTTAAGTTTTCTGGATTCCAACCTTGAAAGCCCCAGGTGCATGAAAAACAAAATTAGATTATAAATTGGAGAAGAAACTTGGGCTTGCAGAATCCAGAGTATATAAGGAATCATTTTGGGCAAAGAAGTTATTATTTGGATGCAGCAAATGTTTCAGTTAAGGAACCCCTCCCAGATTGCCATGTAACATAGGTGTAGAAAGAAGGGGAAAATCACATATAACATGTACATGAATAACTGGGAATTCCTGCCTTTCATTGTTTGAAATGTGACCTTAGTCCTTGCAGAGAGGCCCAACTCCTTGACTGGAAAGAGATCCTGAGAGGATGTACTGGAGCACTTTGCAAACTGGGGCCCAAAAAAAAACTGGACTTAAATCCCATCAAACATGACACCAGTTTTCAGAAAATATGGAGACAAAGGAGCAAAGTAAACAACCCGGGATGCAATCAGCAAAATCCAGATTGTGGGAAAGTCTATAGGATGAGCAGCCCAGTTTTTTAAATACATAAATGTCAAAGGGGGAGGAGGGAGACACAGAGGAAAGAATCCACAGATTCAAAGACTTTTTTTAGAGACACACCTATGTTTGCATTTTATGTATTTTACTTTGAATCCTGAGTAAAATGAACCGCAAAAATGTGATGGGACAATTGTGAATATTTGTACCTTGACTAGTTATTTTATGTGACTGAGGAATAATTACTGATTATTAAGTGTGATCATGTTATTGAGGTTACATTTAAGAGAAAGAATCCTTATCTTTTAGAGTAATATCCTGGGATGATAAGAGTTGCTTCAAATAATCTGGGGGAGATGGATGGGTATATTTCAGTAAAGATGGGCCATGAATGGGCGCCAAAGAGTTGATGCTTTCGAACTGTGGTGCTGAAGAAGGCTCTTGAGAGCCTCTTGGACAGTAAGGAGATCAAACCGGTCAATCCTAAAGGAAGTCAACCCTGAATATTTTTTGCTGAAAGTAAACTCCAATAGTTTGGCCTCCTGATGTGAAGAGCCTACTCATCAGAAAAGACCCTGATGCTGGGAAAGAATGAGGGCAAGACGAGAAGAGGGTGATAGAGGGTGAGATGGTAGGATGGCATCACTGACTCACTGGACATTAGTTTCACCAAACTCAGGAAGACAGTGAAGGACAGGGGAGCCTGGTGTGCTGCAGTTCATGGGGTCGCAAAGAGTCAGATACGACTTAGCAACTGAACAACAACAATATTTAAATGATGAAACATAAAAGTTTATTCTTCTATTCTATTTTTGTATACACTTGAAATTTTCTATTAAAAAAAAAGTTTTTTAGAAAAAGGAGATTGACAGAGAGTGTTAGGGAAGATGAAGAGCAGCCAAAGTTTCCACACAGACACATAGAACATACTGGTGGTTGCCAAGGGGGATGGGGCTGGGTAAGGATTGGGAGTTTTGGATTCAGTTCAGTCGCTCAGTTGTGTCCGACTCTTTGCGACCCCATGAATCACAGCACACCAGGCCTCCCTGTCCATCACCATCTCCTGGAGTTCACTCAGACTCACGTTCATCGAGTCCATGATGCCATCCAGCCATCTCATCCTCGGTCGTCCCTTTTTCCTCCTGCCTNAGAGTGGGACAGGACTGAGAGACTGAACTGAACTGAACTGAAACATATTTTGGGCTTCCCAAGTAAACGCTAGTAGTAAAGAACCCACCTGTCACACAAAAGACATAAGAGACGTGGGTTCAATCCCTGGATTGGAAAGATTCCCTGGAGGAGGGCATGGCAACCCATTCCAGTATTCTTGCTTCCAGAATTCCATGGATTGAGGAGCCTGGCAGGCTCCATAAGGTTGCAATGAGTTAGACATGACTGAGGGACTTAGTACACACTCAAGCAAAGATATTTTACTTCAGAATTGTGGGGCATAAAGAGGTCCTCCAGATTTCTAGGGTGGTGTGAAGCCCAGGTGAGCTCTGTTTGCCAAGGGCTGCTGTGAGCTCAACCCAACAAGATGCCGGCCGAGTGCATCCGATCCCAGAAGCGGAAGTGATGGACTCCCAGAAGTGGAAGCAGCTACAGGAGCTCAGGCTCCCTGAGATGCCTTGGGCCTCCTTTACCACTTCACCTCTCTATGCATTCATTGTTCAGTCTGTGAAAAGGACGGTAAGTCATCACTAACAGGTTTCTTATGGAGATTTGAGAGCAGCAGCATCACTTCTTCAAGCCCTCCGGGAGAAAGGACAAGGGATTCCCTCAAGCCTCTCCTCCTCTGTGCCTGAGCCAAATTGGGGAATATCCTCACTTCTGCCCAGGGGACCAAGAGAGGATACTGATGCTGTGATTCTTTCACTAGTAAGTGTGCGGGGAAAAGTCATGTTCAAAATTAGGAAAGAGAAAAGGAGTCATTTGCTGAGGAACATTTAAGTTCTTCCTTGCAAGACTGTCTTAATCTTTTTCTTTACTGAGCTGGTCCACAAGGATGTCAAAACGCCAAAACAGCTCCAGGATTGAGGAGAATCTGGCCTGGCCTGGCCATGTGTCTCGTTGCACAACTGTGTTTTCCATAGCAGGGCCAGAAAATGACTCTAACTAGAAGGGAAACCACAGCAATGAATGCTCAGAGAATTTTCACACTCAGCTTTATGTCAGGGGTTACGTCTGGACAAGGAGAAACAGGCAGAAAGAAGGCATAGACCTTAGGGTTCTCATAATTTCCAAAGGAAGCTGTGAGCAGTGTGTCTTGCAGACGGGGGTTCCCTGGAATCCTTGAAAGTGTGGCCTGAAAGCCTTCCAGGTGCTCATCACATGGCGCCATAGGCGAGGTCTATTTATTCATTCTACTTTTAATTGTTTGGTTGTTTCCAGCTTGGGGTTACTACAAATAATCTGCTGCGAATATTCTTATAGATGTCATGTTGCTTTATGTGCATAGGTAGGGCCCATCCTTTGGAGTGGAATTGCTGAGTCACAAATAGAGTGACCATGTATTTTAATCATCTAAACGGAGACACTTTTGAGAGTTAAGTGTAGTACTAAAAATAATTAAATGTAGGGTCTTCCCTGATAGTCCAGGGATTAAGATTTCACTCTCCCAACGCAAAGGGCAGGGGTTCTATCCCTGGTTGGGGAACTAAGATCCTGCATGCTGCATAGCTTGGCATTAAAAAAAAAAAAAAAATTCCCTATTGGGCCAGTGGTTAAGACACCATGCTTCCACTACCAGGAGCCTCTGTTCAATCCTTGATCCAGAAACTAAGATTCTGCAAGCTTCGAGGTGTGGCCAGAATATAGAATAAAAAATAAAATTTATTTACCAGCCAACAAATTCATTCAATAAATTAGTAGATCTATATAGAAAGATGATTCAAAACTGATTTTCAAAAATAAAATCTCTTCTAAAATATTAATGTATACTCTAGGTGGCCCTAGTGGTAGAAAACCTGCTTGCAAATGCAGAAGACATAAGAGACTCAGGTTCGATCCCTGGGTCAGGAAGATGCCCTGGAGGAGGGCACAGCGACCTACTCCAGTATTCTTGCCTGGAGAATCCATGAACAGAGGAGCCTGGTGGGCTACAGTCCATGGGGGTCACAAAGAGTTGGACATGACTGAAGAGACTCAGCACAAACTCACATATACCCATGTATCTTAAAGTAAAATTCTAAAAAACATTCATATTCATAATCTGAATACTTTTTTTAAAAAAGGGTAACTATTCTTGGTACATACTCACGTATATAAATTAGACTTTTAGCCAGATCTAATTTTTTTTTTCTGAAGAACATATATTTTAATACAGTCTTACAATTATGTTTTGCAAAATGTCATCAATATTGTATTTTATGCCTAATAAACTTGGTGGTTGACACCTTCAGTGGACTCTTCTCTATAGAATATGTTTTAACACAAATGCTCTTTCTGTGAGAGAAAGCTCATAGGTACTGTGTAAGCCCAGAGCAAGGTGCTTAATGAAAAATCATCTCAGTTCTAGTTTCTGTCACCTTATAATGTATAAAATAAAGCCTAATATTTTCCATAAATACTGTCTTTTTTCTCTATTTAAAATACTTTTCTTCCACAGCAGGAATAGTGATGAAGATGTAGAGAATGAACATGTGGACACAGAGGGGGAAGGGGAGGGTAGGAAAAATTGGGAGATTAGGACTGACATACACACACTACTTTTGAACTGTGGTGTTGGAGAAGACTCTTGAGAGTCCCTTGGACTGCAAGGAGATCCAACCAGTCCATTCTAAAGGAGATCAGTCCTGGGTGTTCTTTGGAAGGAATGATGCTGAAGCTGAAACTCCAGGACTTTGGCCACTTCATGCGAAGAGTTGATTCATTGGAAAAGACTCTGATGCTGGGAGGGATTGGAGGC